>VFFE01007854.1:839064-975520 GCA_008921705.1 Burhinus oedicnemus
AAAAAAAAAGAAAAAAAGAAAGGAAGACTTGTTTCTTTTCACCCACAATGCTGATGTCTACTCCTGCTCGCTTCTTTCACACCAATGCATAATGTCTTTGGACGCTTATCACAATAGCCCCCTTGGTAAATGAATATTTTTATTGCAGTAGCCTTTGGAACTTTAACAAAGAAAGATGGGTAGATTCCCACCCACAACATTAAAGTTTTCCTATTCACTGACACCAAACCATGTTCTAATGTTTAAACAAACCCAAACGCTTGGGAAAATTTAGATTTGACCTCGGTGTGCATGTTAAACAGTTTACATTACAGCAAACTCTAGTTTTCCCTAATGTGTATAGCACTTTGGAACTTTGTCAAAACGGAACAGTTTCAAAGCTGTATGATCTTCACCCGGGGGCTTAATTGAAGAGGCATGAAAAATATTTCTTTCTTTACTTTTTTCCTTCTTTCTTTTTTTTTTTTTTTTTTTTGTTCCCTTATAAAGCTGGATCTGAAGCTGGGTGCTCTCCAAAAAAGCTTATGAAGCTGACACACATTTACCTCCCAGTCCTACAACCCTAAAACTTCCATCGTAGAAATTCAGAGCAAAGGTCAGACGGAGGAAAAACATATTAGAAGAGGCATGACAAGCCAAGTTTTATTCTACTTGAAAAGCCAGCTTTTAAAAGTTCTTTTCCTTTCATATTGGTTGTTTGAAAAGGGATCTGAAGAAAAGTCGAAATCCCCATGTAAACGCGTATGTTTTCAAATGGGAGGATACCTATGTAGATGCATATTAAGCTGCATCTAGCTTTGGTGGGCAAGCCGTGTTTGAAGAGCATTCCCAACGTAGTTGACGTTCATGTCATTTTTGAGTCCCCATTGAAGTTCATTTGCATCAAATTGAAATGAATATATAAAAATTAGATGTTTAATTTGCGGTTGCCAGTGGCATAAGAAATATGCATACGTGTTATTTTCTTGCCAAGCAAAACACTTTTACAGTAAATGTTATATCTGTATAGCTCTAAAACGTATTGTATATTCTAAGATTTATACCATAATACTGGATTAGGTACTATAGTATATCTTATTGGATGGCTGATGGCTTAGATCCTCAGAATATTGTCAGTCCAATCTATGACAATTTACCAAAGAAACATATATATTTATGCAATTTAAACATAAGCAAAAGTGTAAGTGCACAAACTTTGCAAAACCTTTTTAGTGTGTGTTGATTTGAGCATCCTAAAACTAAGACCACCTAATAAAGGATTAATTTAAGAAAATCATATTGGAATATACAATACATTTTAAAGGCAGGCATGGAATATAATATACGTAACTTGAGCTATTTTGCTCTTATTTGTTCTAGCATAACTCTATTATTTTTTCAGGGTCATTCCTGTTTATCACTTTTAGGACTGGGCAGTGAGGGGAAGGATTGGGGACACCAGACCCACTGGTTCTCTACAATTTTCTACAACCAGGTATTGCAATTTTTCTTTCATCTGATTAATTGCATGGATGGGGGTATTTTAGTTCAGCTCATAAATTTAAATCCAGCAAAGATTATTGGATATGCTTACAGAGTTAATATGAAATTTTAATCATCCAGAATATATCAGCTTCAGTGTGTTCCTACAAATCAAATGCAAATAATACACAGTTCCTTGGTCAAATCCTCAAGTGGGGAAAATCAACTAATCTGATCTATATCGACAGAGGATGGGATCTCTGGTTTAATCTATGGTAGGATTTTCTCGAAGAAGCTTTTCCAAGTATAATATTCAAGATCCTGAGAACTTATGAAATGCTTCATAATGTGAAGATTCCCTGAAAATTTGAGAACACGTCTCACACTGTGATTTGAGACTTGAGGGACATGAAGTTAAACTCTTTACAGCACTGCCTGAATATTTATAGGGAAAGAGAGATTTCACAACTACAGCTCCACAACATATTAAGTACTTGCAGTTACTGTTACTGTCAGAAATGAGGGTCAGGGATTTTGTTTCATGTTAGGGGATCTCGTGTCATGTGTAAATGCTTCAGATAGAGGGCACATATGATACCTTTATCCATTAACTGAGCAGTCTGACCAGACTTTTCAGTATGTCAGATCCTCAAGACTGATTATTTAGCATTTGCCAATCCAAATGTACTGTATTAGTTTCAAACAGAAAAACTCAGTGTCTATGACATTCATCTTCTCCCACCCCCAACAGAGGTTAAAGAAAGAAATGCACAAAGTCATTAGAACCTTAGCAGTTGCTGTGTATTTTTTGGTAGAATCGTAGAATCAAATCAGCATTATTTTTTAAAGATGGTGTATATCCAACCTTGTAGAAAAAAATCTGATGGAATTTTATAATGATTAAATAAATAGGAACACATGTACATTTAATTAAATTCTGCACAAAAATATTTTCAAAAGCTGTTCAATCTAGTTGAGATGGAATATCTTACCAAAAATATTCTCTTTAACCATTTGGTTTCTAGAAATGAAAGAGTTAATTATAACAAAGACTTTATTTAATGATTTTTGCCACGTTTCTCTTTGCACATCTTATTGGATTTACATGGCAAATGAAAACAATTTATTTAGTTGTTTCTGTTTCTTTGAAATGGTGGCTTATCTGAAGGCAGTTAAAAACAATATATAGTAAAAAACCCCCTTCTCTCAGCAGATCCTAAATCCTAGAAATGCTTCAGTATGTGAGAAGACGACTGCTCCTACGTGTGCAGAGCCTGACACACAAAGGTATACGCAAGATCAGGGTTTCCAAAGTAATTCTGATTTCTGCTAAAAATACCAAAGAAGCACAGTTATATTTGCAATTGGATTTCCCCTTGGGACACTGGGACCACAGAAAACAGACTTTTCATTGCAGTACATGAAGAATTAGACATGTAACTAGATAAGTAGTATGCTGTTACAATGGTAAAATTTATGTACTCATGTACCTGGAGGCTTATAAAATCTCAGTCACTAGATGTTTTTTATAGAATTTAGGAGAAAATTAAAGAAAAAATGTTTGGAATATTTTCTTTATTTTCCCTTGGTTTTGTTTTTTTGTTTTTACCTTTATTTCCATCCCTCTGGATGCTTTTTCTGCCACATATTAGAGGAAGGATTCTTCACTCTCAATAGCAATGATAGTAATAAGGAACTGCTGAGCATCTGATAAATATCAGAAGTGATATTTGCAGTGGAATATTTAAAGCAAACTTCTGTGTGATCAGAGATTCTTTTTTCTCATAGTAACTCAGAGTTTAAGTGCATGGACAGAAGGATTCTGCTTCCTCAGTTCAGCGTTCTGTTTCTCTTGACCTTTTATCTCACACAGCCTACCTACATTTTCCCACGATTTAGGATCCCAGTCATGACTATCAGATAGCCACTGTCCTTCTCACACCTACATAGTGTTTTTTGAGCGTTGCCCTTATTTACTGTTTGGGATTTCAGCGCTGCAGGCTGTAAAGCAAATTATATGGGAGCAATCACTTCTCATTAGAACTTCAGCCCACAGAGCTAAGGAATTTACTGATGTGATCAGTATTAGCTGTGATTATCTCTTTTTTTAGAGATGTTGGCCCACACTAAATGTTTTTTTCATTTATTGTTTTTCATGCTCTGGGATTTGCCATTGTATGAAAATAATTTCTGAAGGAGGTCAACTATCACATGTATGTCCATTCCTCGACAGAGTAGCATGCAGAACAAAACTCACTCTGTCTATGGAGAGTAATCCATTGAAGAACAAAATCGGCTATTTCTTTGAAGTGAATCCTAATAGTGTCATCACTCAGCTAATTATTAATATCTTTGTGCTTTATTAGAATTATTAGATTATGTATAAATAAGGTGACTAAGTTAGTCCTTAGATAAAGCAGTTGATTTTTTGGCTCATTTTGATGAAAGGACTAAACTTTATCTTCAATTCTATCAAGGTAGTATCCCTGGAAATACCAAGATTTGATAATACCTATATTAGCTCGCTGAAGTACTACACTGGCCTCCTTTCTGAAATGTAAAGAGTGAAAGAGTGCTGACTTGAACTCCTCATTACACTGCCTTGAGCTGCTGCTATGAACCCTAAAGCCCGGAGAGAAGGGTTATGTCAAGGTATTTCCCACCTCTCCTTTTCCCCAACTTCTGCTCAAAAGTCTTCCAAAGGAGTTTCCATCACGGTAATTATCTGAGCCTCTCAAGAGCTCTCAGGGTTAAGGATAATTATACTCATTTTGCCATACATTAGCATGACAAGTCTCACATTTATTTCACATATATCATTTCAGTTATGACCGAGTGATGGCATACGAAATTGTGGTACACTAGGGACCATGAAAATTCAAATGGAAAGGCAGTTCCCTGTCCCACAGACCTTACAATCTCTGTGGAGGGCAAATGGAAACAGAAAAATACTCAAGCACAGTCAGCGATGTGACTGTCCTGCTCTGCATAGTGGGGAGCGACTTCAGTACATCAGGCACACAACATTCTTTGCTGTTCAAATTCTCTTTATTAAAGAAATCCTGTTTTCACCTTCTCCTTTAATTTGTTTTTGAAGCTCACAGTATATTGTTTATATGTGGGCTTCAGGTATTTTTCCCAGAAAGTCCTGATCACACAGCAGAAATCGTATAGCCTCGGAGGAGATAAAGATCGTTCCAAGTCAATGCATGATCTCTGCTCTCTCCTTGTTTTAATCATGCAAAGGTGAGTGAAAGCACCTAAGAAACAGGTTAAATGAGTCAAATTTCATGGAACATATTATTCTTTTCCAAAGTGCATATTTTAGTATGCCAAGCGAACAGTGGCTAACTGAACTGCTCCTGCTAGAAGAACAGTAACATAATTGAGAAGAGTAAGAAACTGGATCCTGTTCTTGCGTAACCTACGTTGTCCTAATGGCTAGTACTGCTCAGTGTTGTTTCCAATGTCTTCATGAGGTCAATCCTCGAAGACCTTCACCATCACCTCTCTCCTGATTTTTGGATTTATGCTACCTAAGCATGGCACCATGTGAATTTGTTTAGGTGCTGGCATTCTTCTGTAGTTTGTTATAGTCATCTGATAGCTATGACTACATCAAACAAGAGCTTCTCTTAGAGCCCCTGCTTTTTGACTGAAGCTCATGGTCCACTGGCTTTTGTTTCTGGTTTTAATACGTATTCCTTTTCCTTTTTCATGGAATCTGTACATTCAAGAGGATGGAGGATCTACTTGTTGCTTCTAACCCCTGAGGTCATCTCACATTCTCCTCCAAAAGGCAACCCTTCCTACAATAAGGCAGTTGGTACTAAATAGTTTCTGGCATGGCTATATCTTTCTATTGATTAAAGAAGGAGCTTGAAAAGCTAGCTTTGCCCGAGTAGCTGATTTTATATAGGGTTGAATGAGTTGAATGTCATTTTAGGTGCCTCATTTTAAATGGTTAATACTAGGAAGGAAGGAATGAATTTCCCCCATCCTGTGGAACTAATCACACTTCATTAAAATGCAGATTCCAGTGGTACCTCAGATTTAAAATACTGCTGCTCTGTACTTCCTGTTTAATATCAGAACCAAAGGGGGTTTTGCTCTTCATTTTCCTTATTTAAGTCCTTTTTCTGTTACACCATTGTTTCATGCATTTTTTGGCTATATAGCTAAAAAATGACCTGCGTACCACGTCACTGGTGCTAAATCATTTTTTAACAAAATTTACATCAGAGAGATTGTGGAGATGGGTAATGTGACCCCCTTCTTCTATGTCACCTCACACCATATGCTACTGTTGCCATTTCTATCGCACTGCAATACTGGATCAACATTTCTGAATCTTCTGAGCTGAGGACTTCATATTCTGCTGGTAAAAAAGGATATTTTTGCTTTTTCACTCCACTAGAAGCTTGTGCAGAAATGTCATAGTTTTCTCAGCTCTCTGACAAGGTAGAAAAGTGACAGAATTAGAGGTCTATACAGTTTTCTGGTCAAGTTTTGCCAACTATGCATTTATTCAGGTATAACTTCATCTCACACTTTTTATCTTCAGCTTCTTTTCTCATATGCTGGCCTGCATCAGCCGTTCTGTGGAACTCAAGAGAAAGAAATAGAAGGGAAAAGCCTACAAAATCCCTGGCAATAGTTCCTTTAAGATGGATAAAGGAATGGATGACAATCATAATATGTGACTCATTGAGAATCTATTATCTACAGGAAAGAGTGTTGAAATATAATACAGATAGTGTACGTTTATTACGATAGTCCAGATCAGGTCATATACACCTTTAAAAAAATAAAAGAGCAGTCAATTTGTTAAAGATATTCATATTTAGGGTGCTAACATGGACCTCAGAACAGTTTTCTTCATCTTCTATTCTTCCCACAGGTTTCTTGTAAAGCCTGAGAAAGAGTTTCTCAAAGGCCTTCCAGTAGCACAGTTTCCAAATGTCTGTGAAACAGTAAAAACAGTGTTTTCCAACACACATGATAAGTGTCTTGGCAGAACAAAACCAGCAGAACTCAAAGACATAAAGAAAATATTTTGTCTTGCAAAATATTTTTCATTGAGAGAATGCCAATTTTATGTATCACAGTCATAAGAAGGAAAAGAACCAGTTCTAGTTCAACAGGACTCACATATTCAGCATGCTTAAGAAATACATATTACTGATTAATAACAGTTGGCTTCTTTTCCATCTGAGATTATCCAATATAAAACTAAAGTTCCTTTCCATAATAGTGTTGAAAACTTGCAGAGAAAAATGTATTAATCGTCTTTTAACAATCTTCAAAAGGCTTTCCAAATAGCATAAATATTTTATTTTTTCAACAGGGAATCCGTTTTGACTTTCTTCTGAACTCTTCAGTGAAGAATTAATTGTTTCTTATTGCAAACATTATTACAGGCACCTGATTCTCCCCTTGGTGACACTGATATATTTCAGGAATTACTCCATGACAGGCAATGGATTTATTCCAGTATAAAACCAGTGCATATGAAAGCAGGGTTGTGACTCTTTTGATGCCTGTAGTACAATATAGAACGAACAGTCATGTAAGGAAGATCTGTCTCCACTAAGCTGTACCCATTTCTAGTGCTAAAGATTGTGGGTTTATACATCTTTAAGGCTAATGTAGAACTGTGTGGCAAGTACATAATAGTAAACCCCTTGTTGTAGCTGCCAGTCCCAAGTGTGGTATATATTTTCTTGAACACGAGATTTTGAAGTTGAAACATTGACTGTCTTCAGGTATACTGAAAGTCTCGGTCCATTTCGTCTAGGGACCAGAAGCAGAATCTTCAGGGGAACATAGATTTTTATAGTCCTAGAGTTTTCATCATCATTACTTTTAGCTCTTCGCAGTCATTCACCTACTTTCTTTATATGGATAGAGAGATAAAGCTCATAGATTTAGAACTCCAGAAATACTTGGATACAAATTTTAGGATTTTGTGTCATAAAAGGGAAGAGCCTTCCTCAGACTAAAAAACCCATAGAAAACAATAGAATAAATATAGCTCTCAAGAGTTGTTGACCTCTACGTTAACTATCATGAGAAAGAAACCAAGGCAAACAACTAGACATATGTCCTTGACACAGCTACTGACTTGATGGCCAGACTTTGGGTAATCTATGTATTTTCTGCATTTTAATATCCTAATCCTAAAAATGCACGATAGTGTTTTAAATTTTCTGGGATAAATAAATACCCATTCAGATTTTCTTGATATACATAATTTGCAGACTCTTTACCAAACAAGAACAATGGAGTTAAAAGTTTCTTTGAAGAGAAATGAGAAATTTGAAGGCTTCTTTTTGATCATGACTTTAACTGCACTTATTTCCTTGGACAGCCTGTCCAAAAATGTGTGTAAAATTTAATTTTTAGATGGGTTAAGGAGAGGGCAAGAATGGAAGAAATATGTTCTAACCTAGGAGATGTATGAGATGTGTGCAGAAAAAGGATAAATTTGTATAGAATATCAGCAACGGGCGAGGAAAAGGGTGAAGATGGTAGGATTTCATTGAAATGACATGTGTAGCAAAGCTGCCAAAAAAGTGCATCGCTTGTATTCCTTTCTTCTGCCCCTGTGAGCAGTGAGGAGTGGAGGGAAGTCCTCAAAACCCTGTGAGAATCCATCCACCTGGCATCTTCCCTCTTTTTGCAGGGATCCACAACTGCCATGTGTCATCCAAATGCCAGCAACTTGATGAGGGGCAAACTTACTTGGAATTGCTCTCTTGATTTACACCTGATGATCTGCCTGATGAGTTACTGCTGGTCTTTATTCGGGTGATTGAGTCTGTGCATGGTATTTAGGCTCAGACTTTATAAAGGGAAAGGAACCACTGTGCTTCAGTCCTCTTAGCTGCATGCCTGGCAAAATTGGACTTGCGTAGGAAGAAGTTAGGAGCTCAGATCTGCCTTCTGATCACAAACCTTTGTGTTGAAAGACAGACATGATCCTATTTCTGACTGCATGCAAATCCATCAGCAGAGCCAAGCGAGGACATTTCAAGAGTCAGGTTGAGGATAGGTTGCCACTTCATCTACTACTTCCTCTATCTGTGAATATAAGCTAGAAGTGAGGTAAAAGTGGCCAGAAAACAGAAAAGTGGAGTAGGGGAGTGTTGATGCTGGCCAGCTTGCTTGTTTAAGGTCTACATGGTTGATTTAGCAGCAAACACTATGAACGTGAAAAGGAGCAGGCTGGGAAGTGAATGATTTATAATGATCATGGGTACCGATACCCAGATGGACAACCTTGGACAGTAAAGTAAGGGTTTACTAGAAGTTGGCAGAGCTTTGGATGATCTCATAGTAGCCCAAGAGACAGACTGATGCAAATTTCCACAGTATCGGAATAAGTGAGAATAAGTCTACTGAGCTCAGTAGTTTGACTTCAGCAGGTACCTTGTCAGAAGAGTCCAACAGGCAATAACAATAGAAAGTTCATAAGCTAATTGAATATGTATTTCACAGAAAAAACCCACACACCTAACATTCTTTCCAGGAAACATACACAAGAATAATGATCTAGATATTAACTTATGAAATGTTGCCTACAGTAAGTTACTGTTGCGTGTCTTTCTACTGTAGACAAAACGAATCGGGGGCTTTGACTTAACATAATGAAAATCTTCTGTATTTTCCTCAGTTGAGAAGCTTCATTGAGTCTTTATATTAATGTTTCATTATTATATGAGATGGGAGAGAAATCTACCTGCTTTTCTCTGCCAAGTCTTTTATCGGACGAGAACATGTATTTCTGCGGTTGTGTGAAACAGAGAATTGCAGATGTTCAGAGCCTGTATCCAGAAGTCACCCTTTTCTTGAGGTCCCCAACACCAATTTCTGTCATATCTACCCACAGCTATTTTAATGCTAGCAGGGAGAAGTTAGGTGTCAGAGTGATAATGTGTTGTTTCAGCTCTTGCAGTTGTTTAAGCGTGTGTGGAAAAAACCCAGCTAAACAAAAATGATTCTGCTTAAATTTCCATCACTGCAGAGTCATGCTCTGAGGATTTTGAAGAGAATAAGAACCAGGAGATGAATAAAAATGTGGTAAATTAAACCTCATTTATACCTGGCAAAACCTGCCCAGTCTTACTCATGTTAAGAAATATTACTGGCTCCTCACTAGATTGAGCAACGTACCATTTCCTCTTCAGAAAAAAAAAAAAATCTAAATATTTTCAAACTTTGCAATCTACAGGCTACATAGTAAACTTCTTTCTCTCAGACTTGAAGCTGACAATAACTGTTTTCCTCTGTGGAGCTGTCTGCATAAATGACATTAAAAGTATTTCTCCTGCTATCTCAGTTTCAGCTGCCTTTGATGGACACTTTGTTTCCATTAATAGGTGTATCGTTCAGTAATCAACTTCATGTATATAGCTTGTATTTATTATCTTTTTGTATAGTTCGAAAGTAACAGCTGATGGGACTCTTTATTAATAAATAAATACTGCGGTGGAAGAGGTTGCTTATTGTAAAGGCATTTTTGCAACCAGTTTGTCAAGATGTTTTCAGTTTTTCTAGTGTGATTTGAAAATTGTCAGAAAAACTGCTTTTATGTGAAGGGTACGGTTTTTGTCCTCCCACAAGCAGACACTCAGTTTAGGCCTCCTTGTGGCCTTCGAAACGGCTGATTTGGTTTGCCAAACTGGAAATGATGAGGAGTCCGGAACTGCTTTACAACAAGATTGGCCTTCAAGGAAAGCGTCGGACACCTTGCAATGAGTACCTGTTATCAGCTGGGCTAGAAAAGCCAATACTGCTTGTACACCAAAGAGTTAGATACTTCTAAGCAATTTACACCCAGGTGTTGAAGAGCTCTCATGGGATGTTTTGGTATTTTATACCGTGATTTTCAAAGCGTCCTGGGAAATTCAGCATCCAAATAACACACGATATCAATCCAAACTCTGGAAATATTTCCCCGTATTGGGTTTATGTGGCAAGGTTTTAGTAGCAGAGGGGGCTGCCGGGGTGGTTTCTGTGAGATGACACCAGAAGCTGCTCCTGTGTTGGACAAAGTCAGTTCCAAGTGGCTCCAGGACAAACCCAGTGCTGGCCAAAGCTGAGCCAATCAGCAACGTTGGTAGCACCTCTGTGACAACATACCTAAGAAAGGGTAAAAAAGCTGTGGAACAACACCTGGGAGAGAGGAGTGACAATATGTGAGCCATAACCCTGCAGACAGCAAGGTCAGTGAAGGAGAAGGGGAAGAAGGTGCTCCAGGTGCTGGAGCAGATTCTGCTGCAGCCCTTGGTGAAGACCATGGTGACATGGGTTGTCCCCTTGCAGCCTGTGGAGGACCACAGTGGAGCAAATATTCACCCTGCAGCCTATGGAGGACACCTCACCAGAGCAGGTGGATATGCCCTGAAGGAAGCTGCAGCCTGTGGAGCGCCCATGGCGGAGCAGGCTCCCGGCAGAATCTGCAGCCCACAGAGTGGAGTCCATGCAGGAACAAGTTTTCTGGCAGGACCTGTGAACCTTTTGGGGGACACATGGTGGAACAGGAAAGACCCCATGGAAAGGACTCATGCTGAAGCAGTTTGTGAAGAACTGCAGCCCATGAGAAGGACCCACATTGGAGAAGTTTGTGAAGGACAGTATCTCATGGGAGGGACCCCATGCTGGAGCAGGGGAAGATCATGAGGAGGAACGTGCAGCAGAGATGAAGCACTATGAACTGACCACAACCCCCGTTCCCCATCCCCAGGAGCTAGAAGCTGGGCCTAGGAAGAAAGGAGGGATGGAGGAAAGGTATATTTAGGTTTGTTCCTATTTCTCATTATCCTACTCTGTTTAACTGGCAATAAGTTAAATTAATTTCCCTAAGTTGAGTCTGTTTTGCTGACTGATCTCCCTGTCCTTATCTTGACCCATGAGCTTCTTGCTGTATTTTCTCCCCATGTCCTGTTGATGGAGGAGCTGTGATAGAGCGACTTGGTGGGCACCTGACGGTCAGTCAAGGTCAAACCCGTCTCATTCCCTTAGAATTCAATGAAATCCCATTCTTAATCTTGTATCTCTCCCACATATCTCCAGCCACTTAACTGGTTGAGCCAAGCTAGACCCTACTTGCCCTGGGAGCCCATACAGCTGCCGAGAGACAGAGGTGTGATTTTCTCCAGGGTGTGATCCAGCCTGCCCAGGACCGCTCTCCAGCAGCTGTACGAGGAATGCAGGATGACTGTGCTCCCACTTCAGGTGACTCATGTAATTACCCACAGTCAGTGAAGTGAAACCGAAGCTCAGCGCTTTCGTTTGCACCCCTTGAACTTTCGCAGGACATGATATTAGGTGCACATCCCACAAAAGACACCAGGTGCTTCAGCCCCTTCAAAGATGGGGAGTCCCATGACTGTCATCAACCTTATGATTTAGGCTGCAGGCGGTGGCAGGATATCGCCCTGCATTTTATTCCATCCATGTATTTTATGCCATTCCTGCATTAACTCCTATCTTAAAAGGTGATTGAGCAACACTTGCCCTGCTACAAATACACATTTTCTGGTCACTTATCTGCATGTCACTACAGTATTTAATTACACATTCACCTGCTGTATCTCAAATGAAATGCAATGTCCAGTATCACCAGAAGGAAAGCATAGCTCATCCAAATATTACTATTCATCTACTAGACCAAAAACTGCGGTGCTCAGGATTGTCTGGTGTTTCTGCCACCAGCACGATGATCATGCTGCATTAACATACTATCACTAAAAACATAAGGCATCTGATATAATAGGAATCTAACTCATAACCCTAAAACCTGTTCAAGTCTTAATGTAATTAAATCATTAAATCTACCCCCATCTTTCTCTCTCTTTCAGGAGGTACTAAGATGCATACCCACCACTGTGAATGTGTTAAGTAAAGAAAAAAATTAAAAATTAAATGTATATTTTCAAAGCCCCAAAGAAGCCATTTAATGCTGCAAAAGAGAGAATAAATTGCTGATCTTTTTTTTTTTTTTTTTTTTTTTTTTTTTATTTACAAATGGCTGGGAGTGTTATAATGTATTTGATTTTTTTTTTTTTCCAGAGGTAATCTTAGATGTGGAGTGAATGAAGTGAAGTCTGTTATCAATCCATAACATCTGCTGCAGTGTCAAGTGATGAAATGGGTGACTCCAGAGCCCAAGACAGCTGGGATGGCTTTCTTAATGCAGTAGGGTATTGTGCAAACAAACAGGCACTGATACCGTCTATGGTTGTCACAATTATTCAAGCTGGTGATACATCTTCCTGTATTAGCTGCTTGAGAAGCCCTATTTCTTTTAAAAGTAAACTACTGTATAACAATCACCCAGTCTGGTCTCTAACTCAGTTGAGTGCAAACATAATAAAACATTGGAAATAAAAATAAATTAAAATTTGCCACCAGAGCAATAAAGCATAAAATAAGTATATAAGACCTTGGAAAAAAATCTACTCACAGTTTATAGAGCTAAGAAATAATGTATACCTTTGTAGCTGAATCTATACTGGCAAGATAATTCTGCATCTCTCCCTCCCAGTTACGGGGAAATTTAGTACATTGTTCAGAGAAGTTAAAGATTGAGAGTTAGAAAAGAGAAAAAACAAATATGGATCACTGAGAACATCCCTTTGCCATTGCGGGATAATTACTGAGATCACTTAGGGGATTTCAGATTAAGGGCAATATTAAAATGTTTCAAATATAAGGAAAGAAAATGAATTTAGATTTAAGGCCCTACATATAAAAAATCATCAGCCTTAAGTCAATAAAGCATTCTCTGCTTACAGAGAATATAGGAAAAAAAATACACAAAACTGCAAGAGACAGATGTTGTTAGAAAAGAGTAAGACTTAGCAACTGGTTTTCATGAAAATCTGAAAATTATAGTTTGGATTTGAATTATGTAATTTATGGACAACATTTAATTCAACAGTCACTTTCAGTCTCCAAAACCAAGACACACGAAAGAGGAATGTATAAATATAAATGTATAAACTCAAAGCATCTTTTTTATTCTTACTATTTTTATTTTTTCCAAAATGAAATGTTTCAACCTTCAAGCAAATAAAAGCAACATTTGCTTTTGGAAATAGAGCTAAAGTTGTGATGTTTTAAAGAACAAGGTCACCAGAACCGAAAACAGAATTTTTCACTTGCACTTAATATTTTCATCAACCTAAATATAATATGTGTTAAGTATATATATGGAATAATAAATGCTATAAATAAATATATATGAATAATAAAATTAAAAAACCCCAGATGTTCAATGATTACCAAGTGTGACTTCAACCCCAAAATTTTAGAATCAGATTTTCTGAGCAAACTTTATCTGCCTGCCTTCCTTCCTTCTTTCTTAGAAAAAAAAAAATATCTGACCACTGTGAACATGACATTTAACTCCCTCATGTACATGTGGGAGACAGGGCATGCAGACCTGTGGAACTGGTTCCAGTCTCACTGATGAGGTTGTGGTGCAGAATGTAAGTTGCAAAATGAAGGGCTAAAAAGTAAGCAAAAGATGAAAATCGTGTGCTTGCTCACATGCTCTGCCTGATATTTGCCGGTGCCTCTCCATTGCTCTGAATCAGACCTACATGGACCTTTCTGATAGATTCCCCCGGCATATCTGTGGGCATTGTAAAGATATGTGTTCTAAGAAAGAGAGTGGGGTTTTTTCCACGTTAACTGAAGCTGGTGAATCGTTTTGAGGTTAAAGATTCTCCCTTCTCTTTCCCAAGATGAGAATAGATTACTAAAATGCCAATTTTACTTTCTCATGTGTTCCTGACTTCATAAAAGTACCTTATTTGCCTAGATGTGTAGTATTGGTTACTGCTTACCAGGAGGCTGGAAGAACCCAGAGGAAGATGAATAGATTGTATTAGTTTAATTTGGCATGATCTGATTCTGTTAGATCTTCTCACCTGATATCATTTTTCGAAACAATGAGTGGAGAGGGCAATTTTCCAACCTATGACCTTTCAACAAGCCTTAAACTGCTCCTGAAACACCAAGGTCCTTACACATACATAGCGTGTGGCGGTTGTCGGAAAAATTCATCGGAGGGCTTGCCTCTCTGCCAGGAGTCAGGCTAGGTGGCCCCAGAATTGCTGGTCATCTGTTCCCCCTGCCAGGGAGGGAAATTACGGTTTTGGCAGTGAGACTTGTCGGGAGCGTATAAAGCAAATGTTAAGGATCATATTCAGGTCTGTTAGCCCAATTGTCCCAAAACATTTTAACATCCCTGAGTGAGTTTCAGGCTGTGAACTACTTTCTAGGTAGTGGAAAAATCTCAATTTTTCTTAAGCAACAACATTACTCTACTGCTAAAGCAATGCATTAGCAAAAAGCAGTGAAGGAAGAGGCACAGGACATGCTGGGTCAGGGAGATGAAGGCATGGCTCCGTGCTAGAGTAACTACAGAGAAACACAACTCCTTCAGCTCATCTGTGAGAGAGAAGAAAGTTCTCCTCCAGCAGTGCAGAAACAGGAAGGAGTTGGGAGACATCTTCAAGGAGGTGAAGAACAGCTCTCCTAGATGCCAGTGAAATGGAGAAGTACCAACCTTGCCACCATCAGGACAACCTGAGGATCTTCTCATATAGTAATGACTTCTTCCACACTGAAGGAATAGCCTTTGTGTGGAGACCTGCAGATAAAAAGAATTAATACCAGTTTATTTTTCTTGTGTTCCTAAAGAAATGAACTTCAGGTGATCGCATACCTCCCTCTCTCTCCATTCCTCATCTTCTTTTCCTTTCAAAGACTTTCACTCTTAAAAGAGTGTCAGCCAAATGCGATCAGCAGAATTTCAAGTGTGTTGAAATGCTCAAGGTTTCATTGAAACTGGCACATGTAGGAGAGGCCCCGTGCGAGCTCTCGTATTAGGGACCTCAGTTAAGGAAAAGCAAGATGGAAAATTCAACAGCTGCAGCATGTAAAACTATGAAAATCCAATGATAACACTATTTCTGAAACCATTTATCTGTTAGAGAGACTGAGAACAGAAACCAAGAGTGTTGCAGGTAACTTCCATTATTCATTTCATTCATTCCAACCACTTAAAAAAAGACTGAAAGCCTTAAAAACAGAGCCATAACCTGCCTCTTCTGAGTATGTTTCCTACTTCGTTTTTCAAAGTTTGGCTCTCCTTATGTAAAAACAAGGGCTGAGGTGATGCAGACAGAGATGAAAATACAGGCTTTTGCAGAAGTTGTTCACTTGTGTTGACATGCCACATGGACCCTCATAAGCATGTCCTCTCAGCACAGCTGCTCCCACCTTGAGAAGGCGTGCCATGGATTTTGTCTGTTCACGGTGTGAGAGACTGCAGAAATAAAGCACCAGATTGCTTGTTCTAGCTTTCTTCTCCAGTTCAGCTGCCTTAAAAAAACAAATTTAAGAGAGTCCTCAAAGGCTGTTTCCAAAAACACAAAGAAGCTGCAAATTCCTTGCAGAATTTCACTAGTTGGAAAACACCGATGAGAATTACAACGGTCATTCAGTAACTCAGGCTAGGGACAAAACTCATATCAACGCTGGAAATACTCTCCAGATTCTTAATTTCCTCATAGATGCTCTCTGGCAAAACACAGAATTTTGCTGCTGAAATTTTCTTGTCTCTTACATAGAGAAATGTTGATCTGTATTTTCCAAGGCTGTGTATAGGTTAATTCCTACTGACCATGAGAAAAAGAAAAGCATTATTATTAGCAAGCCTGCAAGCCTTTATTGTCTTCTCATCATTCATTGCTGTGGAGACTGAATCAGATTGAGCAGATGATCAACTCGGGTAATTAGTGAAACGACTGAATAAATTTGAAGCTCATCTGTTGTGAAACCTGTATACAGAGGGTTGGACTATCTTGTATTCTGTGTTCCTTTTGTACAAGTGTAAGTGAGACACAGCGTAGGACTGAGTGAGAAATAGACCAAGTTATTACAGCACGGTCTTAAACTTACTCCCATTTAAGCCCCATTGCCTAGCTGCCTACTGACCCTTCTGTTGACTCAGAAGTTTGTCATCCGTTTCTTAGTTCTAATTTCCCTTTGTCTCTCTTCAAGAAGTTGTTTGGGGATTTTTTTGGTTTTTTCCTCCCCCAGGAATTGAAATAAGTTTCTGGTGCTTTGCCATTTTAAAAAAGATTTTGAAAAGAATACAGAAATCTTGCAAGCAATTTGTCTCTGTAACGCAGGCTTATTGATACTGGCACAGGGTGAAGGGGAGAGAAATTGAAAACATAAATGATACTGTACCAGTAACCAAGTGCATATGCACAGAACCTTTGTATTTATTATTATGCAGATATACGTGCATATACTCAGCAGTACCAGGTTAAAATAAAACTTGGTTAATCAGACTGAAGAAATCTGATATCTTTTTGGTGGGCAATCCTTTATAGGAGGACTGATATATCAATTAAAGTCCTGTTATTTGGGCTGAAATAACTTCGAGCTGAAAATAACTTCGATATGGTACCTTGCATACATTATGTATTTCATTTTTCCTGTCTGTTAAATGGGATGGTTTGCTGGACTGGGTAATTTTTTATTTTTATTTTTTTCCATAAGAAAATGTGCTTCATACAAACTGAAACTTCTCAAATAATTGTATGAATTTGTACTCATTTGTTTTGTCTAAACTCCCACCTCCAAAAATGCTCCTAAAAGACCAAAATGCGCATCTTAGAACTTGCAATTTTTTTTTTTTAAATTTACTTGATTTTCGTCCAACCTAAAGTACCAATTTTTTTTAGTTTGGCCAGTGATTTGAAAATAAGACAGTTATTCTCATGACTTCCGAAAATTGTTTCACCTCAGAGATCCAAAGGGCTGAAACTGTCAATAAGAGACCTGTGCTAATATCTCTGTTTTTTCTAGGGGATCTTCTAAGCTTCTGGGATTTTAGCTAAGCTTCTGAGATTTCAGCTAAACCCTCTTTTTAAAAATTCCTTAATCCACCCTGTGAGACTAAGAGAATAAAAATATGGTTGACAGACTGCCAATAAAAGGGTTGCAGTATTTCTTTTCACACTACATTTTTCCTGTCTCAGACAGTATTGACTTGATTCAAAATTCAAGTACATGGTGGGCTTGGAATTGTTCATACTGCTGCAAATCTTTTGGAGGTCCCAGCTGTAATCCAGCTCCAACTTTGTCAAACACATCGGTTGTTGTCTTTTGAAGACCTTGATCATCAAACTGCCATTTCAGACCTAAAATCTAGCTGGGGCTCGCCTGCTGCCTAACTTGGGAAGCAATTTTTAAAATTTGTTTTTAAAAGCAAAATAAATACTCAGTAGCTGTTGTGCATGGGATGCTGTACGTGCTCAGAAGATCTTAAATCTTGGAGTGACACATGATTAACCGCAACCCTCATATTTGTGGCAGAATCACAGACATGTTCTCTACCTCTCTGCCTTCCAGGGCATGTACCAGGATGTATCCTGAGAACATGGCAATCAGATTAGGTTCCCCACAGAACAGGGCAGCCGTGGTTCTCTTTTTTCACTCAAGACAGTGTGGGATGGAGCAACGACCTGGCACTGTCTGATTAAAATTATTCTTCTTTCTCAGGCATCTTCTTGGCTGTGTGCGTACAGGTCCAGTGAGTGCAAAAGGTGTAACTGGGAAGTAGGATTTGTCTCAGGGTGGATATACTTGCAAACACAAATAATGTTTTCAGTTTGCTTTGGGACAGACTTGTTTGTCATAGCAGAGTTACTTCCAAAGCTATTTGTTCAATTTATCCACTTACAACCTTTGGATGCACTGATAGAGCTCATGCCGCTTTGAAAGAGAAGAGCTTTCCTTCATACTCTGTACGTGTTCCCGACCCTTCCTCCACGGCTCCTCCCCACAGAGCTGAACGTCACTCGTGGGCTGGCAGGATAATTATATAGGCTTGATATTAATGGCCAAGGTTTTGGATTCACATACCTCCATGCTTCCTCCTGCATCCTCAAGTTCATGGTGACAATTTCAGACGCACTACCAAATGCTCTTATTTAGGCAAAATACCAATTCAAGCAAGAACAGTGGGTGTGTTGTTAGACGCTGAAGGGGTTTCTTTCTTGCCAAAGGATGTATAATTTGCAGAGTGGGTAAGAGTTTCTGAATTTGAGTGCTTTCTCAACACAGGGTAAATCTGGTCAGAAATGAAGCTTTCCATTTGGAGTACAGAGAAAGAGAAACTACTGGTAAATTCAGATTAAATTTTGTGAGTGGCTTTGGCTGAAAGAAAGGAAAATAAAGAGTTTTAATGTGCCACAGTATATGCTTTCACACTTTTTAAATGAGTTCTTTCTTTTAAAACTTGCTAACTTGTCTTATAATCAGTATTAAAAAAATAAATTTCCTGACATTTGATTTCAAAGCACTGTACTTTGCGTAAAGACTGACTTATACAGAAAGTAGAAAAAAAAAAGATTTACACCACCATTTTCATTTCGTTCATCATGGACTATTTCATTGAATATCAAAAATAACATTAAAATTATTTTTTTACTATTATTTTCAAAAATGAAGACACAACACTGAGTAGCTTATAGCAGTTCGACTTTGTCGTTTTTCCCCAGTTCTATTCTGGTCATCAACATGTGAAACTTCTCATGGGCCCAGCTTTGCTTTGGGGTTCCTGTATAGAATCATAGAACAGTTCAGGTTGGAAGGGACCTTAAAGATCATCTAGTTCCAACCCCCCTGCCATGGGCAGGGACACCTCCCACTAGACCTGGTTGCTCAAAGCCCCATCCAACCTGGCCTTGAACACTTCCAGGGATGGGGCCTCTGCAACTTCCCTGGGCAACCTGTTCCAGTGCCTCACCACCCTCAGAGTGAAAAATTTCTTCCTGAGATCTAATCTAAATCTCCCCTCTTCCAGTTTGAAGCCATCACCCCTCATCCTATCACTACATGCCCTTGTATATATAGCCTCCCCTTGAGAGACGGCAAGTCCTGTTTGTCCTCTCGAAATCTTCTCCTGTCCTCTCCTCATCCAGTGCTGCCATCACAAATTCCAGGTTTTACTGATACGTGTGTCATTAGGAAGCGAGAGGTATGTACTGCAACTTTATTTGCTGCAATATTACTCCAGACTCCCAGTACAGGACAATTGTCTCTTTATACGAGGTGGCCCCTAAAAAAAAGTGAGTATCATTATATTTGTCCTGCATGGACATAAATATGGTGTTGTCTCAGAACAAGATCTAAACCCTATGTTTGTATGTTGAGAGAAATAAGATAAAATCCAACCAGTCTCTCCCTTTTTGCGATATTCTTTCTCCCGCTCCGAGGCCTGCTCCTACCCCTGTCCAAGGAGCTGGCAGAAGAAACAATTCGTAAATAGAAATACTTGCCCTGCAAGTAGCAGGTGTCCGCTGATGTGCCATGACATTTCAGCTGATCACGAGAGGGAGATACCATTGTCTAACTCTGTCTAATTGTAAAGCAGTCTTCCTCAACAGTAGATCACCCTAGTGAGAATTCAAATGGGTGGAATATAGCTCCCCACAGTGAAAGCAGAAAAAAAACCCCAAAACCTTCTCTCCCACCAGAAGTATAATACTCAGGAGTCACAGGTGACCGGCATTGCTCCATTCCTCCAAACCATTGTTCCTTTTTGTTCTTAATTCTGGAGCCTCACACTAAAACATCTTACAAAAGCCGTAATATATAAAACCTGATTCAGGAACCATCCTCAGTGCATTTCTAGTCTAGCCAACAAAATTACAACAAAGATAGATTTGGCTGGTGGCAATGATCAAATATCTTTAAGAACTCATCTTGCACAGCACAGAATAACTTATTGCAGTTATAAGCTTCAGCCGCATTAGTATCCAGAGCTCCTGGAAAATATCTCCTTCTGTTTTATCAGACTAGCAAGCTACCAATGAAGATGAATTCTCGTTCGGGGTAGCATCCTGGATTGAAAAAGAATGTAGTCAGAAAGCATGACATTTGTCTTCCAATCAGAAAACCAATAAGCACACAACCAGGGGAGGCAGGAAGGGGAGAAATAAACGTAAACATTACTTTAAGAGATCTTCTAATGTGCAATATTTATATACAAATAGCAACTAGTGTTACACGCAGCACTCTCCGGTTTTGTGAAATATATCAAAGTACAGCAAATTGGAATGAGTCCTGAGTTTCCATTTACTTTATCTAACCAGACATATCAATTCTTTTTACTCCAGGCTGATAAAGTAGAACTGCAGCAGACAAATGAGCTAGCGGAGCTGACATAATGTGTTGTCACAAAGAAATGCTGGATTAAAAAAAAAAAATGCAACCGCGCCTTTGATCGCCTCTGAGGCTCCTACTTCACTCAACCTAAATTAGGTGTTTACTTGTTCTTTAGAGAATGTTCAATATTAATATTACTGGGAGGTGAGCAAAGAGAAAAGGAGTGGGCTTGTGAAGGGAATTTACTTCCATTTTCTCTTCGGCTTTTAAGTGGCAAAATGGAAGGTGTGGGGGCTTGATGCTGGTCCTCTGTACCATTAATTACAAAAAATCACTGGCTTCAACGGGAATAGGATCGACTGCTAAGTTTTTACAGGCTTCATTCCTCGAATTCAGTGATGCCTTGCATGATGTTTAAGTGACATAAGCATAAAGGTCTGATTTGAATTATAAAACAGAAGTATGAGCGATGTGCCAGATGAGAACTAGAAGACCACAGCTCTGGTCTTTGCTGCCAGCAGTAAGGGAAGGAGTATCTTTGACCACTGCCAGCATGGAAGTGGGAGGATAAAACTATAATCCAATTATACAAATTATCATTGCGTCCGACCTTCTCAGAAATTTTTGTGTGTATATTTCTGCCTTTTTTTTTTTTCTGAAAACGTCATTAGACCCATTTTACTTATAGGGAGCTGAGCCCCAATGGGTCACAGTGGAAATGCAAGGCAGAGGCAGAAGTTGCAACTAATCTTAGGATAGCTGCACAAAAAGAACGGCTGGATCGCCTTTTTTCTCTCCTTAAGTACTATATGCCACATATGCAGGTAGTGAAAACTGATATAGTTCTACTGAGATTAGGACTTTAGAGACAGGCGTTATCACTCATTTGTCAGGTCCCCTACAAGTCAGATATAAAATAGGTTCCTAAAAGGAGCTAGCAGATGAATGAGAAATATAAGACAAAGAATGATGAACCTTGTTCTGATTTTTTTTTTCAAGTGTAACACAGTTAAAATCAACAATGGTTTTGTTCAAGGAAAGATTATTAAATTTGGCATCAGTCATTTAAATCAAAGTCATCTGCAATCTCTGCTGTGGAGTGGCAGTATATCTATGTACTCTGCTATAAACTGTATCTACTGTCTTAATAGCAGATGCGGAAAGCTTCCTGCAAAGTTCAGCTCTGCGCTTGCAGGTATTGGGTCTTGTGTATTTACATCCATACTTCGGAATTCCTTTCTTCATCTTGCAGCTTCAATGGACCTTCAGGAGAAGCTGCTGTTGAGAAGCAAACACCACAGCCTGCAGAACAGAGAGTGGTGTGTTCCTTAAGCGTATTGGTAAACAACGCGCTGAAAGACATTTTAAAGGGGAGACAGATTCCTGTGTTTATATGTAGCTCATCCGTGTTTATCTAGGTGCCTCTCCAGACTGTTATTCATTTCATGGAATTGCTTAGAGGAAATTTAGGGCTCTTGGCTCACTGAATACAATGAACAGGTAATAAAAAACACAAGAGGTTTTGTACGAGCTCTGGTCCGCCAGCTCAATGTTGTAAGATACCGCGTCCCTGCACTCAATGACTACAACTGTCCCTTTTTTGGATTAAAATAATCAGAAATCCTAGATTTGTATTTAGTTTGGGAACGGTTTCACCTAGAGTTAGCAATCTGAAACGAGGTAAGCTAGAAATTCCTTGAAAGTCACCAGGGAAAATGATGGTTCAGCCTGCACTAATAGACAGTGATGTAGACATGTAGCCAAGGTGGAATGGCCCAAGATACCTCCCTGAGGTACCATCTACGTTGATTGTCGAAAGAGTTGGTTTAGGAAAAAAAATCACATTGGTAAAGCCCTGTGTTTTCTCAAAACAAGAGAAAGGGGTTTTTGTTTGTTTGCCAGCTGACATTCAGTCACGTAGAGGTTTCACAGGAGTCTGGGACCCTCATCAGAAGCAGAGGCTTGAAGAAATATGCCAGCTACCATCAAATGCGTGATAAAATCTCAAGTTGATGCACCTGGTAGCTGCACAGCGAATTACCAATTGCCAGCTGTCCAATGGTAGTGAAAGGCTGCCGAATTATCCCTGTATTGAAACAAAAGGTTCAAACCATCTCAAAGAACAAACAGATCCTCCAAACAAGCCTTGCGCACAGATAACTTGCAAACAAAACAGAGTCTGTGTCCTCCAGTGGATTAATTGCTACAAGTACCTGCCGTGTTCTCATCACAGCTTTGATTCTGCAGCCTTAAGGAAAACAAAGCTTTCACTGCCCGCGGTGATGTCCGAGATGCTGTGTTTGCTGGTGTAAGGAGGGAAGGATTGTCCCCGGAGATGCTTGCGTGCACACATGTGATGGATCACAGATCCCTCTTGAAGTTAGCCGAGTAATAAATGTACGATGTGCTTCTCAGTCTGACAAATCCAGATACGATATTGAATAATGAGGTCCAGTAAGAAACCAATGAACCTTTGTCTTCAAAAATTGCAGTTTTGATTGCATCATTGCAAAAGAACAGGTGTGTTTAGATACCAATAGACAGGATTATTGGTTGTGCGGTCACTTATGCCAGGCTAAAAGGCAGATGGTTACAGTATTTTTTGTTCAGCAATATATTGGTGTGAAAAATCTCACTGGAACTAACTGGACAATGAAAGTAACATAACACCGCAGCTTGGATTGGGTACCCGACTACCCAAATGATAGAGAACCACGAACTCTACTGAAGTTCGTGCTTCCAATGATGAAAACTCACTGAAGCAAAAGGAAACTGAATCAAGCCAAAATCCGTTCTTCTGTGTAAAAAAATGAAGTCAACATGTCTACTTGGACTGCACACGTGGATGCTGACATGTTTATTACATTGAGCACTGGCTACTCTGCTCATTTTCCCTGTTTTTGGTTAAACCATGTATTTATGAATATCGCAAACCCTGATGACAAAACCTGAATTTGCCCCCCCTAATTTTTCAATGGCTATATTCTAAAGTGAACTCTGACATCCTGTGGGCACAAGGAAAATGACCATTATTTAGCTACTGGTATTTAAAGAAATGTTTGCTGTCAGAATTAGCAGTATGAGTAGCTCTTGCACAAATATATATATACACACACACATAAAAAAATAAAATACATAGTATACTGACAGGAACTTCATGTTTGCTCTTGGATAGGAATCTCATAAACTTTCCAAGCAGCACTTTCATTTTTCACAGTTCGTCGTATCCCATTTCTCTATGGCAACTCTCTCATCTTTTGTCATATCAGAGAAAGTAAGAGGATGAAATGTTGGTTTTACAGCGTTAATCTTTCCAGTTTTCTCTATAAAAGGAGAATCAATAGCTTCATTTCTCCAATTAAGGCAAAGTCTTTAAATAGTGGAATGCTTTGAGTTGCATGTTTGACCACCTCTCGTTGTTAATTAACTGAATTCCTCCTAAGGTACTGTGAATAATCGTTGCCAGCAAACTTACCATGACATAAACTGTAGGAAACACCGACATCTTGTGGAGAAAAAAGATTATTTTTTCTCAACTGATGTTACTCCTTACTGACAGGCAGCTTTAGGCAAGAATTCAGTTGACCTACAGAATCCAGAAAGTATATCATTCCGTATATACATGAAACTACCTATAAGTACCTCGTATGCTAAATGTAGAGTGTGCATATACAAATACAGACATATGCATGTATTCATATACATGCCAACACTGAGAGGAGAAACAATTCTTGTAATATTTATTTATCTGTGGGTTTTTTTAACAGTTTTTACTGCAACTTGTGACGATGTTTCTGCTGAAGTTACAAAACACAGAGAATAGTCTCTGATTCTCAGCAGGGCTAATTCCAAAATTTCTGCCTTTTTTTTTTTTTCTGCCTAACAGAAAGATATAGTATATCCTTTCTCCTCAGGAAATATATAAAAAAGCATAACATTGAGCAAAAAAGCAGAACTACACAACTGAAGGAGCTGGTCTGCTGAATATATAGGGTACGAAAAAGTCCTTGATATTAAAAAGTATCACTAAAAATGTGGTTCACAACCTGCTTAATATTTCTCTGGATAGCTTGTATTTCAGTCATAAAAAAAGAGAAACTAGTGTAGCCAGCAACCCACTGATGGCAAAGTACATGCGGTGGCTGCCCCTCGGTGGCATGGAGCAGCAGTGGCACCTACTGGCCACAGCCACCTCTCAACAGCTAAAATTTCTCTGTTATTATAAGACATCTCCACCAAGATGTCTTAAATACCTCCTCCCCGCTAGTCAATGCATGAAAAACCTTTACCCTTCTACCCTGCCTGTTGCAGTCATGTTCTGGTGATGCAAAGGATAGGGCCATCTGAGCATATTTTATATATATTTCAAGAGCAGTGGAAATAAGCCCCGTCTCTAGTCCCAGCCAAGCAATCCCAGCCCCAGAGTTTACAGGCTGTGCATTGCATGGAAAGGAGGGATGTCCCCTTCAAAAGGGATGGCAAAACGTAGGGGTAGTTTTTCTTATGTATGCTCTGAGAGCAAAGTACAGCTATATCAAAAAATATCAATATCCAGAAATATCTAAACCTCTTTTGTCCCAGGAAAAATCCTTAGTCTCCAAGTTAGTCTTCCTCTTCTCTGAATGTTGTTTCTTGAGATGCCATAAAAAAAAAAATGCAGATAATAAATTTGTGTATCAGGTTATCTCTCATGGAATGATCCTGGCAGGTGCAACACACAAACATACAAATCTTATGGGTTTATAAGGTTTAATTACTTATCTCTGTGTAATCTTGGAAAGGGAAACTCAAAGTCCACTGGATTTTTAAGGCGATGAGAGATCTGGAGGGAAGACAAACAAAAGGGAAGAGCTGTCAAATGTAACGGCAAAAATACAAAGTGTTTCACGGTATGGCCCTGAGTTTTATCCTTTTTTTCTTCTTTGCTCTTTTGTGAGGCAGCGCCACTACTGTGACTGATGCTCAAAGTTTACTTTTTTTGAAACCATAGCATTTCACTGAAGGATACCAAAAATTATGCCAAAATGGACTTAATTATTGGATTCACCAGGTCCTCCAAGTACTTGCTCTTCAGGTATGGACAGTAATCCACAACCCAGTGAATTTCAGATAACGTCTAAGAAATAGACTCCTTTCTTAATTTATGTAACTATTTATTTTCTTGAGGCCTCCTCAGGACCTGATCTGTGCAAGAGCTGGTAATACAGCTGTGTCGTGAGACGCTTGGAAAGATCTTGGGCCAAAATTGCCTCTTGTTTTCATTAGCTGACTTTTGGAGTAATGTTAAGGCCGGCAGAGAAGCAATGCTGCTCGTTTTCCTCTGGGCTGAACCTGAGGTGCACCTGGTACGTGGAAAATCAGAGGTATATATCTGGAGCATAAACAGACTGTGAAGCCGATAGTTGTCCTGCTGGTTCTTCTGTGGTAGGACCGTCAGGCAGAAAAAAACACAACTGAGAAATGATCCTTACATGGAATCCTTTCTAAAAGGTCTCTCATGTCATAGAGAGCCTAAAAGGTCTCTAGTGTCACCCTTTGATGAAGGTTACCTGCAAAAACCAACAGAAATGTGATGAGCCGTGTCCCCAAAGTATTTTGCAATTCTGAGAAAACCAAGGAGCATTTACACACACAGCCTGTGAAGGTTTGCTATGGGCCTCATAGTCTCCAGACTCCTGACACGTAACCTGGGATGCATACAAATTTGATGTCCAAATTTTAGAGAAGGAACTGAGAAAATGTGAAAATCTTTCTTGTAGTTTAATGGTGGGACGTTTAAAAAGGTACCTTTGTGTGAAGGCAAGTTTTCTTCGCAAAGGTTCTGGAAAGAAACTGTTTCCTACAAAGTTTGACTCAGTTCAGTTCACCCAGTATCTTAGCTATCTATTTTATATGTGGGCTAAAATATTGATTGAATACTTTTGGTTGGAAAATAGCCTAGATACTTAGTTTGCATGTAAATGTTTACATTGGCAATGCCTACATTTGGTGAGATGAATCTCACCAGGTGTCTGGTTAACGCTAGTCATTTAGGTCTTGATTCAGCCATGAGCCACTTGATACCAGCTGTATCTTGTCCTGGGAGGACCCAGTTCCCTGGTTAGTTCAGGGGTTGTGTCCTCCAGCGATGTGTGGCTTTCACAGTCAGCTTGCAGCGTCTCCAGGATCATTAGAGGTTTATGCTTAGCTGGTTGAATGGAGCCCTTAAACAGCCTCCAGATTCAACAGAGAGGTACTTTCAGAGGACAGTGCAGAAATTTGGCAGAAAGGATGACTCAGCCTGACATACATGAGCTAAGTCTGTTTTAACTCAGGTTTACGCACTGAGAGTTTGAGGGACTGAGTCTCATGTCAATTAATAATGGGAGAGTTTGGATGGAAGACGGATTTTTTGTTTGCTAAATATTAAAGAAAACTACATGACTGAGCATAATGACAGTAATACCAAGTCAGACCAAAGATCCTGCTAGCCAACCCTCGCGTCTCCAACAGTGGCCAAAGGTAGATAGCCACTCCTTACACAAGGGGTTGAACTGAGTTGTTTATAATGCCCACGCAGTACCACACCTTGGGTTATGAGTGTATCCAGGAAGGTGGACCATAAAGAGAGTATAAGAGGTGGGTAAGCGTGTTGTGATATTTTCCCAGAGAACTCTCCCAGTCCTCTGTGGTTCTGACACTTCTTGAGCTATAGGACATGATTTAATGCATTAAAAAAAACCCAACAAACAACCAAAAACCCCCAAATCCCCAAACAAACAAACAAACACCAAACTCTGAAAAATTGGATTTCTTCTTCCTTTAAATTGTCCAGTTGGTATTTGAACTCAGGGAAAAAATACAACCAACCAACCAACCAAAAAAACCTTAACAGGATTTCATCGGCGTTTGTTCACTCAGGGTAGAACTGGGGAAATACTAAAAAGCATTTCTGGCAAACTTTCATTCCGATTTCAAACAGGTGCTTTGTGGTTTTGATTCCTCTTTGCACTGTTGCTCATGCAGAGAAATAATTGGAGAATATTATGGGAAACAGCTGCATTCACATGCAA
Source organism: Burhinus oedicnemus (assembly GCA_008921705.1). Taxonomy (NCBI): domain Eukaryota; kingdom Metazoa; phylum Chordata; class Aves; order Charadriiformes; family Burhinidae; genus Burhinus; species Burhinus oedicnemus. The sequence continues at coordinate 866,781 of VFFE01007854.1, forward strand.
ACAAGGGTATTTGCTCATGAACCCAGGTATTCATTATCACTGTACGGTGAGCGTTCTCCCCAACCCACCAAAGCATTTCTGCATGTCTTTAGTTTACATCAAAGGGCTCATTTCTGTTTTAAAGCAAAGCGTGAATACATTTTGCTGGATAATGTTACTTGTGCAACATACCGCTTCGTACCAGGAATATTCTTCAACCGTTCCACTAACCTTAGTGGGCCAGTCAGTCAAAGTCAAGCAGAAGACAGATGAGCAACAGACAGTAACCCACTGCAGTCGCAACTGCAGGGAACAGCTTGTGAATCAACATAGCTGCTGGTTATGTGACCTCTGCTAATTCAAAGAAAAAGGGAAGAGTGACATCATAAAGCAGAAATCCCCTGAACTCGGAAAATCCCCTGCTGCTCTCCTGCACGGGCAGCACACCAGCCTTCAATGTGATTTACATTCCTCCAATATTAGATGCCTGAAACTTTGTTGTATAAATCTTTGGTAGTCACCTAGGTGGTTTGTACTGTTATAAATCAACAACTTCCACAGAGGAAACAGTATGGGTTGTCTGAGAAGAAAAAAAAAAAGAAATCTTTGAGACAACAGATCAAACACCTTTCCTAGAAATATTAAATGTGATAGTGCCTAACAGTCCATCAGAAACCACGCCTACAAAAAAATACATGATCTTACCTGTCTATTCAGGATGCCTAAGCTGGATGCATTAGCAAATGCCTGACTTTTTGTCTTGTTGTCCTGGTTTGAGGTAAAACAGAACCAATTTTCTTTTCAGTAATTTTGCTTTCCAGCTAAGCCTTTTCTAACTAACTGAACTCTCTGAAATTAATGGTGTATTTTTAAGACTGTGGTCCCCTTCCAGAGTGATAAGACCCATGTTTATAGTTGATGCCAAGGAATGGGATGCAGAGAGGCTCTTGCTTATCCTGATTGCTGTAACACCCAAGGGCAGCCAACTTTGGTATTTGCCCCGTTGGAGGGTCAGAAGCAGAAAAACGTAGAGGGGTCACCCCTGTGGGGAGGAGCGGACAGGACAGGTGACCCAAACCTGACCAACAAGAGTATTCCATCCCATCTGCCTCATGCTCAGTATAAAGCTGAGGGGAGTCAGCCTTCTTTCTTCAATGGCCGGTGTCCGAGGAGGACTCTGTCTGTTCATCTGCCTTTGATCTCGATCCTGAATCCAGATCTGGAATCCAGTTCCCATCTGTCACTGAGTCCAGTCTGGGACTTCCCCAGTGCCTGCTGGTGATGTGATCATCATCCTGGGAACTCGATACAGTTTTGTATATACTGTATATATATAATCATTTTATTTTTATTATATTATTAATATTTTCATTAAGGTAGTTTAGTTTCTTCTTAAACTCAGAAGTTTCTTTTCTCTCTCATCCTTCTCTCCCTGAAGGGAGATGCTCTTCCTTCTCTGAAGGGGAGAGAAGTAAAAGAGAGCATCTGTTGTTCTTTTTAGTGGCCAGCCCAGCCCAAACCTCAACACTTATTTCGTCTAATTGCACATTATTTGGTTTCCCCCTTATGAGAAAACACCAGTAAAGTTGCTGTTATCATTCCCTTTTCCCAAGTGGTTAAATAAATATGTTCTTTCTTTTATGGGATGCATATGCCTTTGTGGGGTGAAACTTTTGCAAAAAATAAATTGTGAGTTTTTCTTTGGCTCTCCTAACCAATGCATGCATGCATGTCAAAGAAAAGAATGAGGATGATAGCGTACCCCTTAAGATAGCAGGAAAATGTTAAATATGCTGTGTACATCCTTTGCACGAGAGAAAGTGAGTTTTTTGTAGAATTCAGGGTACTGCATGAGGTGTTGAAGGTATACCCGTTGTCAAAGCTTATAAAGAAATATGTTCTTGGTATCCCTTCCACTGTAATCAATAGAAGGAACTAAGTATCCCAAAGGATAATCTGTTTTAGGAGATTATTTTAGGTGTTCTAGATTTTTAGGAGGTATCACCCATTGGAACTGCTCAGACTTGACCTCTGGAGTAGAGTCGAGCAGGAACTTAGACTGTTGACATACATGAATTAACTTCATGCTCAACTGAGGTGAGATTTAAGCCAAAATTCCGGGCTCATGTCTAAGTGCCATCTGAGAAGCCATAGCCACTGATAGCATCCACAGGGAAGTGACCAATGTGATAACTGACCTTTGAGACACCAGTGTTCACCAGAGCAACAGTGGCAGGCCAGGCAAAACATCCTGGAATAGTTCAACTGGCACTAGGTGCCCTTGTGTAGGCAACTGAATCAAGTCCTTAAGACACCCGCATTTAGAGTCTATGTGTGGATGTTACTGGCTTTCTGGGCATCCAACACCCATTACAGCTGATGAAAATTTGGTCAATATCATCAAAGAAATCTAAGGAGTGACTCGATTTGCCCATCTGTAGATACATACCTTATGTAGAAACACCTGCGTGTAGACACCAAGACCTCAAGTCAGTTCCTGAAACGAAAGCACATGAAACAACCTATGGTATTCAAAACCTCAGCGTGGCAGACACCACAGGATCTTTGCATACAGAAACTCTCCTGGAGTAGGAGCTGGAGAAAGCACACTCTGAGACACCCTCTGACTGTGATACTTAACACCTACGTTTAGGCAAAGCATTTCAATTAGGTCCTTAAATTTAGACAGTGGTAATGTTCCCAAAAGACACAATAATGGTTACCATGAGGAGGAGTGCTCTCTGATGATCATCTGTTGGGATTTTTATAGACACTTTAAGGGAGAAGACTTGGAAGAACTCACACATAGCAGTTAACACCTCTACTTCTGCAAAAGTTTGGGAGGAGCAATTTATTCCAATAACTTTCTTAAACGCATTGGTCACCTCATGTCTAGAAGAAATTTATTCAGTGTAAAAAACACAGCAGTTTGTTTCAATGCTGAATAAAAGATGTTGATGTACTACGATTGTATTACTGTTTACTTGACCTTTCTCTGTCAGTTTATCTTGCACCATTATAAAGTCCTCCAGCAATGCTTTCGGAATAACTAAATATTGTTATTGTAATAAAATTCAGCAAATAATTAAAATATTTTCACATTGAAGTGCTCTTTGGGCAATGAATTAAAAATAAACTTATGAGCATGGAAGAGAGATCAGAAATGCATGGGGTTTTGTGTATGTGTGTTGTTTTTTTTTTTTTAAATATTGTTATTGCTTATTGAAAAATACAGTTCAGGAACAGCTGAAAGTTTATGAATTTGTGTCAAATTTGTCACATAACTTCAGCCATGAAAATTGCTGGCCTTGTGGGAAAGATCTGTTGTGGTGCTGAAACAACTATTGATATCTAGATTTAACTGCTATTAGATATCCAGAATGAAAAGGTGGAGAAAAACAGGCTCCAGCCCTTCCTATTGCCATTCTGCAGTTGCACAATCATGTGCCTTTGCCACTGGGTTTCTGTCGTCGGTCTCCATAAACAGAAAGTTATTTATGCAATTTATGGGGAATATCCTACACCCCAAATACCTCCAAATTTAAGAGTTTGCATGTTGTGTTTTGGAATTAAGTGTCTGAGGTTCTAGATTTTCTTCTGAATTAGGGAGGGAGAAGCTATTCTTTCCCTCAGGACAGATCTGACTGGCTTTGTGACATCTAGAGCTAGACTTAATTAAACTTTGGTTTCCAATCTCTTCAGTTGAACTTCTTGTCTCTAAATAACACCTGTGATTTTCATCTACTGCTGTGGTGCAGGCCGTTGTAGAATTTCCATGATAATGTTGACTTTGACAGATATAAATGTTGAATTTGATGGATACATTTTAATTTTGGAAGCCAGCTTATGAGATGAGTGATGCCTTGAGTCTTGGATATGACCAGCGCTTTAAGACATGACAGACTTCAATATGAATAAAATCCCAGAAGAAAGACTGAAAAAAATCTGAACTGTTGTCACCTTCAAAAGAGCGTCAACGGTAACTACCTCATTTTTGATAGAGAGTTGTTTAACCTGGTCTTTATAGCCTCCTGTGAAGGAGATTTCATAGCATCTGTCGACAACCTATTGGGATTAACTTCTCTTCTCATTAGAAAACTTTCCTTAATTTGCAAGTTAGATCTTTCTTGTTTCTTGTACTATTCTTAGTGATCAGGAAGCACAAACTGCTCCTTTTGTCTTTCAAATATTTTTAGTCACATTTTTAAACACCTCTTTTTCTATGAAAATAACTGTACCATGCCTTTCTCCCCTTTTGGGCAATATTTTCAGAATGTCTTTTGGCTTGGATTTTCCAAAATACTCATCAGCTCTGGTGAGCACTATGGGGAGCATCACCCATTCAGGAAGACGTAACTTGCCAAATGTTAATGAGAGCTGACAGAAATTTTCCTCGTAAAATTGAGTAATGTGCTCTTTACTGGAGTATGGAATTACTTTTGGTCATAACTAATAAAATGTTATTAATTATTGAATAAATCTTATTTTATCATGTGATATTATATTATATTTAGTGTATATCATGTATACATTATTTTATAATAATATATTTTGGACAAGAATTAATGAAGCATAATGATTTATTTTTAACTTCCTGGTGGTAACAGAGTAGTAATACTGATTTTTAAAGACAAGTCATGATGAGAAGATCGCATGTAGTTCAAGGAGCAGAGTGTTCAGAAACTTACTTATCTCTTCAAAATAGCCAATATCTTTATTTTACCGACACCTTTCCAGAGCAATGAGACACTCCTTCCAGCAGATGGTGATAGAGAACTTTCAAAAAAAGACAACTGGCTTCTGTGGGCTTCGCTTCCCTTGGCTTTGTGGTTGTGTGCTCAAAAGAGGAATATGACTCCAAATCAACATCGAATAAACAGCAAATTTGTTTAGTGGTCTCATGGTATGACAGCTTGTTGGTTTGTGAACTATTTTATGCTTCCTCTAGGACTCCGGTTTTGTTGCCTAGAAGTTCAGTTTTGCAACATGATGTGGAAGGAAATGTCATGCTGTAATTATTATTATCCTGAACAATTTTTGTCCAAGGTCCTCAACTTTATCTTTTGGCAAACCTTCCAGCCTCCTCTCCTTCTTTTCCTCTGAGATGGTCAGATGGTGTAGGTTAGCAATTTCATTTCATTTCATTTTGAATTCAGAGAGTGTTACAGAAATGCTGCTTTTTTTTACTCCCAGTCTTCATGTAGCATACTTCTAAACAAATGAAATAAACATTTAAAAACTTCAAATATGTAAGAATGAGGGAAAGATTTAGTAGTGCAAAATTCTATAGCCATCTCAAATAAACAAGTAATGCTTTGCAAGGAAAAAATGTGAATTTTGAACATGTCATATTTCACAAGAATTACCCTCTCCGAGGGGAAAAAAATTAACACAGAAAAAAAAAAGGAAAAAGAACAAAAAATTCCACTCTTTCTTCAATAAATGCTCCAAAATGAAAATATATTTGTACATGGGATGAATCTAGGTTTTAATATTTCAACCACGTCTACCAATCTCCATAGAATTTACAGGCAAGAAAAGTCAAAAGAGTTTACAAACTTCAGAGAAAATGTAGTTTTGCATGAGATCAAATTTTAATAAACGCATCTGAGATCACGTCTTAGACACTTGGCTAGCTGTCTTGAACACTGTCTGCCAGAAGGAATGTGGCTATAGGTACCAGTACCAGTGACATACTGTAATGATTATAGCATCAGTGAGGATGGTGGGAAAATATAGGCTTAACATGAAAAAGGTAGTGAACCCATTTCACTCGCATCTTAAAGTCACATTAGAACAAAACATCGGTGACTGCAGTGAGGGTGCATGTCCTGGCCAAATTGTCGGTGCTGCCGTTATAGCGTTGTACTCACATGGAAATGATTGTCTCTCTGCCTTTTGTTATTGGGCATAACGCTGAGAAGCTATTAGGTTCTCATAACCTTTCGAAGGTCTGTTTCTGAACTTGTATAAAATTAGAACTCTGAAAGAAGGATATAAAATACTGTTGTTCACTGTAATGAGTGAACTGAGAAACACGATGGATTTTTAGCTTCCTTTTGTGACAAAAATTACTGAAAACTATTTCATGTTCATGCAGATTTTCCCTGGAAACCTAGATTATTTTACTCCCTCTCAAGAAACTTCAGTAATCTTACCCCAAATCACTATGATTTGGAAAAGATCATGGGAATACTTCAAAACAAAGATGAGATCAAAACAAGATCAAAACAAAATGTCTTAGTTTACCAGCCAAGCAGAAATGGTTTACTTAAGGTCAGTCTAACACTAATCTCACCGTGCCTGAGCTAACCTTTTAAGATTATGGGAACAGTTTTTCATTGCTCCAACCTTCACTTCTATATTATTGGGTGGACTTACTAGCAAAATTATATCTCCTAGGTGCTGCTGTATTTGTGCCTCTGAGGACAACGGCAGAGCATGATGGAAGAAAAAAGGTTTGATGGGAAAATGTTGACTAGTCATACTCAGTATATTTTTTTCTTGACATTTTTTGAAATTCTTTTTAATCTTATTTGTCTACAGTAGTTGGGACATGAGGTTCTCATTCAGGGGGTCTGTAAGGGTGAGAATATACCCAGCAATACCTACTATAACTCCAAAGCAGGCAGAGATGCCAGGAAATGGTTTAGCATCGTTTTGGAGTGAGCATTTTGGAGTGAGTACTAAATGCCAGGCCAAACTGCCTGAAAAACTTGCATGAGCAAAAACCTGTACCAAATTAAAAAAGCTGTATTGCATACTTGAACAGATTTGGAGAGTTCTGTCAGATTTCCACCCTGAATTATTAACTTCATATTTGTTCCGATAAAAAACCCAGCCCAAAGACTCTGTTTTATTGTCCAGGGCTTTAACCACAGCTTGCCATCTTGAAAGCTGCCCGAGTGATAGGAGAACTCTACTGGGGGTGAAAAATGTGATGATCTCCCTGCTCTGAACATCTTCATTCTCTTCCAAATTACCATAGGAACATTAATTTGATTGTGTACTTCCTACAGCACTGTTAATTAGTTATCTCGTATTAATTATAGTAATTACAGACACACCTATCTATAGGACTATTAGGCAGTTCATAGGAAAAAACCATGAACCAAGGTGGTCTTGATGCAGAGCAGCTAATCAGCTAACAGCTGCTGCTGGTCCCAGAGTTGCTAGTTAACACTTGAAATGGGATAAAAATAAAGCTAATAAAAAGCTTTTCAAGTCACTGCTAAACAAATCTCTTCTGTCTGTGCTTCCCTTCATCTGCTAACATAACTAGGGATCAGAATTGAATGCTAATATGACTAAACAACGGTACGAGGATCATCAAAGGGATGTTGTGAGGACATATTACTAGGGAACAACCAGAATACGTGTTAGCAGAGGGAATGTAGTCTTTGCAAATCTAGGTCAATAAACTTACTTTTAAAGCTATAAAATGCGAGGTAAAGTGGTTTATCTGCAGTCTATGAGCAGTTCTGCCCTGAGAATCGTTTCTGTCCTTGCCATGCTTTTTATGCACCGGGGTGAGCGATGGGAAGAGAGAGTCATCCTGTCACATGCCCTGTCATAGGAAATTCCCAGAACAGGGTTTTCATCAATGGGCTGGAGAGCAGCGCATCGGGCTAACGTCCAGTTCACAGGGTTGCCCCCAAAGTGGCATTCTTAGGGTGACTTTCCTGCCTGTCAGCCCAAAAGAATTCCTTCGTTTTAGAAAAAAATCTACAAAAAATGATGGACTTCATTCAATTTTACATCTCTGTTCTGTGCTCTATTTCGCAGCCAAAATCACAGATCTGGTTCCTATTCCTGCATGTATTGTACAAAGATGGCCTGGTACAAGAACAATACTTCTACTTCTGTAAAATTCATGATCATCAGCAATCACTGCCTGTGGTGCTTGCGATTAGAATGCACTCGATGGCAGACTCACTGATTTTAAGACCAGAAGAAAACATTAGATCACCTGCTCTGACTTCCTCTGAATTGCAGGCCAGCAAGTTCTACCTGCGGACTCTTACATTGATCCCATCAAGACAGCTCTCCCACAAAAGCATTGACGCAGCATTGAAAGCTGGGAGGATACCACATCCGTTTTTCTCTTTTTTTTTTTTTTTTCACCAAAAGCTGCCACAAATGTTAAGCTTCAGCTTCCACTCTTTGGTTCTGGTTCTGCTCCCTCTGCTGTGTTACAGCCTCCCATCACATCCTATCTTTCCTTCCCGTGAAGGACATGGACCGGAGTCATTCTATCTCTATAGCTTCACAGTATTGAGTCTACCGGAAGGCTTTTTCTGCAACTTTTTTAATCTTTGCGGCTCTTTTCCTTCTTACAAGGTAATTAAATTGTTTGTGTATACAGATTTGCTTTCTATGCAAATAAGAGCTCTACCATAATGGAAATCATATTTATATTTATCAGTAAATTCATCACAGAGCTTCTAGCCTGGAAGCTGCATTGCCTTCCCACTGTCAAGCAGTTGCTGTATTGCCACTGTTGTGGACCTGTATTTTTGTGTATTCTCTGGACAGATCTGACGAGAATTATGCGTATGAAAAGAAGCATGTTGTGTTTGAGGTAAAAAAAGACCACAAAATTATTTAAGGAAACATGAAATTGTTTGGTTACACTCAGGTCCAAGGCCCAAGTAAACATCCTGGTCACGTTCATTCTCCTTTCCACTGGCTGCCCAGGAAAGTTAGGCCAACACATCTTTAGCTGGATCAGAAGTCTACAGTTGTGTTGGGGTCTAAATCTAGGTCTAAACCTGCAATAAGTCTAATTTTTCCCAGCTGAAGAAGTGACAAGAATGACCAGTATTTGGCATCCAGGTGTACATCTTTACTAGTTCCCCCTGAGTTTTGGAAAACGTTACAACTTTCTGACTGATTGTCAGAACAATTTGTCCTCCTGTCTATGTTAGTTGTTGGAATTTAAATAATTCTATTTGCTCTTCTGAGAAGTAGATAAATACCATGAGAACTTGATGGCCACTGATTTGCATAGCAACCTATGAGATGATACTTGCTTTTCAAAGAATACTCAGAGAATGCAACAGATTAATGAATTTATTTGAAAGCTAAGAACGGTGTTGGCCAAGTTGCACACTTTGCCTTAATGATTTCTGAAAGCCTAACCCATTAACATTATCATTCTTTAAAAAAAAAGTCCTTTTAAGGAAGAAAACTTGAACCATTTTGGAAAGTGAAAGCACTGATTGGAACGGAAGTAAGACGGGGGAACAGGGAAATTCCAACAAGAATCTATGGAATAGACAAAGGTTTGATCCATGTTTACTACTCTTTGAAGGCATCTGTTTCTCTCCCCTGAACAGGAAGAAGTTCAGAGTGATTTCAGTTCCATTTTACGTGCATACCTCAGTTACAGGCTGAAATGTAATGGGGTGAAATCTGAGCTAAAAGAATGCATTTTCGCCCCATCTATTTCTCTCATTCCCTTTCAAAGCCAGTCCTCATTAAGAAACCTTTGTTTAAGTAAAATATGTTTTGTGTTATTATTCTGGAGCCATCACCCTTATCTTTAGCCTACCTTAACCAGGAAATCTTTCAGAAATGCAACCCGGGTTATATGAGCCTTTAAATTTCTCACACCAGAGAATGACTAATGCAATCGAATGAATGCAGATGTGAAGTAGGCTGTGGGCACCATGCCTGCAGCGCAATTCACGTCATGTGAACTAACTGCCAATCAAAGAGGGGATGGATTTAGGAGGCTGCATCGAAGAAAAAAATAATTTAATATCCTTCTCTGTAGGTAAAGATTAAAAACAAGCTTGTATGGGTTACTGAACTCTAGAGAGATTAAAAGAGTGTTGGGAAGGCAACTTTCAAGAAAATGGTTTTGTATCGACTTTTTTTAAGTTTATTAATTGTAGCATACCCCTGTCATATTAGATGACCAAGGTAGGCTTTATTGACCTTGCCTCAGATATCTGTAGTAAAGGGAGGATAGTGTCTACAGGATTAGCATCATCAGTGGCCAAGGTGAAGCTGCAGACAACAAAAAGATTTCTGGGTAAATATGAAAAAGAAGTTAAATAGTTTAAAATTCCATATGTATTCTCACTGGAGAGTTGCACTGGTATCCAATGTTGTCTGAGGATATTGACAAAACCAGGTTTGTAGGCAGAAGTACTCCCTCATACTACATCCGTTGATATATTTGGAATAAACAGATGGTCTTTTGAATATACAAGATCTGAAGAATAATGTTTGCCCAGCAGTTATTCTATTTTCTATGAGCGTGTCAGCTGGAGAAACCATAAGATAAGTTTATGACCTATATCCCTACAGGATATAAGCTTCTTCCCATAAGATTTGCATCATAAAGTTTCTGCATAGATATCAACTATGAATTTTATCCAGAGGTATAAAAACGTTGGTCGAGAAGTGTATGAAAACCCCAGGTAATTTCAGTGTATTGCATTACATAAATACTGTTCTTAAACTGCAAATTTTAGATGAATGTTGCCTCTGAATACATGAAAAAGCCACTGCAAGAGTTAATATCCCACCTAACATATTTTAAGTGTTTAACTGCTGTTTAGGTAGTGCTAAAAATCCATATGTGAGTTAATTCTCACCTATAAGAAAACCTACAGACTTTCAATAAAGTTTTGATTGATTGAGACCATGTGAATTCATGGACTACTTTTGAGAAATCTAGGATTCTTTGATGATGATGAAGTTAGGTAGATTTATTAGATGCTGAAATAGTCATTACCAAAAGCAAGAAGTTGTAAAACCTTTTTCAACAAGCAAGTAATCTGATACTCAGCTCTTTTCTTCCACGAGAGTACTCATGACTTTCCTAGCAAAGGACAAAATTTTTCACCTTCTTATGAAAGGTACAAATTGAACAGGAAAGAAATGGGTGAAAATAAATTCCTATTCTATTCTTCCATCTATCACTGACTTCCTTTATGTTTTGGGGCAAGTCTTTTAACCGCACACGCATTTTTTTCTGACAACAAAATAGCCAACGTACTTTGCAACAACATATGAGGCAGCTTTATTCAAGCGAGTGCCTTGTCTTTATCCCGCGATTCCCCAGGCACAGCTGACCACGACTCTCGAGTAACCGCTCATTCAGGCACCCTCCTCGGACAACTTCCTTTCTCGGTTGATGAGAAACTTTTGAATGAGTAACCTGACATTATGACATTCGCCGAATTTCAATTTCGTCTAGTCAATTAGCGGTAGTTTCAATCTTGTATTTCAATTGATTAGGCTAAAATTACCATAGTGAATTTCCACCCTGGAGGGTATAAAAGCCCTCAGACACTGCGTGTACGTGTATCTCGTGTATCTCTCCAGACTGAGTTGCTGTAGCTAATACACTAAAGATAAGGTTATGTGAGGCAAACTAAAGTAAAAAAAAAAAAAAAAAGGTTAAAAAAACGTGAAGACAGAAAAGTTAAATAGGTTGCTTTAAACTTGTTAATAGAAATGGGAGAAGGTGTTTTTTTTCTCCTTCTAATAGTAGTGAACGCCTTCCTGTAAGTGGCTTCTTGCAGATATTAAATGTAACAAATACAGCAGGGACTTCTTTTGAAATAGCTGATGAATTGAAACAGTGGGAAGAAAAAGGAACAGGAATGGGATGGGGGATAAGGTACTTCAGACTTAGTATCTCATGGATAGAGAGATAATTCTAAGGGCCAAAAATATCAAACTTTAGACTTCCTTTATGCTTCACAGAGTGCAGAACTCCATTCTCAAAACAAATAAAAATGCATCCTCTGTCATTGTACGTATTTTACTTTACTTTTTCACATGAATAACAAATCCCACTTTCAACTCCTTTAAAAAACCAGGAGACACTGTTAAATATACACAGGAAATGTTGTCTGCTCTGGAATTCCGGATTTAAGAGAATAAACAATAACCCCAGGACCAAAGCCATTGGACAGAAAGCATTCCCAAAGCTTTGCTCTGGTTTAAACAGTGTAGAAGGTTTCCATTCATCGGGGAAACTTTCTAGCATGATTCTGTGTCCTTCCAACCCCACCGGAAGGAGACAGGGATGGTTGAAATTCTTCAAACTTCCATTATGGAATACAAAGACAGGGAGAAATTTAACTGGCTTTAAAAGTTGATGAGGCTTAAAAATACAGCCCAGGTTTCTTCTGTTTTCAAAAGTAACCTTCATTCTTGAGAACTGTCTTGGTTTCACCCCACCTGGCAACCGCTCATGTAGTTCTCCCCCTTCCCCCAAGAAGGGCAGGGAAAAGAGGGAGAAAAGGAGGGGAAAGGGGAAAAAAACCAGACTCGTGAGTTGAGATAAAGACAGTTTAATAGAACAATGACAGAAAAGGAAGATAACAATAACAATGATGATGACAATGATGATGATGAAAAAAGTTCCTCTCACCACCCAGTGAATTGGTACCTTCCTAAGGAGAAATCGCAGATTCCCGCCCCGCAGCCAACCCCCATTTATATACTGAGCATAACATCTATGGTACAGAATATTCCATTGGCCACTCGGTCGTTCTGTCTATGCTCCTTCTCAGCTTCTATGGGAAGCTGAAAAGAGTCCTTGAAAAGTATAAACATCGCTTAGCCACAACTAAAACAATACACATTATTGACCTTCTTTCACAACAATTACTAGAAAGAACATTGACTCTTTCACAGCTAAACCCAGGACAAGAATAAACATGAGTGTAGTTCAGTGTGAGAATAGAAGAGGGTTAATCTTGCACCACCCTGCTATTATGTAGATCCTAATTTTAAAAAGTTTAAATGCAGTTTAAACCCAGTTTAAAGTTCCTTTGGTATTGATCAAAAAAAAAAAAAAAGGAGAATAAAATGACAAAACAGCTCAATAAAATACTCAAAAAAGCTCAGATATCTATTAAAACATTTTCACATGGGATTATTAGTATTAGTGTTAGTGTTATGGTTAGTGTTGGTGTTTGTGTTGTTTTGTTTCTTTTTTTCCCCTGGCATTGTGCTGCTCACTTGTGCCTGTTGACTTAATAGCAGTTAACAACATAAATGAACTTCTCCTTACAGGGAGACTACAACAAGACCCTGAAAAAGCATTTCAGGTATTTATGAACTGAAGGAAATTCCAGGTAGTTACAAACATTGAAAAACTGTTTTCCCAGATTTCTACTGCATTGAGCCTAGATGAAAATTACTTTTGAATCCAGCCACACCAGCTGTTGTTATGTGATCTATCATCTCAGAAAATGACCAATACATCTTTATTTTACATACTTTAGAGTATGTGTGTGGTTGCAAAGGATGGGTTCATATGATGAGGTCAGACAGCTGAGCTGCACGTGTCTGGAACCATCATCATGTCATCGTGAAAAAGTGAAAATCTTGTCTTCTACTCATAGGAAATCATAAAATCAGTGAGAGGGAAGGACTAGATTTTGACAGGCCACGTTGTCTCCCCACTTGCCAACACAGTGGTGATCCCTACAGCTAAATTGTCTGCCAAATGATTGTTTGCCGTTGACTTTTACAGGTATTCCTGACAAATAAGAGAAAAAGCATAATGTATTTTTAAGTCAAGATATAGCAGTTTCCAAGTGGTACGTATAAGTTCCTAAAAAGGAACAGGATATAAGCACAAAAAAGTTTCTGGTTTGGTTTGGACAAACATTTTTTTCTTGCAATTTTATTCAAGGTTTGCTTTATTCTTACAAAAGATTCTGTCTCAGTGACTAAGGTAGTAAAAATCTGATGTATCTATTTCTTCTTGGGAAATACTTGGCTCAGTTTTACATAAGTGTGGAGGAACGAACATATTAATTGAGGTCTTAAAACAATTAAACACAATCGCATAGCTACAATGAAAAATACAATTTCTGAAACTCTCTTGGAGAGGAGCACATCCTCAGACCAACGCTACCCTTTGACAGTGCAGGTTCAGAGTTTCAACTTTCATCTAATGCAGACATTCCCCTGAAGTCGATGGAGCTTCTCTAATTTCCACCCATAAAAAAATGGAATTCCTTTTCCTCCTGTCTTCTTGGGTCAGGGGAATAATTTCCTTTTTAGAGCACACCTTTCCTGTTGTTCAAATAATTTCACATGCTCTGTCTCACCCGTCTTAGAAATGTATCATTAGCCGTTACAGGCGCTCTCAGTGCGTGGGTGGGCTGTGTGCCTAATGTGCATCTGTTAATATTCACACTGTCTTCTGTGGTGTTCCTGCCATGTTGCTAAAATCTGTTTTGAATACCATTAATTCCAGCTTATATTTGGAGGTGTTTTTCAATTGTGTCTATCCTTTATAAAAATGATGCTGTATTTCATTCTGCGGTTGCTGCACTGGGCCTTTGTGCTGCAGACTATGGCAATGGAGTTTGCAGTCTATTCAGCTTCGGGATGAAAGCAGCATACACTACTTGTTTACTCAGGACCTGGCTCTTTAGGTGACATCCTGAATCCAAGGAAGTGAAATAAAGTTTTTTCCATTTGCTTTAGCAGAGGTGGGTTTTTCTCTATTCATTTGCTTAAGTGATGGTAAAGCATTGCTCTGGCAGAGGAGAAAAATAAATGAGGTATTTAAGAAAACAACTTTTAAAATTTCAGGGACAACCAAAGGTGATGATGCCAAAAGATGGTTAATCTCTTATTATCGTATCACATGGTGTCATTAAAACTGAGTGATCCTTTCTAAGCAGCTTGGTTTGGAGCTCCTCTCCTCTCCTCTCCTCTCCTCTCCTCTCCTCTCCTCTCCTCTCCTCTCCTCTTGCCTCGCCTCTCCCTCAATTCTCCATTTCATTAAGGTCATATAACCAAACAGTAGAAGGTGCCTTTAGGTTTAGAAAAAACTCACTATTTGTCTTGAAAAGGGAAGAAAATTTTTGTGGATAAATTGGATGTATTCTCCTCCACCACCTACTAGGCCAGCTACTCTCTTGCTTCCAGGAAAGGGTGATACCTGGTGGATGCTGAACAATGTGAAGAAGAGTTCTGCTATGCTTGATGTTTCTCTAATGAAAGAATACCTGGAGATTCAAGATGGAAATAGATGGGCTGAACATGTCATCCTGCCTTTACTTTTGAGGTTATCACACAAAAGAAACAGAGAACTGTTGTGTTATACACTGCAGTGGTGAATAATAAGAAACAATTCCTGCCTTATTCTCCTTGTTGTCTTTCAAACTGGCTTTAAAATTATATTAATTACTTTTTTCATATTTTTTTTCAGTGACAGGACAACAACAGCTTGTGTGCAAGTATCCACAACATTAAGTTGTGAGGGATCAGCCATGATCCTTGCTTCATCGTCTCAGCTGAGCACCTTGGTTTCCTTTCTGCCTTCCATGTTGCCTCTCTGCTTCTCCAGCACAGTCACCATTACAGCTTGGTTCCCACAGCCTAGTATTGGTGAGCAAGTCTTGGCATTGACAGCAGACAGTTCTGGATTGGACCTTTCCGGAAGCGGTGAAGAAGCACATCAGAGATCCAAGGCTACAACATTGTTAGAGGAATCCAAACCTGTTCTGGGTTCTGCACAGCAAAGATTTCCTTCAATCTCTGTCAGACCATGTGGGTAATCTGGAGTGTTCATCTAGCGACTCGGATGCAATATTTTATTCCATAAAAGATAGGTACAAAGGATTGCACGGAGAAGGGAGAGCAGCGCTTTTGGTCACTGAATCTGCATTGCTATCTTTTGCCAGACTGCTCTGCGGGTCATTCAGAGAAACACTCTGCTTGGGTTAGATACACAGTGAGCCGTACGCTTCCACTTCCAACAGCATAATATGACCTTCATTTGAAAGCCAAAAAATTCTAAGTCTTCGTACTTCAGAAATGCCTTATTGCAGTGTTATAGTTGTAGCTATAGGTAGATTTTCCAAAACCACTCATTGGTCTGACTCTGTTCCTAATTACATCAATGGGAAGGGAATTAGACCAGAACTGTGAATTTTCTGAAGGATAACACATGGTTCATTTTGGTAAATGGGCTATATCACTCTGCCCTTGACTCTGAATACATTTTTTCAGCATGCCTGTGGCTGCGTGACAAAAGGCTTGCTAGGGAAGAATTGTGCCTTTTCGATATTTGTACAGAATCCTTCAAATGAATTTCCCATTAATACAACTGATATGTTGCTGTGTTATAAATATTTACTGTTAATAGTATAAAATAGTCAAGGTGCTAAAGACACCTATGTTTTCTTTTCATAAGATCCATTTCACATATTGATTTCCTTCAGGGGACTTTTAATATTTTTGGAAAAGAATTTCTTTATTTTGGTTGCTGGTTTGCTTTCCCCATGGCAGGCTTGCATTTTATCCTCAGCTATTCTATGTAGCAGATGTAAAAATAAGGACAGTTTCTGACACATGAGCTCTTTAAAGCTTGCAGTCTTCATGTCTGCGGCTAAAAGAAGTAGGTCAATCTTAGTTTAGAGTTTAATTTTTTCGCACCCTGCTCTTCATTGCCTCATCAGGGTCAAGATCTAAAGTAGGTTGAATGATGCCATGACTGTCCATGACTGGACAAGGGGAAACATCATTCACAAGGTTTTATGCTTGTTTGGTATCATAAAAAGAAACCAAAGTTTTCTTCCAAGATGTATTTTTCTTTAACCTTTCTAAAATTGTTATGGGAAAATGATAATGTCCCCTAGGAACCTGCTAATAGCATACAATACAATATTGTTAGATTATGTATTACTTTGTTCAGAAAGAGCACTTTTGATGAGACAAGAACTGAAAACTTTCCTGTAGTTGTTTCCATCTAATCTTTCTTTCATCCTTCTAGGAGCTCTCTTGAAACAGAATCTCCCATAGCCCAATATTGTTCCTTACCACAAACCTCCAGATGCTTAATGAGATTAAGAGCCTACACTGAGAGGTTTATTATTTATCATAAAGTCTGATGTATCAATGATGATACACATATGTTTTTAAATTTTCATGATAGACTTGTTATTCCTATCAAACTTCAAAGAATACAGTGATAATGAAATCTAACCAAGTGAGTTTAGGAAACTTCCAGGTCAGGTTTTGTTTATTTGGTTGGTTTTGGGTATCATCTACCTTTTGTCTTTACTGGAGGTCTAACCCTTTCTTAAGATCTGACCCTGTGACAAAAATTTCCTAATGTATTCACGTGCTGCCACTTGCTAGTGGATACACGATAAGTTCTCTTTCCCAGCTGCAGATACGGAGATATGAAAGGGCATGGGTTTAAGTGTTCTTTAGCTGACGTTGATAAAGTCAAGAAGAATGTTAAAGCCCTAAAGCAAGTCTTTTGACTTTGCTTACATGAGAAGACAGAGGGACTCCTGTCTTCCATGGGGTTACCCGCATTGCAGGTGGCAGTAAAGGACGGAGAGCAGCTCCTGCAGAGCTTCTTGAACTGTTCTTAATTGTGTGGACAGTGACATTGTTAGCCTTCTGCCATACATATCGAGAGGAGTAATCTGAGCTAGTTGAGGTGGTGAAATAGCCTCTTTTTTGAACTTGGTCAGGAAACACAAACTTTTTGGTTAAATTGCTATGACTGTACTGAGAACGAAACAGCTTGTCTCTGGTTCATCCTCAAAACTCAACTCCCTACAGTTACATCACCCCTGTACTGAGCCTAAATTCTGATTGCCTGCAGTTCCCATCTGTGGTTGCTCTAGGTAATGCTGGGGCCTCCCTAGGATGGACTCCCATCGCGTGTCTGATCAGGGCTGGGTAGGTGAATAACCGCGAGGACGGATGGGATGCCTGGAGGACAAGAAGGCAAGCACAACATATGATAGCTCTCTGCAGATGACTGCCCACTTGACTGTGCGTTAAAGGAGAGGGGAGACTTAGGGTAGTCATGTTGAAGACTGCCTTAACCTTTCTCATGCTGAGGGGTTTCCGTTTCACTTGTGACCCCACTCTGCCACCTTCACTTATGCACCCTGGAGTTGCTGTGACATTTTTACCCTTGCATACCTCAAGCTGTTGTTTTTGTGCATTGTTCTCATGGCCTTGCACTTACAAATCCTGGGACATACTGATTTAGTAAGGTTTTTCCTGGAAGCAGTTGTCACTGATGCGAGAATGACTCTTTTCTTTCTCCTCCTTTTCCTGCCCTTTGTTTTGTAGCTTTTAGTGTATAACTTTGTAGTAGAAGAAAAGAAGATGTAATGAATGACTTTAGTACATATTAACCATTTCAATAGCTAATAATCATTACCCAAAAATATATATGCACAAAATTTAGTGGTTAATCAGTGTGCAACACTGCCATGTAATCAAAGCTTGTTCCAGGGAGTGCTAGTAGGATCATAAGCAGGAACCATCAACTAGGAGATTGTGCAGGACATGATGGACAAGAGGATATCTGCTGCACTAGAGAGGCCATACAGGGGAGGTTGCCCATCTGGGATACCTGATTGTTTTTGTTCCTGGCTGGCCACTGGGGAGAGTTACCCCTTTTCCATTCCCTCTCTCTCTTGCTCTCTCTGTTTATCCCCTGAGGGTGACATTACCATTTGAGTTAGTGTATGCCACCAGCTAGAGATCCCATGAATAAAACTTTGTCCATGTAGGCCTCCCTCACCTTTCTTTGTGCAACACTCTCGGAATCCCAATAGGTTCAAGCTAAGACCAAATCCAAACAAGAAATTGAAACAAAGATCCAGATAATCAGCCAATTTTGCCCCAAGCCTGGCCTGGAGATTGCCTTTAAAACACAGTGAAGAGTGAGCCAACAGGAATCCTTGTCTGATTTTGATACATTTGGTCCTTTTTTGAGACTGGGACAAAGCCACAATCAAATTCAATGTTAACAGCAATCTATACTATTTTTGTATCTATCAAGTCTTAAGCTTATATTTCTGCTTCTGTTTCGTGCTTTTGAGGATGTACAATTTGCAGAGCTTCTGAGTATACATCTTATGGGGAAAAAAAATCCTTTCTTTTATTTTTCCTCATTTTAAAAAAACCCTGTGGTTAAGATGTGTATTGCAGAGTGCCCAATAGTAGTCAACGATTTTTTTCTGTTATGCAAGATACATTCCTAACCTCTCTGAAGCTATGGAAATAGCAGTGTGTGCTCAAACTATTTATATCTCTGAACACATCATTTTTCTTATCAAGTTGTCATTGCATTTGCTGAGCTGCTTGACTGGTTATTGCAGGCAGAGTAAAAATATTCTGCTGCCAGGTATGCCTTAAAAGAAAAAAAAAAAAAGGGTATACAAAAACAATAATAGCAAGTTGTTCTAATATGCCACACTTTTTGCCCTACTCCTGCTGATTACTGACAGTCCTGTTGTGCTTTTGAAGATATATTTAATTATATTTTTAATCTGCCAGCTGTAGTGCAATGCATTAAAACATTTTTGCCAATGAGGTTTTTTTTTTTCTTTGCAAATATATTCTATCAATGTGATCTTGACAGGTAATCTCATAGGGTGGCAAGAACATTCTGCACATCAAATTGGCCACCCATTCATAAGCCACACTAGATGGTGCCTGAACTTTGATATAGATATTAACAATCTGTGACAATATACTAGCCTGTGGCTAATTGGAAAGAGTATACAAATTTGCAAGTACTAAAAGATGTGTTCCACAGATATTCCTTACTGACTGTCTTTTACATTGAGGTGATCATCACAGAGAGCCCAGTGAAAATTCCATATTTGCACTTGCTATCACCATATGCTAAGTAGCTTGTGTAAATGTTACTCCTACACTGGACAAATCGCCCGGCTAATTACTGTATTAACTGTTTGTGGTCTTTTTTTTGCATTCTCTCTTTCATTCATTATCAGTTCACGGTTCTTAATATTTCCCTGTTTGATTTGCTTCCTCACAGATTAGAAATCTCTTCCTGGGTCTCACACGGAAATCTGTGCTATGATAAAGTCATTACTGTTTCAAAATGCATAAAAATAGAGATTGCAGTAATCAGATATGCAAAAAACTAAAATCACTTTCTTTCTTTAACTAAACTGTGTTATTTATGTTTTATCAATTAGCCACTCTGGTTTTGCTGCAAAATCTTTTGTCTTGCAAAACTAAGCAAATTCTACTAGGCGTGTTAGGTGCTCGGCAGATCTGTGAGATAGTGACAGCTGTAGCAATCACTGGCCGCAGCTGAGTTGCACTTCAAAGGAGCCAAAAATTATTGACTGGAATGAAAATATCAAGAAATCGCTTCAGATTTGTTCTCACTGGTCAGCATCTAGTCTGACATTTTACCAGACTTAGCTAATTGCTTATTCCATTAAAATCAATAGACGTTTTGCCTTTGTGGCCACCAAGATCAAGACTTGCCTATGAATTACGTTAGTGCTGTCTGCATTATAAATCTTTCCTGACAGGTTCACTGCTATACAATATATCAGGGATTGGTAGAATTTAAAACAAATAGTATATTTTATTTTATGTCCTCATTACCTTACCAGTAAATCTTGCAACTTGACTGTTACTTTTGATATTTTGAAGGCTATCTTCCAACAAGGCATCTGCTCTTGGTCAGGAGATAGAGCATTTCCCTTATCATTGTCTTCTAATAGTTAAATAACCTTAATCTTAAAAAAAAATGTGTAACTCTTATTCACTTTCATCTGGTTGAATCTTTAAACTCGGTGGTTCTGTGTTTGTGAGAATAAAGAACCTTTTGGCACACTATCATGAAGATAGTGCACATTGTAAAGAGGTTGCCTCTCTTTCTTCAGAAGCTAAACAAATCAAGTTCTTCAAGTCTCTTGGCATAAGGCTTCTCCAGCCCTTAAATCGCTGCTGTTGATTTTTTTCAATACAAAAAGATAAACAGCTGCCCTGTAGTAGTATTGGTCTTAGTTTAGAATCCTTACAGATCCCTCAAGTCAATCTCTTGTTTACAAGTCAAAAGACTGAATTAATAGCTTGGGTCCAAGATTTTCCCCAATAACACTGACTCGCTAAAATCTTTCAGTTATTGCTCTGCAGGACTTTTAGTTTTTCTTTTTATAGGTATGGTCTTCCTTGCCTGTTCCTCATTGTTTAACACTGTGCTGGCCATGTCTAGACTCTTGAATCCAACTTGGCTTAGTGGGCTATATTTCACTTGCAGACTGTTCTGACTTCATCACAATTTCCCACACTTTCAGTCATGATGTCCCCTACTATTTTTCTTCTGATTTTCTTATGAGAATATGGAGTGGCGTTAGGTTAGTCCTTGCAAATCTGTTTCATCTCTTCTTCCTCCCCAGGCTCACAATAATTCTCCACTGAACTTCTTTCCGAGAAAAAGACAGTTAGCTAGTTCTCAACCCCCCAAATGTTCTTTCTTGAAAACTTTTAACCAGAAGGTAGTGAAATACTAAATCTTACACTCTTCAGAAGTCTTAGTATGTTTGCAGTTATCAAGCCTGTCATTTCAAAAAATGAAATTTTTTGTTTTGATTGCATTGTTTTCCTGGGAAAAAAAAAAATGTATTGACTGGCATTAATCAGCTTCTTAGCCTAATCATTCAGGAATTTTTACCAGGATCAGGTTTTCCTTGAATTGTGTCAGTGACAGACATCAGGCTAATTGTGTCTGTAGTATCTTAGACCACCTTGCTTACCCTCCCTGATTCAGAGCACAGTCCAGCCTGCTGGTGTTTTCCCTCTAGCCCTATCTATTCCTGCTATCTATTAAAAATTCAGAACATGAACCAGAGATGTCCTCCATCAACTCACACAGAATCCATCCGTGCAAGTATCCTGGCCCGCTGATTTAAAATTATTTATTTCTGAGAGATGTTTAACACCCTCCACAGCTACTAATGAACTGGAAAACACTTTATCATGTTCATATGATTCAAATACATCCTCCTGCTTCTTTCGAGATTCAAAACAGAAATATTGAATAAACACATCTGTCATTAAAAGTTCTGCCACCCCCCTAAGCATCAGAATTTTTATTATAGCTATTATTCAGAAGCTACCTTATTCCAGCTAGTCGCAGATTTTGCTCTTTTCCTGCCTTAATTTCCTACAACCTATAACTTCTCCTTCTAGTTGATAGCTGTTGCTTCCCTTTTCTATTTGTGAAATATTGTTTTTTAATTTCAAAGTGCTGCTTCCAGTCTTTTGTTGAGCCTGGAAGGTTTATAACTAATGTTGTCCTCTTTTAGATGTGTATTTATGACATTTTAGGTACTTCAGTTCTTTTTAAAGAGCTCCCAGATTTCATTGTATTTTTCCTAACACTTTTCTCCTAATATATTTCCTTTTATTTTTTTCTCTAATCTAGGAAAGTAGCCTTACATATCTCTTTTGACTGATGAAATACTCATGGATGGTGGAGAGGTGACACTGGCCTGTTGTCCTGCAAGTACTTCCTAGTCTGGTGTGTATTTCAGGTCTCTTAATGCTGGAGTATTTACACCATTGCTTAGTGGATAAAAGTGTAAATGGTGTGGTTTGGGTGAAAAGATTGTAAGTCCTGCCAGATCCTCTCCCTCCCAGCCAGAATTCGCCCATTGAGGTGCACACAGCTCCAGCCATGAAACATGGGGCAGTCGTGAAGAGAGCTTCTTGTGCTTAGATTAAATTCAGAAATTAATTTGGGAGGTGGCTTTTTTGACTGTTTGTCTTTGTTCACAGAATGTATAACCTTGGTTCGTGAGGCAACCAACAACTTGCAGTACACTGATTAATTCCTTTTTATCCATAAAATTAAATCAGAATTTCTTACCCCTGAAACTGGGCAAAATACTTTTGAGTATGGGTCGTTTTTCATTGTTAAAAAAAAAAAAAAGTCTATTATCGTTTAAAATCGTACATATGTTTTACTTCTGGCTACCTGAGACTTACCACATTTATTTTCAACAAAGAATTTGTCTTGCACTGAGCATGGAGGCAGTGCATTACCCACTTGTACCCGCTACTTGTAAGCTTTAGATGAGGTGTGTTTGCTGTGATGTCTATGAGGAATCGGCCAGTCTATGGTGGTTTGGTTCTGAATCAGCTATGGACCATTAATTTCATTTTTTTTGCTTGTAAATAGAAAAGTCATTGCTTTCAGTAGGGCATCAACTTGTTCTGTAGCTGCCTGTGTAATCTTCTTATATTTGCTGCTGCCATCCTTCTTCCTTACATTCCTGATACTGTTATTTATGGTCAGCTACTACCTTATTAGCTTGTTAGAATAGGAGGTTTATCTTATGTGTTTGCATAGCACCTACAGTGACAAGGACCATGATCCTGACATGCTGTATAAAGAATAGCAGGAACCCTCACTGTGGATATCATAGATATTGGTTCAGGTCATTAAAAGCTGGCTGAGGGGGGACCTTATTGCTCTCTACAGCTTCCTGAGGATGGGACATGGAGAGGGAGGTGCTGAGCTCTTGTCCCTGGTATCAGTGATGGGATGTGTGGGAATGGTCCAAAGCCATGGCAGGGGAGGTTTAGACTGGACATTAGGAAGCTTTTCTTTACTGAGAGGGTGGTCAAACGCTGGAGCAGGCTTGCTAGAGATGTAGTTGCTGCCCTAAGCCTGTCACTGTTTAAGAGGCATTTGGACAATGCCCTTAACAACATGTTTTAAGTTGGTCAGCTGTGAATTTGTCAGGCCGTTGGACTAAATGATTGTTATAGGTCCCTTCCAACTGAAATAGTTCTGTTCTATTCTGTTCTGTTCTGTTCTATTCTATTCTATTCTATTCTATTCTATTCTATTCTATTCTATTCTATTCTATTCTAAATGTATATATAGGTGGTTTTGTCTCCAGTTTCTTGAAATGGCAAATCCAAAGTCTAGCACTGATTGCAACAAGATGTGGGGTAAATCCTGTAGAAATACATTGAACAAGACTATTAAAAAATGGCAGTGCTGGTCCAGTTTCCAGGGTGCCTTTCCTCCAGGCACTTGCTTAATGTGAGGTTGTTTCCACTGGAAGGGCTGAAGTAAGAAAAACACCTAACAGCCATCAGAGACCTTTTCAGATTTCTTTGTAGAGGTGACAGAAAACATGCCATTTCAATTTATTAATCTCTCCGCAGTGTGGCCTTGAGAACAAACTCTTGTAACGGTCTTTGCACAGGGTCTGACCCTACATCTCCCAAGAATGCCAGGAGCTCTCTTCCTACCTGTTTTCCAACAGCCCAATACCTGATACCTGGCTGTCCATTCCTTTGCCATCAGGCATCTTGTCAGGAGAAAAATAACAACTCACAGCAGCACCTGTCGTACAAGGCACTAAATCGCAGTAACTGAGATGTCTCTGAGTCTGTGATCTATGAAAAACTGAACAGGCATTGCTAAAAACTAACCAATTTTGTTTAAAACTACTAGTATGGTATTCGGCTGATTTCAGGTCCACACATTTTGCAAATCTCACAAAGTATTTCTGAGTCCCACGGCATGCTTACAAATCTCAAAACACTTTCACCAATTAAGTCAATGAATCCCAAATAAAAAACTCCAATACTTTCACTTGCAAATCCTGACTTTCTTCCTACAATACAGGGATAAAGGAGGATTTACAAAGCCTGTACTGTCAAGTACTGAAGCAATTTTGATTCTCAATATGCCTTGTGACTGTTTGAAAGAATGAGCAAACAGAAAGTTATTGACATGATCTCAAAAATCCAAAGAGTAAAATCCTTCCAGTAGAAAGGAAAAGGAACAGAAGAGGAAGCTGAATACTGCCCATGAGGATTTTTCCTCTCAATGATTTGAGTAATTATTTGTCCACTCATTGGTCAGGGCAAGATCAAGGAATAATAGTATAGATCTCCTTAAAGCTGTTAAAACTGATGTTGTTATTTTCCACAAATAAGAATAGAATAGAATAGAATAGAATAGAATAGAATAGAATAGAATAGAATAGAATAGAATAGAATAGAATAGAATAGTTTACATTTGGAAGAGACCTACAACAATCATCTAGTCCAACCGCCTGACCACTTCAGGGCTGACCAAAAGCTAAAACACGTTATTGTTAAGGGCATTGTCCAAATGCCTCTTAAACTTAACAGAAAGAATGTTAAGCACCATAGTTTTGGGTGGTTTTGTCGCTGGATCTGTGAAACATATTGCCTCAAAGGATGTCTAAATCAGAATCCTGAATTACAGAAAGAGTCTTTTCCCCAAGTTATCACTAATTTGAAAGACAGTAGTATGCAACATTTAGTTTGATTTTAAACTTAATGATTACTGTTATGTATTTCAGTAAATATACATTAAATTGTGCATACTCTTGATCCTTGGCCTATTTCAAACCTTTTTATTGTTTATTTCCCAGAAAATTTTCTTACAGCTATCTGTATATTTTCAGGTATATTCAGCCCTGAAATGTACTACTTATTTTAAACCATCTGTGTCGTAACGATGCCACAGATTCCATAGACGTGGCTCAGATGCCTGCACAAATGTGCCTAGCACACTTGAAGATGCCCCAGATACCCTGCCTGACTTCCCACTTCTGCTGCAGAAGGACACGGGGCTCCTGGTAAGACAGTTGTATCTGCCAGATCAGTGAGGATGTCTCAGATACCCTGGGGATCTCTGCTGCTGTAAGACACCAAGTGTGGGGACAGCTAAACCAAACCTCAGATCTTGAACCCTTATAATGGGAGTGAAGATATCCCTCTGACACAGAGCCGTTACACTGAAGACCCGTAAGTTAGGTGTTCAATCTGGAACTCAGATGACCTTGTATGTTTCCATTTATTTAGATTAAGTCCTTCAAAATCTGAATTTAACTGGAAAAATATAGGGAATCCTAAAATAGAAGATCATCAGTAGGACTTATTCGGAGTACATCCAGTCAACCAGCACAGCTTGAATGCTGGATTTCAGTGGCAAATTTGAGAGGCATGCATGAAAACCACATGAGAATACTACCAAGTGTTGAAGAAATCTATTTGTTCACGGACACACCCTCAAATTATTCATCATGCTTTACACATCTTTTTGAAAACATCAGTCCTTAAGCCAGTGGGTTCTGACATATTGTGGATACTTTACATGTACGTGTACATACTGTATTTTCCAGAATCGCAATTTGTAGATATGTTTGTTTCATTATAGCCACTGCACTGAACCCTTATCAATGTACACAAAACTTGACTGGTGTAGAGATGATTCCATCAAAATCCTGGATCCATGAGAAATGTTAAGTCACTTGCTCATCCTCGTGGTGGAGATGCCAGGTGATGATCATTTTAATGTTAATATTGTGAAGTGAATCATTCTTCCATATTGTGTTAACATATGGGATGAACCACTTCCAGAAAGCCAAGCCAAAGGGGTCCAGCACTGTTGGTGAAGCTTAAGGCCTTCATAGCTCTTCAGAGAATACATGTTATCATACATCAAAATCTGCACTCTATGAGACAGGAGGTTTCACACTGGTAGTGCAGAGGGATAGGTCTTAACATTGAATCAGTCCCCCTTCAGGTGTGTGAGCAGGTCATGAGATTCCTGAATGTTTCATTTGGTCAGTAGTTTCAGAACAGCTTGCCTACACCTTTTGCTTGTGAAGGTCAGCGTTCAAGGAAGGTTTAAAGAAAGACAAAAATGCAGTAGTTGGCAGTGAAAGTAATTCCTCCTTGGCCTCACAGGTAAGCAGTGTAATTCCTGATACATGGAATTAATACAGTATAATATACAAATAGCAATCTGGAACATAAGCTCAAAAAAGAAATGCATTTTATTTCCTTATACTCTATCACCTACCATTTTGATAAATCTTGAAGTAGTCCTTTAGGGAAGAGAGGTGTAATTTAGTCTTGTAAAAGCATTTCTTCCCTTGTATTGCACAATAATCTTCAGACGTTCTCAACAAGATTAAATAAATGTTATTTTTAATAATGAATGACTAAGTACCAACATGGTAAAAATCAAGGTAACTGATGTATTATTCCAGTACATGATCCACAGCTGTTTGAAGCCAATCAGCTTGTTGATCTTATCTAGTTCAATGGCTTTGGATCAAACTCTAGTATTTACAGGAGCTTTTATTTGCAAGGCATTTAGAAACAAGTTCAGATAAGAATTTGCAAGTGGCGTGAATGTTCAGCCTACTGAAAAATTTAAGCGAACAGACAATGCATAAATAAACATTCATAGGTCAATGTTTATCATCTTACATAATGCCACTTTGTAGAATTTTCTGTTAATAGATTTTTCATCACAGCTATATCATTTAAAAAATGTTTTTACTTATTGCCTAATATCCAAACCGGCAGGGAATTAAACAGCGGTCGCAAAACAAAATGTTGTTATTTGATTAAAGAAAATTATCTTCTAAGAATTTTTTTATGTTACCGCACTGTTCCTACTGGCATTATATTATGCTAAAAATATGAGACTGAACTAAGAATTTTACTGAACAGCATTAGATGGCAGTCTTGGATGTGTTGTACAATGGGCATCAAATGTACCAAAATTCAGAAAAATGGGATGCTGGATTAAAAGCTGCTTCTGTGGTTGCACTTGGCATCCTTGTTTAAATGGGTTTAGATCCCACAACTTCTGTCATCTGTCACAATAATAAAGCTCTGGTCTGAAAAACACAAAAGGAAACATTAGAACAGAAGTTTTTCGGACCCATTGGAAAAATATTTTTTAGAATAATAAGGATACTTATTTTTTTAATTGTTATTTGAGTAAATGCCTGTAAGTACTTTCCACAGGCTTTTCTCTAGCTTTCTTTGTTTTTGTAAATAGCCATATATTCTTTTAAGGCCTTCAGAGGCTTTTCTGCTACGGCCCCCTAGAAAATCTTGTAAATAATAGTTGTGTTGCATCAGCCCGTTGAAACTGGCTGTTTCCTTTGGACTTGTTTTCCTCAAAGCTGTTCATAGTTCCCAATCCTGAGATATGACAAAAGGACATTCAGAGCAGAGATGAAGAGAGCGGAGGCAGCCTCACATCACATTTTTTTGTGCGTGTAGGCTCCTCCAATTACTGCCGCTGCCAATGTCTGTTCTAGCATCTGGTCATCACATATGGTTTCTGGCCATAGCTCCTTATCTTCGGCTGGTGTCCTTGCAATAGCGACTTTGAAAACTGGTGGACTGTCAAGCTTGGATCCTGGAGGTTGCATATACATGTGATATGTTCAGGACTGGAAGTAGAGACGTTTATCTGCTCTGCTCGTTCCTTGGTGTAATTTAAGCTCAGTGTGTGGATCATTCATTCTTTCTCCATATTTTTTAGGTACTTGAACTTCCTGCAGGGTTGGATTTCTAGAAAACACTATTAGCTGGAATATCATTTTGTGACATGGTTGCTGAGGTCAGATTTACAGGTGTATAGGATGGAAATAGGCATCAGATTGCCACTACAAGTTAGTGACTTAATGCTTAGTGCAATACAAATCAGGAGTAAGTCTTTGAAGTAAATCTGATCACCCATGCAGACTTCAGCTCTCACTGTGGGGTGGTGTTGGATTGTATGACCTGGACTCCTTATAGATGAAACGCAACTGGAGAACAAGCTCCGTCTCATACCTGATGTGCTCAGACTGCCTGAAGGTGTTCAGTCTTTTGGCCCAGGCTAAATAATCATTGTACAAAGGTGACTGCACAAGTAAAAGAAGATGAAGAAAAAAATTGCAAATTTATCAAAATGAGCTCAGTTCCCTTTTAAAAAAATACTGGATACCTTATCTATATTTGGTACAAAAGAGTTTAGTTATTTTGTTATCATTTTATTAGCAATAATATTATTAGTAGTAATGCCTCCTAACTCCTATGTAGAGCTCAGTAGATCTCACAGTGCTTTACTAAACAGGATCCTGTCATTATTCCTACTGCACAGCTACCGAAAACAGGCACAGAAAAGATCAAGTGACTTCAGAAAGGTGTCCTTGCAGGCCTTTATGAGAGCCAAAATTAAAACCAAGACCAATGCATTTGTAATCTAGTACACTATCTACTAGGCCATAATCTCTTTTGGCACAACTCATTTGCCTGGTCTACATAATCTAAAAGACCTTATTACTGGGGTTTATTATTAATGACCATTTTTTCCTGCTAGTGGAGCAAATAATGTTTGTTCGGGGCAAACTGTGCTGCTACAAAGCACAATGTAAAGTTGTATAAAGCAACCCAAGTCTGATTGCATCCTAGAAGCAGTCTAACTCCTCATTGGCATGGTTCTCTAGCTAGGCTTATATATCCTATCTTGCTATCTTGCTAACAAGGCTAGATTGGATATATTTGCATGGGGCTGCACAGTACAAGGTAGATATATCAGAAAGGTCAACCCCAAAGCCCACTGATTTTTGAAGGAAGCAAAACTGGTCCCAAATGCCTATACACATCCTGCAGCTTGAATTGTCATTGACTGACACTTTGGGTGTCTTGAAGACACAACACCTTACACAGTTGTAAAATGCAACAAACACTGACACAGTACACAAAAAATCCAGATTGTAAGTACCCAGAGAGGTTAAGAAGTTAATAGTCCAGATCTCTCTCTGTTTCACTTTTCCTTTCTCTTAAAAGGGGAACAATAACTTTTATTTTTATAGAAAAATTGGAAACATTTAGCTAAAAAGTTCTGAAGAAGAGCTAAATACTATTTTCATAAATGAAAAAATTGGACAAACCTAAAATTTCCTAAAAAGACTTTTAGCTCAGTATATCCAAATTTGCATTTTAAAAAGCACTGAGGAGCCACCCTTTGCAAAATAAACTTTACTAAAGGTCTGGTACTCAAAATCAGATGGATGCTCAAAACTTTTAGTGCCTTTGCCATATTTAGGTTCAGAAATACATGCAGAGCCTGTTCTTCAGGCTTGACTGAAATATTATAAATCTGTCAAACACAGTGAATTCCTTTTTTTCTGATAGAGCCTTGTTTTGGGGAGGGAATGTTGCATTTTTCTTCAAATTTAACTTCTCAACAGGGAGAAGGGGAAATTCATGGTATCCTGAATTTTACGTTTGGGTTTGTTTTGTTTTTTGTCTTTCATCTCCCCCCTTACTATGTTATCAAATAGTTTCATGCATAAAAGCCTAGCAAGGTGTCAACAGACTATGTGGTAACAGTATTTTTGTGTTGACTCACATCTTACCCAACACAGGACAGAACAATAGTTTAAAGAAGATCAGTTAAAACACTTAGAAGTTCAATCTTTTTCCACATACAGCTTTGCTGTCACATAAAGATATGAATTTCTCTGAGCTACGCTTACCTTTAACATTAATAGGTTGGTCTTTTCTTTTTTTTAGATTTCTGTTTTAAACTTCTTGTAGGCTTCATCTGCCAAAAAAAAAAAAGCAAAGCATTCCTGTCTACATTTTACACATGCAAAAAAGTTCTTAAGGAGCAAGGCGGGGAAATTATTTTCCCTTTCCTACCCACAGACAATATCAAACTCCGTTTTCTGCTAACTTTAACTACTTTCATGGACAGAGCAGTACAAACGAAAATCTTCCTATCCCTCAATTATAGTCTGTATCAATGTAGCAGAAGCATCTGATTCAACTTCCTGATTCCTTTTTGAACGTGGGAGAAATGTAAGTTGGGAGTTATCGGTTTTAACATTAGATATCTACATTTGCATTAACTGTCTAAACAGTATCTATAGTCAACAGACAAAAGTGGCATGACTTGTCTTATCCTAAAGTAGACTTCTAAACTAGACCAGTTGATTCAGACTCTTAAAGTGCTTCTTTCTCTACCTGTATTAACAGTAAGGTTTGATCGCCTCAAACCCAAACACATCCCTAATAGACAGCTGATGTTACATGAGATTAATTCCACTCATGAGTGACCTAGCTGTGAAGACACAGTGGGATGGCATGTCATTTTTGAACCAAAATAAATCCATTATGTACCCAAGGTTGTTTCCTAATTGAAATTGGCATGTTCCCATGAAGGAAATTTTAGTTTTGAGGAACTAGCACTTTCCAACATAATTTTTTCTTTTATTTGACCAAAAAAAATTTTTGCTTAACCTTCCCAACAGCTATGAAAACACAGGAGTGACTCATCCTCAAGGGACTTCCCAGCTCCAGTGCATACCATACACTGTATTTTGTTGAATTACTGTATTCCGTGTAGTTGTGTGGAGGATGACATGGTCCTATATCTAGATGTTCATGAAAAACATTTTTATTAGGGTGGTTCGCATATTTTACTTCCCTGATTACAAATTTTATTTTCAGCAAATAGATATATTTACAGAAATGAACTTTTTTTCCTTTAAAAAAATCCACCATTAACAAAGATTAAATTATTTTCTTTTTAACTATTGCTGAAAGGGTTTTGTTTCTAGTTTCTGTAAGCACAAAGGGTCATATCCTTAAACAGTTATTTTTACATCTGAATTTCATTTGCAAGTTAATTTACATTAAGGCTAAAAATACTGGTAACACTCTTTGTAAGCTCTTCCAAGCCTTGATAATGCCCTGAAATTCTGTGAAAATGTCCATATTTTACATTTTTTAGAATAGAAATCAACTGAATTGAAATTCAACTTAGAAATTACTGAAGATTGTATAGGAGGGAGACTAAAACTATAAGGTAACTAATGTGAGTTATCCTCAGTTTAAAAATTAGATGACAGAATGTAGCAAACGGACATTAACCTCATAAGAAACAAAAACAGATTCAAAGAATAGTCCGTGAACACCAGGCAATGCAGCACCTGATATTCAAATAATGTTCAAATAGTCCCTGTTTTGTTTGTCTGTTTGTTTGATTGCTTGTTTGTTTTGTCATAGGCCAATGCTTGAGTTTATAGGTTACAGTCCTGTTTTCATCCAGATTCTAAAACATGTAAATCTCATACTTACTTACATATCTCAGAAGAAAAAAAAAAAAAAAAGGTTAGGAGAGAAGGAAAACCCAAGTAAACACAACATAGAGTTAAATAATCCCCATAGATATGCTAAAGCTTTTCAGATTCACAAACAATAGAATTTTGTAACAATTCTTCATTTGCATTGTATAAACTGCAATCTTTGCTTTGTTGGCAGAAACACTTTGTATTCATGAACTATGTTTAGTTTAGTACTGCTTAGAATTTCCTTTTTCACTCTAAATGCCAATAGAATAGAAAGACAAAGTAGTGATATTAGGCTAACATAACACACAAGCTCTTGTTTTGATTACTCATCTGTCTGCTAGCCATTATGTTTGCCCACCCAACTACTTTCTGCCTGTTTTACTTCATACAGTCTTGTGGAGCAGCCAAAACAGCCAGTGATATTTCAAAGCGGTTCATAGTGCAGATACTGGAAAAGGAAAGCTTATGTAGAAAGAACCAGCAGCGTATTTGAGAGGGGGGAGGCAGACAGTTACAGTTTCAGTTCTCATTCATAATGACTTTTAAGGGGCAGAATAAAAGCTCGTGTCTATAACAGGTTTGCGAAATTACAAAAGTCATTTTCCAGTTTCATGTAGGCCGATGACCAGATTTTTAAACTCACCCCCTGGCAGGTTTGAAGCAGGTGCTGAACTGTATTATGACCGTATTTGAAACTCTGCCATGAGTTTCTCCTTTGAAAGCACGATGTAAATGTTTGTAGGGAAAGAACTCTCACTGTGTTTGGTAGGGTCAGTATTTTCACAGTGACATTTTCAAACTTGAGGGCCCCAAATTAGATATCAAATTTCATAAGTCACATACTTAAAGAATCTGGAATATTTGGAGACACTGAACAATTCCAGCTCTTGCTGACTTGTCTGAAAGCAGTCCCATGAGCAAACACCTCACACAGGAGAGTGAGAGCCATTCAAGCATCTCCATCTGCCAACAAACACTGGATGTACTTCAAAACCTGAATGGTACAGAAAGGTAACGGTGAAGCTGTGGTAACAAGACTCAAATGAACTCATACCAGAATTGATTGTCAAGCTCAAGTGTTTATACCAAGAACCTATTTATTGCTAATTCACAGAATCACAGAATGGTTTAGGTTGGAAGTGACCTTAAAGATCATCTAGTTCCAACCCCCCTGCTATGGGCAAGGACACCTCCCACTAGACCAGGTTGCTCAAAATCTCATCCAACCTGGCCTTGAGCACTTCCAGGGATGGGGCAGCCAC
This sequence comes from Burhinus oedicnemus, assembly GCA_008921705.1. NCBI lineage: Eukaryota > Metazoa > Chordata > Aves > Charadriiformes > Burhinidae > Burhinus > Burhinus oedicnemus. Next base: position 899,746 of record VFFE01007854.1, read on the forward strand.
AACTTCCCTGGGAAACCTGTTCCAGTGCCTCACCACCCTCAGAGTGAAAAATTTCACTAGTGTTAGACTTCATGAGTATTTAAAACACTCTTGTGACAACCTGCTTTATATCAGATACCTTTGTTTCAAAAGGTTTGTGTTTCTAAGGAAGACACTGATAAGACTGTCGGGTGCTACCCTTGCCTTGCTTGAAATGCATATTCCATTGACGAGCACAGATCTGTTACAGATGATGCTAAGCAGAGAAGTGTGAAGAGCTGATTATTTCTGCTAATAGAAACATCTCATTCAACATGAAACACTTGACTTTGCTGTGGAGGTTCTTAATCCATTTTTAAAAATTAAATTTAAGTAACTATTTAGATGGATATTCTTCATGTCCCTTTTTTGGTTGAAATTCTTTGCCAAGTGTCATTTCAAATATGGAAGAAATACATGTTGACCTTTTTTTTGGCAAATAAAACCTGTGTTAAACATGTATTGCTTCATTCCTCCCCTGTTTATAAATTGTCTTCCAACACCTACTTTGAACACATTTTAATTCAGCTCCAAAGAATCCATTTACTCTTCTGAAACTCAGAGCATTGAACGCATTAAGAAGAATGATTGAGTAATGCCCACATATGGAACTGCAAAATAGTTAAGCTGTATTCGAGTCAGATGTATACTTATGTCATGAAAAACCCACCACCCATTGCATAGAAGTCTGTGACACAGTATACATAATGAACATAATGACTTGGAAAATTGTCTACAAATCTTTTGAGTCCATTATAAGTAATGTTATGTCAAAGGTGATTGTTAGCTGTGAGGAGGAAAAGTAACAAATAATAGGGCTGGTAAGATGATGTTTTATGAAATGTTTTTTGCACATAAATTTCAAAATTCTCTGCAGGAGATTATAAGTAACATTAACTGGTTTTTAGATACATCTTCCAAGAGCAGTAGCTTGATTAAAGTCACATAATAAGTTAAGGGTAGAGATGTGAATAAAATTGAAGAAATAGAACTGAGAATTGAAGCAAGAGAAAACCTCTGGTCTGATAAAGAAAAGCAGGAGGTGGTTTGGGTTTTGGGTTGGTGAGGTTTTTGTTGCTTTTGGGTTTTTTGGTTGGTTGGTTGGGTTTTTTGGTTGTTTTGTTTTTTTGTTGGGTTTGGTGGTTTGGTTTTGGGGTTTTTTTTTGGTGTACTCTCATTTAGTTTCTGACTTTTAAGCCTTTAGGCTTAAATTTTTTAAGGTTTCCCCCTCCTCCATGAGGAGGCATGAGGCCTCCATGCTGGCTCTCAAGGCAAAGCTAACATTCTCACGTAATTATAGTCTTCCGAGAATTTGGACTTAATGACACTGCTAGAAGATTGGTCTCTCAGACCTCAGACTTCAGGCTATAATACTAGATTGTCAACTTGTCTAAGAATCCCATTTCAGACCTACAGTGAAGGTAACATTGTAGGTGTGATTAGCTAATAGAAACAAAAAGATCATGATGCTTTTGCAAACCCGGCTGCTGTAGTCCAGTGTTTGATTGGCAGTGAATTATTTTAGAATTTGGCAATAGATAGTATTTTTCTTAAGCCTCAGCAGGCATACCTTGATCCTACTGCCCATGCAGTTAATAAAGGTGTTAGAGCACTTTTACAACTGTCTCACGTGTTCATTATTCATTTAACATTACACCTGCCCCCGTATTTTTTCCCCTATAGAAAGCAAATTCCTGTTGGAAAAATGCCGAAGTGTAGAATGAGTGACATGCAGAAGCTTTTGCTATCGTGTGACCTCCTGACACTCGGTAATGAAACCAGTCTTCGGTGTTTGTATAAAAAGAACATTCAATTTTCAGGGAAATGTCAGTAAGATTATTTTCTTTTCTTTTCTTCTCTCTTAATTTTTCTTTTTATTTTGCTTGGGTTTTTACCATTGTTTAGGTCCAATGTGTATTTCAGGAGCTGTATTTTTAGGTGACAATGAACAATTCTGAAAAAAATATACGGAAGTTCTGACATTTTTTCTTATCTTTTGAATAATTTCACTTGTAGATAGGAAGGCGGGGAAAAAAGGTAAAGGAAATATGTGTAAACAATAAAAACGTCTCTTTAGTAGTCATAAACTGACATTTTGCATGTGCAGAATACTAACCTATGTGCACTTTCAGGTTAAGGAACTCATCCTTGTAGCTCACAGAGGAAATCACAAATACACGGGATCTGCATCAAGGCTCCATTCACACACAAAGGCGAAAACAAACCCAGCTGCACAAGATTCACACAGAGTTATGAAAACGGAATTAATCCTTAGTGGTAGTGGCGACTCTGGACTGAATTCCAGTCGCTCTTTAGCCACCTTTTGTGATCTAATTATGATGATTAGAGTGTGCTGAAACTAGTGATTCTTTGATGTGAGTGCTGAAGTGAGAAAGGGGAGAGGAGAAGGACTAGTAAAACCTATATTTAGTTCGGTTTTGTTGTTTTTTCTTATTGAAGAAAAATCTGAAATACATAACTGTACTGCAAAAAATCCATTGTTATGTTAGTTACTTGTAAAAATGGAAGTAAAATGACACCTAGATTCATGATGGTCTGCTAGCTTATGCAGTCTCCCAACTGAAAGAAGCAGTGGGTTCAAATTTCCACCAGACAGATGAAGGAAACAGCTCAGATCTCTTGGCTGAGTGTCCGCTACGGTGCATATTACCCACTTGTGGGAAGATTTTACTCTTTTGGGTTTCATCTATGGATGGTGTCCTACTATGTGCAAATTAAATATTCATTAGCATTGAAATTGAAAAACAGGTGCCCCACTTCCAGAGCATACGTCCTAATTACCTTAATAAGGAGCAATTCTCTTTTTCTCAAAAGACTTTTAAGCATTTAATGCAAAGTAGAGCAGCACTAGCGGGAAGGACTGAGGAAGAATGACCTCGGAGCATCCTTGTGTCAGGTTCATTCTCCTGAGAAGCTGTATACCTGCATTCTAGCCTATTTTCCAGGGAAATACGAAGGTTTTAATAAAATGGAGCAATGTCAACAGGAGACTCTGAGCATATCCCTAGATATGCTCCTCCTTAGAACAGTCTTTTACATAATACCTGTAGGATACGCTCATTGAAGTGTTTTCAGATGGAGGGATGTCTGAACTGCGAGATATCACTGGACCAATTAATTCTATTTTTTAAAAAGTATCCTATCACACTTGAATTTGAAAAGATCTTCAGGATGTTCAATTTTTTTTTTTTTTTTGAGAAGAGGAAAGATGCTCTGTGAAAAGCAAACCCTCTGGATCTAATGATTGTAATACAAACTGCTTTTATTACAGATATTGTTTAGAGAGTCCCTTTGCTGGTACATGGAGACATGAGGAATCGAACCCTGGTCTCACTTGAGATCTAACTTTAGAAAAATAGCCACTTTTATAGCTTGTCTTAGCTGACCTCTCTTAGATCTCTAAATCGCAATGACATGAACTGAGGCCTTTCGTTGCCTGTCTCCCTTGATTACTCAGAGTTGAGGCTGTTAGGGAAGATGGATCCGTGCAGGAAACGTACACTTCCAAATCCCACAGCCACTAACTTGTCCACAGGGTTTCATCCAAAGTTCCTACTCATCTCTCCTTCCAGGAGAGCCTGTTCAAAGCTGACTGGAAAACCACTTCTCCCACACACACACTTTCGAGGTCTGTCCAGTCCCTACAGATTTCTGCTACTTTGGGCAGTTTCCTGTTGCTGACCAAAGACCATCATGCCTAACATCTGTTTAACAACCCTACATGTCTGAAGTTCAGTGTAACAAGAGCTGGCACAGAATAAAAACTTAAACTGAAACAGCTGAAGACATGCTGTTTCTTGCAGTGAATTGTGTGAAAAGAGGGGATTATGCAAGGTGGACAGAGTAGCCAAAAGAAAACAACAAAGGAGAGTTATAAGTGCTGAATAAACAACCTCACTGCCTTAAGAGTTGAGTAAGGGAATAAATATGCTGCCAAAGGGGAAAATATCCTTCCCAGCTCTGTCTTAATGACACCCAAGAGCAAAAAGATAAGTGTGTTCAGTATTTAATTTAATTTAAGGCTCAGCCACTGCTCTAACCCTTGTGAGAAGTATCACATTAGTTGGAAAAGATGGTAGCCTTAAAATTATGTGCATAGATGTGTTTCTGAGAAGAAATGGATTTAAAGTTGTGCATAAGTGGATGGTAAACCAGGACCTGGTAGACAGCATATAGGAACTTCCTATCTAGTTCTCTGTGTTTCAGAAATAACCCAGTGTATTTACAGCATGACCCTGAATCACTGGAATCAAAGCGAATGTGGCTAATAACAGCAGCGCACAGAGAAACCATCCATTAAGGGTTGATTAAAACTCATTCAAGTCACAAAACTCTTGTTAGCACCAAGCTTCAAGCTGTCAGCAAATTGATTAAGAAAATGCCCTTCATTTCATTCTGATATTTCAATGCATTTCACAGAGAGACAATCACAGAAGTACTCAGGCATTCGTTACACGCTCAGATTGTCAGCAACACAAAAAGTTGTGTGGCGCTCTGTGTCGATGTGAAGGACACATCGCAAGTATAAGTAAGCAGTACAAAGCTGCGACGCACAAGTACGAACGCTGTCATTCGTATTGCCACCTCAGATGATCTTACTGCGTCTTGCTAGTCAGGATGAAGTAAATATAAGGTACACAGTAATGTTATTTCCTTTTACACAGGGCGAGTAGATTCCATGCAAGACAGCATATCATAGTTTCATAACTTTTATCTAATTATTCCCACAGTCCTGAGTCTGCTATTGACCCTCAGTTAAGAGGAAAAAGACCGATTTCAATCCTGTGAGGCACTAAAAACTCAGAACAATCTACTGCAAGCTTGAAATGCTTTTCTACCATTTCCTCTTACGTGTTTTCTGACAGTTTTTATGTCTTGCAGAAGTTGCTTTTTGTACCTTACTTGATCTTCGCTAAATGCTTTCCATCAACAGCAATGTATTTCCTAAATGACTTTCATTGTGAGAGAAATTTCTTCCTTGTCTTAAAATAAAATCTGGTGAACCATGGTGAAACCACTCAAGATGTATTGTTAAAGTGCATAGAGAGGTGTCTAAAAGATCATGGAAGAGCTATCCCTGTGCTTTATGTATGAGGTTATCTAGAGTGACCCCAGCAAGAGCCTCCAAAAACTATGATATGGAAGGTATTATGTCCAAGCTCATGGGGTCCTCAAGCAAGAAACATGCTTCACAGTTTGAAGCATGATTTACAGTGTCCTTCTAGCTTGGCACCTTCCGTATTGCTTTTGATGTAGACATCCAGACACACAAGTCATGCATTTAAATAAGACAGATCACAGAATCACAGAACCATAGAATGGTAGAGGTTGCAAGGGACCTTTGGAGATCATCTAGTCCAATCCCCCTGCCAAAGTAGGGTCACCTAGAGCAGATTGGGCAGGAACGCATCCAGGCAGGTTTTGAATACCTTCAGAGAAGGAGACTCCACCACCTCTCTGGGCAGCCTGTTCCGGTGCTCTGCAGATGTGGAAATTATCTTACCTTCTAACCCAGACAGATCTAGGAACTACAGTGGGAATCCAAACAATACTACCAATCCTGTTGCTGTCTTTACACATGTACACACACAGACACATAAACAGATATTTCTCCTTGTCCTGTGTAATGAATGTATGGAATGAACATGTGCATGACATAGGATTCGTCTTCAGACACCCCACCCCAAAAGTGCTTACAGGTTTGTTCATGTTTATTATTGAAATATCTCAGCATTGTGGAAGATTACAAGGTCATTACAGCACCTAAGAAATGCTTTTCTTTACCCCTAAAAGCCTGATTAAATTCTGAAGCTCAAGGTAGAATTAGCTGTGAATTTGGGCCAGGATGCTCCAAAAGATCAAATTGAGATTTAATTGAAAGCTACTGGCACAGCACAAATTGTAGGCATTCTCCTCTTGATGTAACTCTTCTGGTGTATAATTATTTAAAATAAATTTGACGGTACTTATTGTTTAACCATTGTCAAGCTAGTTAAAGCCACCTAGACATCCAGGGAGAGAAATAGCACACTGTGAATTTAATATCGCTTAGATTTATATTGGTTTTCTCCTGGCCTCACAGATAATAAGGAAACACCACTGGGAAAGAGCAAGCAGTCAAAAAAATAAAAATAAAAATAAAAATCCCTCCTTGCTGCAGCTGTATACAGAGGCCTTCATAGGATTTTGAGCACTGACTCTTATCTTTCAGTGGGGAGGGGGGATGGAGAAAGTGGAAAATAGGCAGGAAATGCAATTCTGTTCTTTGTTTTGCTTTGTTCCAAGAATTACTTGATGCTCTGACATTCCCTACACTAATATGCACACATAACTTCACAATCCAGTGTTCTCAATATAGGAATTAGCATACTCTAAATCAAGATGTGGTTCTTACTAAATGTATTGTTCCCTCCTATACTTCTCCTGTAAGTAGAGAGATGCCTCGCAAAGCCATTATGGAAACTCTGACGGAAAAAAGTTATTTTATAATGTTCTTACCAAACTACCCACAATGGCTTAATATCCCTTGTGGTTAAGATCATTGTCTTGTCTTCTAGAGTTTAAAAAAAACATTAGGTTTTTATCACAGAATACTAAAAAAATTGAATTTGTTGGTACAATTATGCCCCAAATTATACCACACACAAATCCTGAAATGAGAGAAATCATAGAGAAATGGGATTCAAAAAAAAAAGGTAAACCTGTTCTTTTTTTATAGACTTGTTCCTGTCCATCTCTTCTATGAAACTGTATGTTTTAGAACCGAGCCTAATATTTGTAGCATATTGGACTAAAAGAGTCCTCAGCTCACAGCCCGTGTGCTTTATCGAGCTGTCTGTGTCACTCTGCTTATCGTACGCGGAGTATCCTTTGAGAGAGGCAGTCAGCGACCACCTTCGTGCAGTGAATGATGAGCTGGTGGTTTGGACCCTTTTACAGCTACTGGACCTGTTTTATTCAGTAAAGAAATTTCTATTTCAACCCCTAAGTGTAAAATGAGGTCTGTACCACTTCATGCCATCCCCAAAGAAAAGAGAGGATCCAGGCTCTGCCATCAAGCTGGAGTTCATCGCTTAAAATTACGCGGTGAAAAAAGGATGGAAGAAAGAGTAGATGATTGCTTGAGAGAGCAGAAGTTTGAGATGCATACACAATACACTGGTTTCAGCAGCAGCCTCACGCACCACACCTGACCAGGAGAGAAGCTACAAGGAAACTCAAGATGTGCCCTTTCCCTATGACCTCAGAAACCTTAGAAAACACAGTATCACAGAGAAATGCATCATTATACTCGCATAAAAACCTGAAAAGCTTCTCAATGCCAAATGCTCAAATTCCATGCCTTTAAAAAGCATGGATTTGTTGAGCAGACAAACCCTCCGTCCATGCTAAGACCGTTGGATATGGAGAGAAGGCAGCAGAAGTGCCAGGGAACTGCCACGATTTCGGCACGTCTCTTCTGCCCTTTAGAGCAGCAGTTTGGTGTTAGATCAGGAAAAGCCACCCAGACCACACAGGGAGAAGTGGGAGAGACCTGCGACACCCACATTAAAAGTGGGCAAACACCGCTGATTTGTGTTTACCCGCAATTACACCACTGCTGTGGAGATGAGCAGGATATTTATGAGAGTGCCTACCCAGGCCATTACTGCTGTGCGTGAAGCATGTGACAGCCCGTAATGGAGATGCGAGGTGAATGCAAAGAGATGCTCTCTAATGAAAAAGGGATTGGATCCCGTTAAGCCTCTGTCAGCACCAGTCTTGAAAATATTAAGAGAAATAATGAAATATAATTAAAAAATAATTTTCTTCTAATGAAACAAAATTAAACGCTAAGCTGGCACTGCTGTGTAGGAAAATAAAGCGTAGGAGTATCAGCACCAGGATGGCTTAGCGCTTAAAGGAGGAGCAGGGTCAGTCGTTAAGCTCAGTCATGCCGCTCACCTCCAGAGCCCTGGGAAGGATGCGGAGGTGAGAGGATGGACCTGCCCTGCGGAGGAGAGGCTGCAAAGTGCGGAGCACAGGGCTGGATGCCCACCAGCTCCAGCTTTCTTCTTCAGCTTTGCTACCGACCCTTCCCTGTGGTGTTAAACAAACCTTTCCCTCTCCCTCTTTCCATCCTGTATCCGCCTAGAGGGTATAGGCTGCTGGATCGGACCATCAGGGTTTGTGTAGCCCTTGGGTCTGTAGGTGCACGCAGAAGTCAGAGAAATGTCATTTCTGCGAGGATTTGGAACATGTGATATCCTTCAAGAATTAGCAGCAATGAGCAGAACAATCATCGTGAGTCCCTTAATGTCCTCACTCTATGAGGAGCTGAGCTGCTCCAGTTTTTTGTCCTATTTATTTGATTTGTCACTTAGGATATGGAGATGGTGCAGAGTAATTTTCTAAAAGTAATGTCTGGAAATCTGGCACTCTTCTTCTGTCCTTACAGCACTGTAGTGGAACATAGTCTTAATCCTAAATAAATCTTTCCCTTTTGTGTGAAAGCCTGACCTCTACTTAGGAGCAATAGTCGTAAATAGTAAGAAAATATATAAACCCATTTCCCAGGCACAGCAAGGTAGTTCCCATCAGCACAAACATGGGTTTTTGTTTTATTTTTTTAATTTTGTTTAATTTTCCTGGTTCAGGTGACCTGCTTCCCTTTGTAATGAAATGAACTTTTAGAAGTAAAAAGATGAGCTCACCATAGTTGAAGTCCACAAAAAATACAAAGTCGTTTCACTGTCCATCCCTATAATATGTCCAAAAACTGTGCAGAAGTTGTAAGAGAGCTGGCTCTCCCTGTGTCCTTTTCACCTCCCAGCTGCTGGACCTATGGGACTCTTCCCACCTCAACAATGTTTTAAGTTCCAGAAGGCGTCACTGAGTTGAGATTATATTTGCAAGCCAAACTAATAACACATCCTATTGTACCAATAATAGAAAGGTCAAAAGCTATTCAGTGTCACTTCTGAGGCCAAAATTTGGAAGCAAAGCTCCCCGTGTGACATGCTGTAATGCAAACAGAGTTACCTTTGGGACATCATAATCCTTTTTGAGGATGTGGTTTCCAGCTCCCAAATGCCATACGACCAGGGGAATAAGGGTAGAATTTCACCCTTAAGTGGGAATCAACTTTCACTTCTGTTCACATGGTTGTGTGTTGTATTTACCAAGACATAAATATACACATATGTATACAATCTATTTAATTATTGCAAGCTTCAACTTTCAGCATTTTCTTTTTAAATGTTGCTTGCTTGCAGAATTCCACTGTGTTGAGCTGGTTCCCTGATGTCAGAGCAACCTACTTCTGTTGAAGTGTTTAACATAATAAGCCAGCGAATCACTCAAACTCTTTTATATGACATGGAAACATCAGAGTGAAAGATGATGCAGAAAGTTATTAAAAATATTGTAGCAGATGAGAACTTACCATTCTAAGTATAGAAAAAAAAATCTATCCAGATGTCATGAACCAAGTTGAGAGGCATTATTGAGGTTTTTTTAAAGGCTTCACATTTCCTGTTAATTGTCCTCAAGGAAAATTGTATCAGCAATTTCAACATGAATCTGATTAAATGCATTTAATGATACCTAACTTTGGACTGATGGCTCCTTAGGGGTAAAACCATGAATTCAATAATCTTTGAGTTGGATTCCAGATGGGAATTAGCAAGCAGTCCATGGCTCTTGCGTACTGACACAGGCTTGATGTTGTGCAGAAAGGCACAGCTTTGTAGAGACTACCACTCCCATTGAGTTCATTGATGTAGACTAAGGCCCTCACACAGTATTTCTGGGACCAAGTTAAAAAAAAAGCGTGTCCAAACCACATCCACAAATCCTAGCCTGAATCTCCAACTGTCCTAAGCAAGCGAGGAATACATCTGAAAATCCTTATTCTGTTGTAGGAAATGATGATATAAAAGATACATTCACACAGAAATAAATGGATAGATGCCATGTTTTTTGACAGGGGAACGTATTAGGAGAAGTCCTACAATAGAATATATCTCTGTCTTGAAACACTGACCCTGGCAACAGAAAAGAAATATAAGTAAAAACTCAAATTCTAGTGAGAACATTGATAGCTCCTGCTGTCAAGAATAATTATACAAGGATAATGCAAGACTTGCAAATTTCAGTTATTTCAGTTTTAATGTAAATAGATTGATGAAAAAAGTGAAAATGTGCTCTACAGCTGTGGAGATAATACAGTCCTGATCCCAGAAGCCTCTGATTTCTCATTTAAATTAAGCCAGCCTGGTCTTGGATGCCACTGCATTGTTTGTTTCCAGCATAATGGGAAATGATCCCCATGGCTCTAATGTGTTGCAGATCAAACTCTGGTAGACCTACGAGTGACTCCATCATCAAGATATCTTTTGGCAGCTCTTGGAAGCTCCCAGTGGAAGCTACCCTGCTGATGACAACCACATCTATACAGCCACATCAAGTGAATATTTCAAATGACTCACCAGTCATAAAGATTACAGAGAGAGGGGTTTTATATTATTTGAATATATAATTCATTATTTTCATAACAGAAGTTACAGAATTATTAATGATCAACAACAGCATTTTAACTGGGATATACACAAGACTTGGCCTTACTTAACTTCTTCATTAGTGATCTGGAGGAGAGAGAAGCAATATGTTAAAGATAATCACTACCTGTGTGAAAACGGTACTTTCAGCTCCAGTGAGGACAGAGACATAGTGCAAAGGGACCAAAAGGACGTGAAGACACAATGGTAAAAGATATGATTTTCAGACCTGACAAATATGAATAAGCATTGGAGAGAAAAAGAGAAGAAATAATCCAAAAATTGGCTGCAATACCAGAACAGATACAAAATAGGATAAAAAGTATAAAAGCATCTTGTGAGAAAAATAACAATAATAATATTAGAAGTAAAAAATGAGCAGAGACATATTTTGCCTAGCTGAGACAGAAATGCTGTCAAAATGTCTTAAATAGCTAGTGCTTTATAAATGTTGGTGTCCAGGTAGAGCTGATATCTTCCCTCCCTGCCTTTTCTTCCCTCTCTCCTTTCCATCCTCTCTTCTTTCCTTCACCTTCCTTCCTCCCTTTCTCCCACACAGCCAGCCTTTCCTTGAGCAGCTCTTTTCCTCCTCCCAACATTCAAGTATTCTCATCTTCGGCAGGAAAAGTGAGCAGTCTCTTTGCTCTCTCTCAAGTTGGGGCACCTTGAGGAGGTGTTGGGATTGAAGGGCCTCCCTTTTCCCAGTTGAATGCTTTCCTGACACTCCTCTTGCCCAAGAAGAGAGTAGTAGAATCCTCTCAGCCAGGGCTGCAAGCTGGACTTAACACCAGAGTTTAGGCTTCAAAGTGATACGTGTAATGGATTGCATCTTCACAGGATACAAGTAGTATCCTACAAGTGGTAGGATTGAACTGCTTCAAGACAGGTGTCCAGTGTCATGTGAAGCACTGAGGGAAATGTTGCCTGATCTTCAGTGGCAAGTCCAGAAGGGTGTGGGTATCTCCGAAGTCCTGTGTCCTATCTGCAGCACTATGCAAGTGTTTTGCATACTTTATGACACCTAAATTGGCTTTAAGTGCCCAAGTTTGAGCAGCCAAATGCCACCCAAGGAATCCCAAATTACTTTAAGTGGCAAATATGTCTACAGACATTTACCATGTGAGGCCAGTTCCCGTGAGGGGAGACAGTGGAAGAATTTTAGATGTCTCTATCTGTTTTTCTACAGGTTATATAGAGCTTCTGCAGGTGTTTTTTCCCTTTGAACCTCAGTAACTGAACACTGTCTAGCTTTCACTTCGTACTTTGAAATATTATTTTGACTTTTCTTCTAGTCTGCCTTTCCATTAACTTCAGCAAGCGTTGGCTCAGGTCTGTTTGTCTTTAATTAGACCTTGAATGTACTGCATGGGGCAGTATATTCAGGCAGCTGCTGATACTCTGATGACTATCTCTCACTAGAACCCACCTAATTGAAGGATCTATTTGGCAGAAATGATAACTGCGAATATAAGGAAGAGGTTCAAAATTAAAAAAAAAAAAATTCTAATTCTTTATAGAGTTTTAAAACACCAGAAACTACCATCTGCAGGTAAATTCAGAAAATGGTAGATACAGAAAGATATTCCTAACATATAAACTTAAGCAGAATTTCTTAGCCATTTCTTACTGATTACATCCCATCATATAAAACTAGAATTTTCCCAGCCAGAGTAGAACTAAATTACATAGACATGTACATCTCCATGAGAGACAAAACCAAGAGCTGTCACTATCAAATTAAGCGTGAAGTGGTAGAAATTAGGAAAAAATAAATAAATACGTATAAATTTACATATACAAATATATATACACATACATTTTTTTTGTATTTTTTCTTAAAGTAGTGCTTTAAAACAAATGTATTAATCAACATTAATAGTACTCTAATACTATTGCAAAAGGTCAAAATATTTCATATGTTTATCTGTTACAGTGACCTACCCAAAAAACCTGAAGGGAAAAATGAATTGTGTGTACTTTTCTCAGTCAGCTGAATCTACCGCGTCTCACCAACATTTTATAAAATAAAGATTCCTCTCTTCATAAAAAAATCCTTAGGATATTACAATTCACTTTTAAAGTATTAAATGCTTTATTTTTATTAAAAATGCTAGAATATCCTAGGTTAACTTCTTAATACATTTGAAGTACTAATTGCTAAACTGTTTGGAGCTCCTGCTGTAGATCACTGAAGGCTATTATGTGGGACTACCTGCAAAACTTAAATGTGATTAGAATAATTGAGAAAAAGTGTGTGAATATGTTTTATACTTCCCTAATTAGGTTACAAGGGCAAATCCACAGCATAATTACTACAAGGTGGCTTTTGGAAATAGCTTTGTTACTTTGTTTTCCTTTCTTCATATAGGGAGGAGTCACTGCTATCAGGATTCTTGTTAGATGGCCCTCCAAATTCTCAGTCCAAGAGGTCACCAAGTCCTGTTAAATAAGAGTTTAAATAAAAAAAAAAAGGTACGGTGAAAAAGAGAAGCCAAAGGTGTTAGATTTCTGCATTATTTATGCTGTAGAGTCTGTTGAAGTAATGTTAAACTGAACCAGAGCAAAAGCTAGAGAAAAGAGCAAGACCTTTTGGATAGCGTAGGATCATAGCAGGTGGACCTACATTAGCATTTTATTTCAGATGATGAACATGTTTTTAAAGTCGATCTCTATTGACAAACAAAGATCTTACGATGCCTTGGTCTGAAACGCAGGCTAGTCTCAAAGCATACAAATCAGATTTCTTAATTTCTTAGATGAAATTAAGCCAGACAATTTCCTCCAGCTGCTAAAGCACATTCAGTCCATTGGACCAGGCTAGAGCTACTCCAAAGTAAAATTCCCAAAGATACAAAGTGTGAATGTAATCTCTGATACTCAAAAACAAGAATCCCCAATCGGAAGGCATGTCAGAGCTGCAATTGCTTAACTGTAACTTCTGAAAAGAATGATGCTTGAGGAACAAGTGCTTGTTTGATGCTAAAACCATGTGAACTCACCACCACTCTTCTGGCACAAGTGAATGTTTTGCTTCTCTAGGAAAATTCAAGTAACATTTTTCAAAGTTTCATGCGGGCAAAACCACAGTTTGGTGAATATGGAAAAAAACAGGTAGAAAAGGCTAATGTATATGACAAAACAAACTCAGCTAGAACCTTATATAACTGTTTGGCAGAAAGACCAGATGTGTCTCCACGCCTCCCAGTTTGCATAACACTTTCTCTATGTTATCAGAAGAATTTATTCTTCAATTATTTTCATACATTTACCTGTCTGAGTTGATGTAAATGTGCTCATTCTTACACAACTTTCATTCACTTGTGCCCTCAGACCCATTTACTCACAAGGATCCAGGTGTGTGTGTCCAGATGGGTCTGGCCGTGATCACTTATGTGACACTGGAGATCAGGCCACCATCTTATCTCTTGGGTTGTCCTTGGTTGGCAATGACAAACTGATTTTTAGATGTACCTTTTATTTGGGATCTTTGACTTTATCATTTTATCTGGCTTCTCATAAGTCTTAAGCAAAATTCCTAAATTTCACTGCTCTTTCGTTTTCTTTCTGGAGCAGTTTATGGTTCCAACCCTCTTCTTGTCACCACAGCTTTGGATCAGCTTGCTCTTTGTCTTTTTAGCTGGTCATTTCAATGACATCACAGACAGAGTGTTCTGTATCGGTTAAGTAATACTAATTCTTTAACTCTTTTTCTTTTTTTTTTTTTCCATTACTGCTGGTGCTTTCACACACACGCACATTTCTGTTCATGCATCATCCACATTGGTCTTAATATTCCTGTGATCAACTTCTACATCTATATGCCACATGTCACTTTTCGTGTGCTACCAAAACGTTTCAAGCCTTTGCTGTCAGAGCTGCTGACTCTTCTGTTCCCCTGTTACATCCTTGATTTCTTTGTCCCCTCTTCCGTGCCACCCCGCTCATTTGACAGGGGTTACCACTATAATCCGCAAAGCTGCCTCACTGCACTTCCAGTGCCTAAAAGTACCCCAGTGCCCAAAAACGCTTAACAACGGTTGTGCTGCTGTGTGGAATACTATTATTACTCCAGCTATCGCTGGCTTATTTTTTCCCCATATCTCTTTTACCTCTGCCTCACCTCTTAGATTGAGATTTTCAGCTCGCTGGGGCAAGAGCATCTTTTTAAAACTGTGACAGGTACTGTTTTCACAGCCAAACAGAGCTCTCCTCCGCTCTGGGTTGATAGCACTCCTGGGGGAATTTTTAATGAGTACCACCACGTTCTCAAGGCTCAGTCTGAAGCTTCATATCTGCGAACAGTTGAAATTAATTGGGCACTTGAAATTGAGCTGTTTTTAAGGAAAACATCAGGGTTTAAAAATAAACCATACGTTTAGTTTTGACTAGCCAAATTTAAATAAGCCATTAGCTAAGGTTTTATTTCCATCTCATTCTTAGTCTTAAACTGCTAAAGTAGATGAATATGACTTGGTTCTTAAACTGGTTTCCTAATTTTCTTGGCATTTCATATAATACAGAAGGGGAGTGTCCTTTTTCTTTTTTTGGTTTTTTTTTTTCATTTTCCTTTTTAACTTATTCCTTTTTTTCTTTTTCTTTTTTTTTTTTTTAATTTGCTATGAAATGTTTACTCTTGAAATATATATCTTGAATAATATAAGGTAAATTCTGAGTCTTGTTGATATCTTCAGTGTGCAAATTACATCACAAATCAAACACGGATGTGCTGCGGAACCCACAGATTCAGTCTATGGAATCATCCTTATTTTCTATGCTAGGGTGCTTCTACAACCAAGAAAACCAAAATCCTTCCACTAGGCCTTATTAATCCATCAGAAGACTATGTCTGAAGGAAGTGGTATTATTTCTTGGAGACATTTTTTTGCTTTTGCTGTCTAAATACAGGTTTTGGAGTCTTTGAATTTCTTGTTGATAAAAATTTAGGGTTTGTATGTGTAAAACTTCCCAACAGCTTACATAAATCTTTGAGAATTAGTATCCATCTGTCACAACTGGGACATCTTAAGAATGTTCTATACCTGAGTTTATCCCTGAAAGGAAAGGATATAATGGAGAGAAAAAGGGAATAATAAAGGGAATTCTTGTATTCTAAACCTGGTGATGAGACAGATTTTGTGAATCACACTCTGAAAATGCCTATTTTTTACTACTGACTATCAAGAGAGCTCAGAGTAACCTGCTCAGATGTAGCTATTTAACTTTTAGATTTCCAAATTTAGGTGAGATGAACCGCACATTACATGACTAACACGGAACAGCATCTTTTGGATTGACAGAATTCTAAAAATAAGTTTTGAATATGAACGCAGCTTGAACAAATTTCCTGCAAACTTGTTACTGCAAAGTCTGAATAAAATCAACACTTCTGATAATAATAAATTTATTCACTTGAATTCACACTCTTGATAAGCATCAGTACATCCTATGCAAAACCTGGCAGTAACCTAGAATAGCGGAGTTGAGAGAATATATAGTGCTGATTAGTTATTACATACAAACAGTCATTGGTAAAATAAAAGTTGTTATTTTGTTGATTTTTTTATCATGTTTGATTCATTTTTTGGCAGACTATACAATTGCTTTACAAGCTCTGAAAACATGGAGGTTAAAAGTAATGTTAAACATGCTTCTTTAAGAATAAACATTCTTCCTGAAAAAGAAGAAGGAGGAATTATGTTTGCCCTGAAGTAGTGGATTAGGCTGTGTTAGCTCTGGGGTCAAGATTTAGCTTTCAATATTTACTTGAAATTCTTTCCTTATATTAGCCTGGTACACGCTGAATAAGACACCAGTGCAGTTGTGACATTTAACAGAATGTTTAATGTAATGAATTGGTTCTTTTTAGCCATCTTAATCTAGGCAATGGCTCAAATTTTAAAATCAGTTTTATAAAGCCTTCTCCTGCGTTAAAGCCACAGGTGCAGATAATCAGTCATTTTTAATGGCTCTATTTGAGATACTTTGAAGGTTCTCTTGTGCCACACATCTAACAAAAATTTCTTGCAAAACTCGTGCAAGAAAACCATAATTCCTCTACTTTTTCCATTCCACTTTGCACTGCCAACAAACAGATCTCCTCTAGCAAACTCCATGCTTCTTTCCATATTAATTTTTTTACTTGGAAAAACATCCTCCAAAAAATGAATTTATCAAGTCAACTCCCTGGTGACAAAATTTATCATGAAGTCTCACTTTTCTTGAGAAGCATACGGGGAAGGATGGGGAGCGAACGCAAAAGTGATGGGCTGTCTTCATACAGACATATCATTCTCAGCAAGCAAATGCCGATCTTCTCTTTTGACGGCCTGAAATTGCACGAGGCATTTCACAAAGCAAACTTGCATTTTTGTCTTTAGCTGGAATTCAGACTAAATTCAATATGACACAGTAAATGTCTAAAGACAGACGAGAGTAAGGGCGAAGAAAAAAGGTGGATGAAAATGACAGTTATAATTCACAGACATGATCAAGGAGTTAAGAGGTGCAAGATGTAGTCTTGTCTGCGCAGCTGAACTTGTGTACTGATTGCAGATAGCAGGAATAACATTTAAGTAGATGTTAAATAAGATTGATAGGACGTTGGTCCCTGTGGAGAACTTTCACTCTGAATTCCTGGCCTTGTCATTGAAACGTACCCAAAAACTTTGATTAAAGATCAGCAAACCAACCTTTGGTGCTATTCAGGGTGACAGTAGTTCTGATATTTTCATCAAAACCCTTACATGACGTACAGTCTCACATGCAACTCCTGGATCAATAAAAATCTGCGCTAGTCTGCAGTTGTGATTGAAAGCCATTCGCTGTGTGAGTTGTTACTGTGAAAACCTGTTCAGTGGTACCGGGCTGGAGAAACAGGCTTGGCAAAGGGTAAACGGGCTGTTCATTGTCAAGTGGATTTGATTCTTTATTAACCATTCAAAAATCTCATCCTCTGAAGACCGGTGAATGTCTAATGTGACAGATTGGCTCCCTTTTTCACTTTGGGTACAGAAATCATTCTCAGCTTTCATCGTGACTTTGGCACAAACACTCTTCCTGGGAAAAGTGTCCTTAAAAGAAATGTTCCTTCACTTTGGAAAGAAATCCACAACAGCCGATAGCCACGCATCCATCTTCAGGTATCCTCCTAAGGAACTCCCTTTTACCTTAAAACAGTAAAATGACATGTTCAATGACACTTTTACATATCTGCTGGAGATCTGCTTACCTAAAGAGCTATTTCAGCAAGACGTTAGGGGCTTCATGTTTCCAGAAGTGTCATGGTCCTCTTGAAGTACAAAACCCTTAACGTATGTACTCCTAGCGGGAACAGAAGCACCCAAACCGCTCTCCAGCCATTTGTTTCTCTACATAAATGTCACATACACATGCATTCAGTGTCATCTGAAGTGCTTTGAGGTAACCAAAACCGCTTCATAATGCTATAGAAATAACACAGTACCTCTGGGACACCTGTGCCCTACCAGAACAGCAAGTGGTTGCTAGATATCTAATGTTCAGGCAACTGAAGTGAGACCTTGGCATGGAGATCAGCTTGAGATCAAGACACCCATGTTTTGGTGGCTGTGTGCAGGTATCTAGAGGTCTCCTTTTAGTCAGAAAAGATCTAGTCAAGGCAGTGAACAAATCCTAGTGAATAATTCAGTTCACTCTAAGATGGACACCTAGGACTTGATTCAGTTGATTTCTACTGCCATTTGAGGCTCTTTACAGTGTCCAAGACAACATAGGATTGAAGCTGTCACACAGGGCTCATGCTACACCATCTCCTTCCAGAGCAGCAGCTGGAAACTGAGAGGAAGGGTCATGGAGGGAGGGTAATTAAATGTAAGTGCCTGAAGCCAAATCCCGTCTGTACTGGGTCACAGTGAACACAGTTTGCATTCTGAGCTGAAGATACAGGTCTTCATTTGCACTGTGGGATGCCTTACAGGGTCATAAATATTGGAAAAGGAAAGCAAGGTTCAGTCAATCACGAAAAAGCATGTCAAATAATGCCAGATTTTGTTTATAGGTATGTGTTGCCTGTCATTCATTGCAAAAGCAATACCCTGGGAGAGGTTGCAGTGTCAGTTCATTCATTTTTGTTTCTGTCCCCTCACAGTTTTTTGTCTGTTTGAATGACCAAACACACGATCTTTCAGATTCTTTCCTTCTTTCTCATGGCACCTTTCCATCTCCTCAAACCAGAATTTAGTGCCTTCCTCACTCTCTGTTTCCTGAATCCACGATGTCAACCCCATGCTGATCACTTTGACCCCACTATCTTCCCAGACCTCTCTCTCATCTTTCCAAACCTGACATAACACTTCTCTTACCCACAATATCCTACAGACAGCCTAATCCACATAGACAACTTACAGCAGTCCTGAGTCCATGACCTTGATGGCGGCAGCACCTGAATGTCATAAGCCAAATCCAACTCCAATACCACAATGTCTTCGGGTCCTTTTTTTGTGATCTGTCCCTCAGATATGGCTAGATGTCACAGATTTTCCATGTCATGATCTTTTTTTTTTTTTTCTTTTTTTCTTTTTTTGAAGTATGCAAGCTGGAAACAAGCCGTGGCTGAGGTCTAGCTCTAAGGAAGATGGATTTTAGGTGGTCCATGAGGAATTCTTTATTTTTTGCCTCCTTTTTGAACTCCTCCTGAAATGAATAAAAGCACAGCTTTTCAAGTTCTCTGAAAAAAATAAGAAGAATGAGAAACTGACTGGAAAAGGGGAAACATAACACCCATTTTTAAAAAGGGTAAAAAAGAAGACCTGGGGAACTACAGGCTAGTCAGTCTTACTTCTGTGCCTGGCAAGATCATGCAGCAGATCCTCCTGGAAATGCTACGGCACATGGAAAATAAGGAGGTGATTGGTGGCAACCAACATGGCTTCACTAAGGGCAAACCATGCCTGACAAATCTGGTGGCCTTCTACGGTGAGGTTACAGCATTGGTGGATAAGGGGAGAGCAATAGATGTCACCTACCTGAACTTGTGCAAGGCATTTGACACTGTTCTGCACGACATCCTTGTCTCTAAATTGGAAAGACATGGATTTGATGGATGGACCACTCAGTGGATAAGGAATTGGCTGGACGATCACACTCAAAGAGTTGTGGTCAACAGGTCAATGTCCAAGTGACGGGCAGTGACGAGTGGTGTTCCTCAGAGATCTGTACTGGGACCAGTACTATTTAACATCTTTGTTGGTGACATGGATGTTGGGATTGAGTGCACCCTCAGTGAGTTTGCCAATGACACGAAGCTGTGTGGAGCAGTCAACACGCTGGAGGGAAGGGATCTAGAGGGACCTGGTCAGGTTTGAGAGGTGGGCCCGTGCCAACCTCATGAAGTTCAATAATGCCAAGTGCAAGGTCCAGCATGTGGGTTGTGGCAATCCCAAGCACGAATACAGGCTGGGTGGAAAATGGATTGAGAGCAGCCCTGAGGAGAGGGACTTGGCGGTGCTGGTGGATGAGAAGCTCAACATGAGCCAGCAATGTGCAATCAGAACCCAGAAGGCCAACCGCATCCTGGGCTGCATCAAAACAAGCGTGGGCAGCAAGTCGAGGGAGGTGATTCTGGCCCTCTGCTCTTGTGAGACCCCACCTGCAATACTGTGTCCAGCTCTGGAGCCCCCAGCATAAGAAGGACATGAACCTGTTGGAGTGAGTCCAGAGGAGGACCACAAAAATGATCAGAGGGCTGGAGCACCTCTCCTATGAGGACAGGTTGAGAGAGTTGGGGTTGTTCAGCCTGGAGAAGAGAAGACTTCAGGGAGACTTTATAGCAGCTTTCCAGTATCTGAAAGGGGCCTACAAGAAAGCTGGAAAGGGACTTTTGACAAGGGCATGTAGTGATAGGACAAGGGGTAATGGCTTCAAACTGGAACGAGGGAAGATTTAGATTAGATATTAGGAAGAAGTTTTTCACTCTGAGGGTGGTGAGACACTGGCACAGGTTGCCTAGGGAAGTTGTGGATGTCCCATCCCTGGAGGTGTTCAAGGCCAGGTTGGATGGGGCTTTGAGCAAACTGGTCTAGTGGGAGATGTCCCTGTTCGTTGCAGGGGTATTGGAACCAGATGATCTTTAAGGTCCCTTCCAACCTAAATCATTCTACGGTTCTATGAAATACCTGTTTTCTGTAGTCACAGGAAGCTCACACCCACATCCCATGTCCTTAAGTCCCTTCTTGTCCTTCACAATCACTGTAGTTTTAGAGCAATAACTTTAATCTTGAGCCCAAGCAGAAGAATCGGCCACATGTTGAATCTCCTGTGTATCTCCAGACGCAAAAAGCAACACCTCAGAAGCTTCTCTTCTCTTGCATTTTTCTTTTGGTTTGTGTTGTACTACATTTGTCCTTTTAACAGCTTATAAGAAGGTAAATGGTTTACAGCTGTTTTTTCCAACCTCTGTAATTTTCTAACATTTTCTTAAAAAAAAAAATAGAGAAGAAACTTCACCAACGAAAGGTCTACTCTAATGAATACTGAAATTGTCACCTTTTACTCGGCTGTCAAGTAACAACATTTCTGGAAGATATATGGAAAAAGTATAGACAAGACTAACATGCTCCAGGAACATCTTGAAGCTCCCATCTCTGTCAACTGAATAATGACAGGAACTTCTCTCTGGGGTGATTTCTATTGTTGTTGTTGTTGTTGTTTTATGCCCTCTCTTTTATTTTATGATTTTGTTTCCGTTTGGTTTAGTTTGGTTTGGTTTGGTTTTTTATTTGCAGTTAATAAGGATGTCTTATAGCATATAGGTGTGAAAATAGCGGCTTCAGAAACCAGTTGTAGGACATGTCCCTGTTTCATAAGCTATTTTTCATTTTTATAGACGGTCATCTTATCTCCTTCCTCACCTTAAGCTGACAGTGTTGTTCAGGCACTTATTTACTTGCTGATGGTGTAGGTTTTTAAAGCTGCAGATGTGTTAGGCTTACATCAGTTTTCAAAGTTGCATCATTTTGGCTGAATGGGTTTGAAGATTCACATAAGAGTAGTTCAGGTACCATTTCCATGGGGGTGGGGCAAAAAAATTGTAGCAGAAGGATGGTAGTATGCAACTGAGACGACATGGAGGTTATAATCTTCTCTTGCCACAATTTAAGACTCTATCCACAGTTTAAAAGGCACGTGAGGGAAGAGGAGTACACGTTCAGGGGAAGCTCCTGAAAATCGGTCCTTTCACGAGGTGATGGCTATACGACACACCAAATTTCATCCTGGGCATTGTGGCTCTGTAAAAGAAGCATAGATCTGTGGCCCTAGTGTGATGAAATTTAGATCCATTTTCTTATCTTTGTGATGAAGATTAGCAAAAACTTGAGAATACCATTTCCAATAACATTTCTGAAAAGCAATGTAATGTTAAAACTACTCTTTGCTCCTGGAAACAACATAAGCCCATGTTCATGTCTGTATCTGAATTCTACCAGAATCTGATGTTTCCTCTTGAAGGCACCTTCAGAAGCCTAGAGCCAGCATTCCTAAGTATGCAAGCTTGTGTGCTGAAAGCCTGAATCCTGGTGGTTTTCTAGTTTACTGTTATGAATTTTTTTACTTAATCCAAAGCGTATCATTCAGTGGTCTGAGATCATTCCTGAGAAGTAGACAGAGAATTTACACACTAATCTTCTGTAACAGCAGCAGCTGATGAGCTCCCAGGCTCTTTGGGACACACTGCAATATAGGTGTGATGTACCATGTGCAGCTTAGTTTCCAGAAAACCTTTCATCATATCTTAATCCCTTCTGGAACTCAGTTCTCCACATGTAAAATGGGGAGCAGAGCACCCTGCATCTAAGTTTTGTATATGGAAAATGTCAGACTGTACAGTCTGTTCTCATATTTCACCTTAAATTTAAAGAGCTGTCCCTGATATGTTCTTGCAACTTTAGTTGCCTTCTTCTTATTGTCCTTGTATTCAGCCAAGAAAATATTTGCTTGCTACCTTTGTAATAATAACAATAACTATAATGATAGCTATCTTCTACCTATTAAAAGATTATGCTATTTCCTTTCTATGTTCTGGCCAGCGATTCAGTTGCCCAAACACAGACGCCTAGCACCATTTCAAATGCCTTAGCAATCCTGCCTGGCCTCCACCTCCCAACCCCGAAGGTTTCAGCTCTTCTGTAGGTGCTGTGTCACATCAGCCCGTCCTTTGCAAATGCCAGGAATGGCAGAAGGTATCTCCAGTTTTCCTGGGCAGCCCACTCTTTGGCAACTAAATCAAGATTCCCTTTTTTAGAGGAAGCAAATCTAGCTCCTTCGCGACCACCACAGTAGTGTAGTTTTCTAGATCTTCCATTGTCCTTCTCTTGATCTTCACCTCCTTTTATCCGCACCGCCCTGCAAGCAAGGCTCCAGCTGAGGCTTTGCCCACACTGAGCATATTAACTAAATTGTCCCCCGGGGTTTACATACAGCAGCCCCACCAATACAGCCCAGAAGGGAATGTGATCTTCTTTATTCCAGGTTTACACCGCTCACTCTCATCCTAGTAAGGTTTCAACTTCAACCTTTTTATTCTCAGGCTACTATCTAGCAAGCTATTTTTCTGTTATACTCATGAACTTGATTTCCTTCTCAGAAGTGTAGCAGCTTATACTTGCTTTTAATAGTATTGAAACACCCCATGAATCGGGATTCAAACCATTTCTTCAAACTTTTTATGCAACTTTCCACTCTGGTCTCCCCAGGGCTCATAACCTCTGCATTTTCCCTTCCCACCCATTAAAGCAGAATTTACAATTCCATCATCCAAATCAACACTGAAAAGGATAACCAGGCTCAGGCGTAGCACAGAATCTATTTGATACTGTCTTCCCAGTACAGCAGAGAATCTCTCAGTATAATCCATTGAGACATGTTGATCAACTGCTGAAAATTTAAGTCTGGCCAATGTAGAGGAAAAGGAGCACGGAAACATGAAACAAATTGCCTAAAAGCAAACAACAGAGCCTCTTGATGGGGAAAAGTATCTAAAACAAAGCTTAAGCTGGAAATCAAGGTTCGACCTTAACACTGCATCAGCTGTCGCTGCTTCGTTCTTTTATGATTCACTGCTGTGCTGTTGCTGAGAGGAAATTACCCGAAACAGGATTTTGCAAAGAGCAAAGTAGTACTTAAAGGATGCTCCAGAACAACTGGGCGTCCTTTCAAGCAAAATCTCTTCAACTACTTATGTCTTCCAAGCACACGCAGACAAAACAAAAATAAATATTAAGCAAAGATAATTAATTTTTGTCCATCATGATTTATAGTTGCAAAGCTTAACAAGCACAGCAACCCAAATACAGTGGGCTGCTCTTTTCCAGCGTGTTTTTCCTCCCTTCTACTCTGTGCTGAACCATAAATGCTGTTCTGAGATGCATTATTTTGTTGGCAATAAGTGTTGTCAGTGTTATTACAGAATCGTAATATTTTGAAATTGAGATGATCTATTAGATCAGCAAGTCCGTTTTCCCTCCTTGGAAAGGATATAGTCTCCCAAGATGGATATGTCTTATATTAAATTAAGGCTACCTGTTGATTGCAGCAAACAATGCCCCTTGCTGACATCTCCATGTGTTACAGTTTGCTTTACCCCATCAAAGTCCTGCTGAATTGTCTCCTGAAAAGGTTTGATCATGGGCTATGGGTGTTTAACCTCTGTCGTACAGATTACAGGCAGCCCAGCGGGAAAATGAACCCGTCTCCTCCTACCACCCTTCCCTGGGGTAAATCGCGAACAGGCTGCAAAAACAGCCTGCTTCTAGAAGCTGCATTTTTCGAAGGGTCTATTGCATTAGGCTCTTGCCTGTCTCTTACTACACATTTGAAATGTGATGGTGCTGGGCATGCGGAGTATAGTCCTGCAGCACACGTGCTGCATGCCTGGTAATCCTCCGCACGGCCAGATATACCACCCACATGCAAACCGACTTTCCCCTGAATTTATGTTCCTGCCAGGAGGAATTTCTCACGCTTACGCAGTCAGTCTAGAGCTCTGAGAAAGTATCAGGGCAGCTTCTGGGTTTGCAGTGGAGTTGCAGGAAACTCATTAGTCTGAGCAACACAGGCGGAGATGGTTCCTCCCGTGGGTTAAGACAACCCTTCAGCACAAACCTCTGCCAGTCTGGAGATAACACCTGGTGTGGGAGCTGCACTGATTGCACCTGCGAGCCAAGGGAACTCAGACAACCTGCCAAGGTTTGGTTAGGAGATTCCCTGAAAGATGGGAGATGCGAGTTTCAAAGTCTCAGCCTTAGAGGTTAAACCTTGGAGTCTCACATCTGGGGGAAATCCGGAGGAACAGCAGGGAGAAAGTACAACCCAATGACTTGGGTGTAAAGCCTGGGCCATGAACAGGAGTTATTGGCAATGCGCATTCACTTCTGCTGTGAAATGGCCCTCGGGGACTCGGTTGTCAAAATACAGACATACTTTAGTTACCAGATGGGGAGAGAAAGTAGCTGTTCTGCAACACTCCCCATTCTGCACAATAAATGCGAGATGATCCAGAAATGGCTCTGAAGTTAATTTGAAGAGGAGCACAGAGAAAACTAACAACTGCAGTCACTCCCCGATTTCTTTACTCTGCCAGAACGGTAAAAATTGGTTTAAATGTAAATATATATCCAAAACTGGAGAAAGGAAATCTGACATGTTTTCATGTGCCCCGGTGCCAAAAGCTACTGCTGATAGTGCTAATGGACAAATAAATTCCCTTTCAGTAGAACTAATCTCCAAAGGTGGGTGATACAATATGTTTCAGGATAGAACTGAGATTAAAGGTGATGTGCCGGAAAGATCTCACTTGATCTGTGAAAAAGAGGATAAGGCCAGAAATTAGTCTGGTAGTGCTGCTGAACAATTGTTAGTGATCAGTCAGTACAAAGCAACAAGAATATTATTATTTTCTACTGTGGCATCTAGATAAGGCAGCTTACAATGAATTCTAGGTCTCACTGCCTTCATTTGCCGATCATCACACATTTACCCTTTCAAGCAAGTCAGGTTCCTTCACCATATCTGTGCACGTTGCTGGCTCTCTGAAGATAATCTGTCACTTTGCTGTGTTCTCTGCTTAAATTATCATAACTCGTAGGGGCTTCCTTAAATCTTATGCCTTTTTGTCGCTATCAATAGTCTGCTGTGATTTTTTTTTCTTATCATTCTAGCACCAAGAAATCCTGGGAAATATTATCAGTTCTGTCTGCAGGGAAAGGAAATGACAGCTCTCAGTCTGCCCTACATTCTGGAGAGCTCTTCTGCACCCCAGAAGCAAAGCGTTTGCTGGCGGTTTGACAAGCCCTTTTCTTTCAGTTAAAAGGAAAAATAATCAAAAAGATCAACAGGAAGTGTAAACTGCATGAATTTTACTGAACTGGAATTACTTTCTTGAGTCAGTGCAGGGAGAGGTTGGCTACAGACTCATACAAGGGTTTAGAGCAAGTTTTGGGCATGGTTGTGTTATCCAGAGTAGTCCTTGGAAGCTAGGGGTGGCAGAAGAGGGTTAAGTGACAGCTCAGATTTTGCATCATCTTGTACACTGAAGAAGCCATTAGGCAGGAGATGTCCACTGGCACAAAGCAGAAAAACACACAAGAACTTCTCACATTTCTATATGTGGAAGGTGTAGGGGGCATTCCAGTTGACCACATTCTCCTGCAACTCTTTCCAAGCCCATGAGCCTCATGAACCTGAGATCAAGATTTTAAGACCATGGGGATGGCAGTTAATAAAGTTAGAGATTATTATTATTATTAATCATTATTTAAATTAAACAACATTTTTCAACTAATAGGGAATTCAGTGGAAAATGGACTTTTAAGAGGACTGAAAACATCTACCTGCGCAAGCTAGAATCAGGGTATAGTTGCAGTTGTAAAAAGGAAAGGATGAATGAGTATGGGATAAAAATATAATTTTATCAAATAAAAGTTTTGCAGAAAGGGGGCTAAGGACTCGAACACTCCTACACAAGTCATTTTGTGTCAAATACAATGCTCTGCACTGATCCAAAATGCATGGGTTTTTGTTCTGAAAAAAATCTTTTTTCTTCACTTCTTTTTACTTTTATGTTTGCTTTATCAAACCACTAACCTGAGCACCTCATTCTATTTTGAAACATCTTATTATAGTCACTACTATTAACTGAAAGATAAAGCCTCTGTAGGTGCTATTTAAGCCCAGTACACATCCAATAAAGAGCTTAGTCTGAATAACGTAGGGAGAAAGGATATAATAAACAAGCAGCATCCTATATAGATGTGATGTTCTGCATCCTTGTACTTTCTCCACTTCCCTGATTACCTGGTTCTTTATTTTTATGCTGGGCACAGGATTTCACTCTTTAGAAGTACTTTACCAGAAGAGCTAATGTTACTAATTGCTTCATTGACCATTGCAAACCCAGGAATAGTCCTTCTACCGGAGCAGGAACTCAGCATTGTCACTGTTGTTAACACTGTACTTCATTGTTTCTTAGCATTTTATTGGGGTCTGCAGGCTTACAAATATTCTTTAACTTTCCTACATTTATTGCCTGCAAACACTCTGCAGAAATATTCTCCTTAAAGAACAAACAATGCAAGACACAACATTAGCAGAGGTTAAAGGAAATATTCAGCTGACTGACTAATGGAAGGAAAAATCAATTATATGGACATCTCTTCAAAATCCAAAGCCCTTTATGCTTTTTTTGTCCTTGGGGATGATTTATCTGATATAACATTGCTATTAAAGCAGCTCAGCTCAACTGAAAACAGTATTGACTAGCATATTGTAGACTCTTCTGGGCTAGCACCACATTTCTCTTTATGTTCAAGCAACTTAATTGTTATCAGGGCCCCTGGAAAGTGCTTTTAGACAAATAAAATTGCACTATTGTAAGACAGTAGGGAATTTGAACAATAAGTTCTGAGTATGGCAGGAAATAATGGTAAATCACTGTAACTTGTAATGTTTTCATACGAAAGTGAGGATGCAAAATGAGAATAGGATCGGTGGAGGTATGGGAGAACTGCAATGAGAAACTTTTTTTTTCTCTCAGTGTTCTATATTGCTGCCCAGCAACTCAGTTGCTGAACCCTGTTCTTGTAAATTCAAGCCAATAGTAAAATCATAATGGACACCATGGAATGTCCAGGCGGAGGTCGGTGACAAGTGGTGTCCCTCAGGGGTCTGAATTGGGACCAGTATTGTTTAATATCTTCACCAATGACATAGGCAATGGGACTGAGCACACCCTCAGCAAGTTTGTGGACAGCACCAAGCTGAGTGGTGCGGTTGACACACCTGAGGGATGGGATGCCATCCAGAGGGACCTGGACAGGCTTGAGAAGTGGGCCTGTGTGAACCTCATGAGGTTCAACAAGCCAAATGCAAGGTCCTGCACCTGGTTCGGGGAAACCCCCAGTATCAGTACAGGCTGGGGGATGAAGACATTGAGAGCAGCTCTGTCTTCTCAGACTTGGGGGTGTTGGTGGATGAGAAGCTGGACATGAGCTGGCAATGTGCGCTCACAGCCCAGAAAGCCACCCGCATCTTGGGCTGCATCAAAAGCAGCATGACCAGCAGGTCAAGGGAATTGATTTTGCCCCTCTAGTTTGCCTTGGTGAGAGCCCCCCCTTGGAGTACTGCATCCAGCTCTGGAGCCCTCAGGACAGGAAAGACATCGACCTGTTGGAGCAGGTCCAGAGGAGGGCCACAAAAATGAACAGAGGGCTGGAGCACCTCTGCTGTGAGGACAGGCTGAGAGAGCTGGGGTTGTTCAGCCCAGAGAAGAGAAGGCTCCAGGCAGACCTTGTTGCAGCCTTTCCGTACTTAAAGAGGGCTTACAGGAAAGACGGGGACAAACTCTTTAACACGGCCTACCATAGAACAAGGTGTAATGGTTTTAAACTAAAAGAGGGTAGATTCGGACTAGATGTAAGGAAGAAATTTTTTACAATGAGGGTGGTGAAACACTGGCCCAGGTTGCCAGAGATGCCTCATCCCTGGAAACATTCAAGGTCAGGTTGGACAGGGCTCTGAACAACCTGATGTAGCTGAAGATGTCCCTGCTCATTGCAGGGGGGTTGGTTTAGATGGCCTTTAAAAGTCCCTTCCAACCCAAGCTATTCTATGATTCTCTGATTCCATGAATCAACAAAAGACCCCTTTAGGGTATAAATTCTTTTGTGTTAATTCTCAAGAGACTTATTTACATGTTTTCCCACCTTTTTCTTTTTATATTTAATCAATTTATTCCACTGAAATTGCCAAAATTGCTCAGAGCCAGTCTAAACTTTCTGACTTAATCTTTTGTTGCCTGAAAAATGCTGAGTTGTCAAATTCACCACAATCTTCCAATCAAGCCTCTTTCCAAAAAGATGGTGCTTAGGCAAAAAGCTGAGTTTTTCGGTCTCATGAAAATGAAACATTTGGATTTTTCATTAAAATTTGGATTTTTTTCTTAACTAAATCAGCAATTATAATATTATTTTTTTTATTGCATGCAATATAAAGGGAAAATAATGTTCCCATGTGTTTTTAGTTTCATTGTGTACACTCTGAATCACTAGATTTCAAGAAAGAAATCTACTGGAGCTATACAGGTGAAAAGGAACAAAATTAATAGTCTAGAAAGGAGAACATGTAAGGAAAGACTGAAGAAACAATATATTTAGCTTAGTGTCTTCAGACATGTAAAAAGATTGCTGAAAAAGGGAAAGGAACTACAATGCTTTCTGTTTTGAATTTTAAAGAGAACTCCATTGTAGACACCATGAAAAGTACAAAGTTTGTTGTAAAGAAAGAGGGATTCAGGTTAAATGTGAAGAAAAATACTTAACATTAGAAAGACTAATAATGCAGTGAAATAAAATATTTGGAAAGGCATGGAATCTCTGTTGCAGGGGGCTTTAAAAATTTGATCAGAAAAACAGAATGTGAGAAATGAGGGATGATACTTGCACTAGAACTAAGGAATTAACAAGACTTGTCCTAGATCTTTTTTTGAACAATTTTCTATAATTGTTTGTAATATTTGTTTCTTATTACAATGCATATATAACAGCCACCCTTTATCACCAGCCGTTGCAGTTCTTTTGATTCCATTTAAAATATCAGAATCTCTTCTGTAACAGAAAGTTCAATTTTGAACCACTTCTGATGCTGTTAGAGATCGAAAAACAGAACGAAGGGTCAAAGGGTTATATGCAGCTAAATAAACAAGAGTTTCCTGAGGAGACTTTCTTGCCAGCAAGAGACTTAAACGTCACCGCATGGAAGGTTTTAGCAACTCTTGTTATTCATTAATAATAAAGAGAATATTTATCCTGTGCAAAGATGGTTGAAAGGTCATGCAATAACACCACCGGGAACAATAATGTTATGTGTTTATAAATATATCACATTCCATCTCAAAAGAAATCTCTCTGCAATGGTAACAATTAGCAAATGCTTTGATTGAATTCCAAAATTTATTAGTTCCCTTAGATCAGTATATCATCCTTGGAACTCCACAAAGAATTACCAAGGGAATAAAAAAAGGAAGTGGAGAATGTTCAGAAACAATTATATCAATTGTTCTCCGGAGCCCAAACATTCGTTTGTGCAACAAATAAAGTTAGCGCTAATTGCTCCACAAAACAGTCATTCCAAATTTGGATTGTATCCAAAGCATGAGCGTCTGCCTCAGTTTGCTCTGCTGCAAACCGGTCCAGTCATCTGCCTAGATACGACGCCACGCATCAATGTTGATGCTTCATCTTCGTCTTGGTCACCTGGTTTCCACTGGGGCCTGGTACTTCAGAAGAATATCAGTAAACAGGTATTACGTGCTGAACAAATACAGAATGAATATTGTTGATACCTCTTAATATTATGTCACACTGTCTTCAGAGTAGACAGAAAGTGACAAGGAGACGTAGAAATGGCAATATTTCTCCTACTACCAACAGTAGGGTTTGAGCTCAAGGATGGTCAAGACACGGAGGAACATGTGCAAAGACAACATAAATTAGGATGTGCACATAGAACTTAAACTATCAGTGTATGCCTACGATTGATTTTTTTTGTGTTCAGGTGAGTCATCTTTCAAAATTTTCTAAGTAGAATTGAAGCAGTGAAATTAGACTAATTGCCAGTTATTATTCTTATTATAGTAGAAGAAAGTGACCCCCATCGAGTAGGAGACTCCAATGAGACTGGGGTTCTTCAGGCACAGAACAGAAGATTCTCACCGCCCTCAAACATGAAGCAATGCTGGGATTATACAGTAGAGGCTTTATAAATATGTGGGATAGTTTTATTTCTCTATTTGCAGTAAGTGGCAGACAATCCCTTTATTTTGTCATATATATCTGGAAATCAGAAAAAATAAAAGCCAGCAGCTATTTTGTCTTTTATGTATCACATACGCATTGAAATTCACAATTATGACTAAATTATATTCAGGTTTTTTGTAAATGTATTTAAAACACTTCTGCTTGTCGTTATTCCCAAGAAAGTGTTTCACTTAGCTACTATAAAGCTAACAAAGGCAAAAGTGCAGCTTTCCTAATATGTTCGTTGTATGGAAAAGCTGTTTCCTTGGATTACTTTTACCAGCACTCATTAATTAATTCTCATAGCACTCCTGTAAGTATTAGCATCTGTTAAACATTAGCACACATAGATAGTTGAATCCTTTGTGACTTTCTTTTGCCTATTTGTTTTTCCTCAAAGACACTCGAGAGTTATCAAGCTTCTTTAATACTTGGACACTAAAGGTTCTGTCTAGATTTTTGCCTTACTTAATGCTGGCCCTCTGAGAAAAGGTATTTTTTTCTTTCATTCTTTGAAATATGGACCACCATGATAATAAGAATAATGAAAAAACATATTTCTATGTGTAAACCTCTCTACATTGTGGCAACACCCCCTCTTTTCCTTGTCTGAACTCCCTCCTCATTACTCCTAGCTTATCTTCAGTTTCCTTGCATAAAGGAGGCTTCAGGCTTAGACTTTTTTATTACTAGCTTTTTCCTTCCACAGGCCCAGCCCTTCTGTTTCTCATCTTTCACAGGAACAGCCCTCACAGACCTCACTTAGGCCACCACTGCCCAAGCTTCCCAACCACATAAACTTCTTTGAGATTCTTCTGCCTAAACATGGAAGGCTGCACCCTTACCCGAGTTAAATATCTGGATTTCTTTTAGAGTCGGTGGGAAAAAATAAAAATAAAATAAAAAAATTCCAGAGTGTTATTTACCTCATCATAAAAAAAATCGTTTCAATGTGAATAGGTGAATGGGGCCCTAAAATACCCATTTCTCCCCTTTGATTCTGCAGCGATTCTAGCTCACCAGCTGAGGTGGGAATGTCAACCACACCCCTTCTTCACAAAGGGCTCTAAAAACCTGCCGGTTACTTTAGTTAGCTATAGACCTATACAAAATTAGATGAGGCATAACACAACAAAAACACTTAAGGATTTTCTTTTTCATCATTCCTTGAACTTTCATCAAGAATCTTATTGTTCTCCTGCACGTGGTTTTTCTTTCTAATTATGAGGATGAGCTGAAGTCATATTCTCCCCTGCTCAGGTGTCTTCTTCCTTCCTGAACTGGTCAAGAAATTAGAACAAAATATTCTTTTGTCATTCTGTATTTCTTTTCTGCTTTTTTTACCTCTAAGCGTCATGCTTTGCTCTTCTTGACTAATCAGAAGCATTGATTACCCTATTCTTTTGTTATGGCATTTTTCAGAGCACAGGGATAGTAGAGAACAGAATTATTTATGCATTAAAAATTAGATATATTTTCAGATTTTTGCCACCCTCAGGAGAGTGACATTCAGGTGATTTTGATCCTCAGTGTAATCCTGTTCATAGATAACTCTCTCAGATTCAATCTTTTTCTCCTCCATCTGACCATGATGAAGTAATACATAGCAGAAGATAGCCAGAAAGCATGAGGAGACGTACTGTTCCAAAAATGCAATTCCTAAATCCCGTATAAGGTTATCGCAGAATTACTGAATAAAGTTTGGGAGCACAAGAGAGTTAAAGTTAGAAGCGGAACCGAGTTCCAGCTGTGAAACTCATATGGCTTTGTTTTCTTTATACCACACCTTTAAACCTCCAAGACCTTCCTGTCGACGAAAATAAGCCCTCGCAGAGACAGGCACAACGTAGGTCTTTTAAAGGACACCTTAACTTTGCTCTTCTGTTGTTCTATACTAAGATAATTCCAAGTGAAGGTAACCCAATGTAATTCTACTTCTTGCATGGAAATAATACAGCCCTTAGAGGAGCTTTAACTGTGCATGGCTGGGGATATTTGTGGCTATTCTGACCCTCAGAAGCTTGCATTTAGGCTAAAGATGCAGAGATGCCTTCAGATTTCCACTGAGACAGTATGAGGAGATGCAAAGCAGCTGTGCTCCCTAAAGCTGCAAACAGGCTTTTAGACTATCTGTTGCTGAATTCCAACAGTTACCCTTTTTCTGCAGTTATGAAACTCCTAACATTTCTAAATTCACATTTTTATCTTTCCCACCACCTGAGAATGCCATCTGCTGTTTATCTCAAATATATCCAACTTTCCGTAGCGTATTTCTTCGGAATGTTCTCAAATTCCACTTCGGTTGGACTTTGTTTTTCATTTTGTTTTATTTTTGGCTTATTTGTTTAGTGATGAAACTGTGCATAGTGCAAGGCACACGTGGGTTTTGCTATACTTTTCTGTTTTAATCTGTCAGGCAGTGCAATTTAAACAAAAAGGACGGTTCTGTTATTTGAGCTGCTGGTCACAATTCTTATTAGCACCCATGAAGTGATGGTTCATGGGGATTAAGCCATATTTGAAATGCTTATTTTTGACTTATGATACAGCCGGTGCACAACCTAGGCTCAAGTTACCCGGAGCAGTTATTATACATTTTCTGCAGAAGATACTGGCTTGCTTAGCAGATTGGATGGATTTTCCTAGGACATGGTGACTTTTTGACAACAGGGTTGGTTTTTTTCAAGTTGTCTGAGAAACGTGTTCATTTCCAAAGGAGTCTTGTTAGGAAGCCTTTTCAAACTCCGTGTGGAAATCCAGTCAGAGTGGACTCTGATTACGGCACACTTCAAATCAGAGTAAAATGCTGATGAGTGCTTATGCCCCTAAGGTATTTTGATGTGGACCCTGTCTCAATCTATTCTTTTAGTGATAGCTTAATTTAATTCTTCAGAGAAGTGTGAGATTCATCTAGCCTACCTATAGCTTCTAAAAACCAGCTGTCTAACCATAGTAATCAAGGCTTCAACTACAGTCAAGGGAAAGAAATAGCGGGATGGGCCAGGCACGTTTCTTTTAGGATGACACAAATCTTTCTCTGACACTGCCTCTCCTATGACTTTAGACGAAACTCGGACCACTTGCTTGATAAACCCGCTACATTTTAGATGGTTAAACTTAAAAAAAGAATAAGAAAAGTGAAATTAAATGGGGGCCAGTCTTTAGTGATGTGCTGCTATGGTCTATAATGGGGCCAATACTGTTTAACATCTTCATTTATGACCTGGATGATGAGGAAGAGTGCATCTTCAGCCAGCTTGTAGATGATACAAAACAGAGCAGATGATTATATTACCTTTTAAAGGGACCTCAATATTCTGTAAAAAGAGGCCAGCAGGAAATTCATGAAGTTCCGCAAAGGGAAATGCAAAGTCCAGCACATGGGGAGGAGCAATCCCATGCATCAGTACACGCTGGGGGCTTTAACTGTTGTGTGGAAATGACTAATGGGGGTTGGGAGGGGGTGTAGGGGGACAGTGAAGAAGATGGAGCCAGATTCTTCTCAGTGGTGCCTAGAGACAGGCCATGAGGTAACGGGCACAAACTGGAATACACAAATGTGGTGGTTTGGGCTGGACTGGCCACTGAAATGAGAGACACATGCTCTCCCCCACCTCTCCCAGAAGGAGAGGATGACAAAACTCCGCTTAAATATAAAAAGACTTTTTTTTTTACTGATCCAACACTGCAACAGGTTGCTCAGGGATGTTGTGGGCTTTCTGTCCTTAAAGATATTCAAAATCCAACTGGACATGGCCCTGAGCCACCTGCTATAGCTGCCCCATGCTCAAGCAGGAGAGGTTGGAATCCCCAATCTCTAAAGGCCCATTCCAACCACAGCAATGCTGTGATTCTGTGAAGATCCTGTGACTTAGCAACTTGTTGATATTTTTAACCCAGGTCTTGCAAACCTCAATTAAAAGCCTAATCTCTCCCTCTCTTTCTAAAAAGACTTCAAAGATCTGAATTTCTGGATGCAGCAGAACAAAGAGGCTGCAACCTCAGCTTTCTTTCAAATCAGAACTTTTATTATACAAACAAGCCCAGTCTGAGGTTCTCACTCAAAGATACTACTTGGAGCCTGCTGCTGTACTGGCTCTAGAGAAGTGTTGGTCTTCATTGAGCAGCCCAGACATAGGTATCTACTCCAGTTTGGGATGCCCCAGAATACCCTAGACAGATGTACAGGGCTGGGAGATGGAGACTCTTGCATTGCTGGCTTAGCAGGGAAAGGTTAGGTGATATGTCTATGCAAAGGCAGCTCAGGCTCCTGGTGCTTTCTTCTGAGAAGGAACTGGTACAAAAAGTAGTCTGCTACTAATTGACACCTGCAGCAGTACTGCTTGAAAATCTTGATGCCTTTTAAAATGTACTGAATAACATAAATATTTCACTTGACTTTGTTAGAGTCCTGTGTTTCTTGTGTAGTGAGTGTGTGCAGAGTGCAAAAAATGTGAGTTTGAGGTTTTTCTTAGATCAGGATGAATTAGTGAAGATGAACTTGGTTTAATTCCTGTAGTGGTGTCTTCTTTGGTTAAACGTTTTTTTTCAGTTCAATGGAGAGAGACTTCAGCCAACATCTAAACTCTGCATTTCTGAAAATCTTGCTTTAAAAACATGCAGAATCAATGAGAACACCAAGATTTCAGGCTTGGAGCAGGAAGGATTATCTAGTGGCTAGAACATAAGCCTGGAAATTAGGAAACCCAGGTTTCACTTCCTTCTCTGTCACCGGTGTTTTATGTTATCCTAGATAAGTCATTTTGCCTTTCTGTGCCTCTTACTCCCAGTTGTCAAATAATTCTTCCTTCTTCACCGCTGTGGGATATCATAAAGCATATGAAGTGTCCAGATTTTATAGTATTAGTTGCCGTAAATGTATCTTAGGCTGTCAATTTTACGCTGGTGAGGGTACATTTTGTTAGAGAATCCAGCAGAGTTATTTTGTCATTATACTGCATAACAGAGCAGAGTCAGCTCACGATTTTGCAGAAATACAGATTTGGGGTTTGTGGAGTTTTGTTTTATTTTGTATGTTTGTTTTATCACAGAGATGGGGGGACAGGGCTGAGTAACTTCTGGCAAAATTAGGAGAGGATGAGAAGAGCCTGGATGGGAGGTGAGGCAGGCAGTCAGGGTATGCTGCCGGCTGCTACCAAGGTGTTGGAAGGAATGAGGGCAATGACTTCAGTTTCTGGCAGACATCATCCTAAAAGTCTTGATTCCTCTTTTACTAGCAGGAACAGCCACCAGCCATGGTTGTTTTGCCAACCCAACTGTTTGTTGCCCAACATAACTATTCTGATATTCCTAAGCCTAGCTTTGTAATAGAAGCAGCATTACACACTTGAGGTTCAATTTAATTTCCTAAGCAAAGGAATCCCTAGGTTACCAGAGCCAGGTACCCCAAGCTGGCATATATGACACAAGACCTCTAAGAGACCCGTGCCTTCTTGGAGAGGCAGCTGAAGATCAGTTACCTTAAAGTGTGAATGGCCCAGGGCACCAGTGGTTAGATTATTGAATCAGAGCCTCGTTCTCGTGTTTCTAGAATTTATCTTAGATAAACGCAAAATACACCATAGAATAAATATTGTATGTCTCCACTATTGCTACCTGCTCATAATTAAGAAGTATAGTCTTGCTCAGACCATCAATTATAATATTAATTTCTCATTTTTTCTGAGTCACATTTTTGGCCTTGGGCTGTTCTTCTGCACAGTAATTAACATTATGCAGAACTATCAGAAAACTTCAGCTTTTAGGGATGGAATTTACAGGACATTAGATGTCTTAAGTATCTAATAACCTAACTGGAGTTAGGAGCCTAAACACCTTTGTAATCCTGTCCCTTATTACTCCAGTATCATGGAGTGCATGTAAGAAGGAGAAGAAATGAGGAAAGAAGAAATATCTCTGTCAATCTAATAACTTGCACCAGCCAAAAAAAGCAAACAAAAAAACCCCAAAAAATCCAATTTCAAATAATCTCCAGTGGAAATTTCTAGCCTAATTTGCTCATGATAATGGAGGAGCAGTTTTTCCCTAATTGGTAGTTTGGTGTGGGAGTATGGACTTTTTTTGTTCTCTGATCGCCTCGGACATTGTTAGAGTAATGTTTCAATTGATAGTCTGGCACTTCACTCCCACTTTTTTCCTCATACTACAATTTCAGAGTCAGTTATGTCATCTGATGATGCTGTTTAATTCTCTTATAAATAACAGGTTTGTAGAATGGGAGAACGGCTGCTAAGAAATTATAGCACAACAGCACAATTTGGGCATTACTTTGGATGACACACACACATCTTTCATTTCAAAATTATTATTGTGGTGTTTTCATATAATCTTTGATTAAATTGAGAAGTTAGCTTCAGAGGAACTACAGTAACTATATCCCAGTTCTGTACAAACTGATTTAGTATTGGCAGTGTGTAACTCCATATAGTTCTGTTTCAGCTTCTCTAGTTTTTTCTCAAATTAATAAAAAAGCAAACATACACAAAAAAAATTGAATTAGTTTTCAAGCAGAAAAACATTTGTATGACAAAATCATATTTTTGCAAATATCACCGTTAACTCACTTTGTGCTGAGAGCTCAGTACAAATATCTTGAAACATCTAAGTTACATGGAACAAATAACCTCTACCCATAAGATGACAGACATTTCTCTCCCCCCACCCCAAAGGCACATTATCCCACTGATGACTCTTGCAAGGTTTCTTGTATCTCCTTTGAAACATGAATTATTTTGGTGATATTTTTCTGCACTAGAAAAATTACTGGCCTAATGGTAAATCTGCAATGCATGCGTAATGAATAGCATCTGGTTTTCATTCAAAGGTCCTTAGAAACTCTACGAACACTATGGGACAGGTGATTATCTCACCTGCAGACCATTGTGCATTTTCTCTGAAAACTCATCAGCTAGTCTTCTCATTTTGTCTCTATCTGCCTTTAG
This sequence comes from Burhinus oedicnemus, assembly GCA_008921705.1. Lineage (NCBI taxonomy): Eukaryota > Metazoa > Chordata > Aves > Charadriiformes > Burhinidae > Burhinus > Burhinus oedicnemus. The sequence goes on from VFFE01007854.1 coordinate 937,609, forward strand.
CGGTTTGAGATATACAGCAGGCTAAAACTGAACAGGTCTTGCCCTGTTTTTGCATATCTATACTGTCCCTTGTGGGACTTATAATTTGGGAGAGGAAGGGATCTATATTTCTGCAACAAATTGTACTGTATGCCATGATGACAACCTAGAGCATCTAAGACATTCATATATATATATATATATAGCCACTAAATATGACATCGGACCCATGGGAGAACAGTGGCCTTCTGGAATAGCATCAGGAGATCACATGGGTTTCCCTGAGACATCTCAAGTGGGACCAGGTGCCCTCATGCCAGTAACTGAATCACATCCAGGAAATGATTCTTCTGATCTACTTTAGATGTCTACACGGAGGTGAAATGAATTTCATCTTAGATCTTCATCAACTGTTAAAGACAGAGTAATTAATGTCCTACTGACATTGAAACTATAACTGTGGGTTTCAGTCTACGGATGAGATGTCTACTGGTAGGTATAAAATTTAGGTTTTCACAAGTGATTAATGTGTTTAAATTCTCTTTGTGAGAGTTTGACTCTCTTTAGTCAATGAAAATCTGAGGCCAGATTCAGTTCCCTCAAAAGTATTTAGTTCTCTTTCAGATGATCAAGTATTTCCCACAAGTCCATACATGACTGGCAGGTAGGACATGAGACCCAAAAGTAATCCACCGTTTCTGAGTCAGCAGATGGAGGCCAAATAGGACATTACAGATTACCTAATATGACACTAGACACCTAGATACAGACAACTGAATCCTGTCCTCTCCACCTGCATTAATTACTGGCTCAACTCAGCCACTTAAGCATAGGTATCTAGAGTCTACTTCAAGCTCCCCATTTGACCTTCATAGAGCTCTGCAGAAGGATCCAAAGCTCTTATTTGTTATGTGTTATAGCTGTTACATCACATGTATGTCTTACAAGTCCTGTTGCATCACATACACTATTAGATATTTAAGGATATGCTACTGAACCAAACCCAAGCATCTTGCTTACTGTAACTGAGAGCAGCTTGAGGTCAGGGCCCCATTTCTCTTGCTGTAGCTGATGGGGGTCTGTTGAAGAAATACGTGGCTCTCTTGTCATGATACCAGAAATGATATAGAACCAAGCAGATGCACAACTGTGTTTCCTTTACATGACAGCAGAAGCCTAAGTTTTTCTCACAAAGGTCATCACAAGCCTAGATCTGAGCAGAAGGCAAGTTTGGACTTGTTGGATGTGGTCTGAGTCATTAGCCTTTATTTGGAGGCCTCATCTAATTTAGCTTCTAGGGATTTTAGTTGCTCTTCTTTTTTCCATAACAAAGTTCAGTAAAACATTAAGTATCAAAGTTCAACGGAGGTATAAAAGAGTTTTCCTTTGTGCTGGCCCACTAGAGTCAAGATATCTGAGAGGCAGCATACATCATAGAATAATTTGGTTGGAAGGGATCTCTGGAGGCCATCAGGTCCAACCCGCTGCTCAAAGCAAGCCCATGAGCCTGCAGAAGCCTACAAGCCTCATGCACAAGAGTTATGTGGAAAGGGCTAGTGGACTGTAACATCATCATCTTTCGTACCTCTGTTGGGGTGCTTTAAATGGACAGGTCCTGATAGGTAAGATGTACCTAATCTCCTTGCCTTAGTTCAGCTCAAGTCCTTTCTTTCTTCACTTCAAAAAAAAGTTCTTCCAAGCCTGAATGAACTTCTTTTGCCATCTTACTGATTTCAGTAGGAGGTAGCCATTCCTTATAGTCATATTTTTATAATAGAATACATATATTATTTTTCAATGGAGTCTTTTTAGATGGTGGTAGGATACACTTAAAACTAAAGTGAAATAGTAGAAGATTTGCAGCACACACTTCAATACACAAAGAAAGATGGACAAGTTTAGGAGCAGCAGGTGCTTCATTGCCTGCATGAGGATTCACTGAAGAGGAGCTGAGAGTATTAGGAATATCATTTGTTAATGTTTAGTCTTCTGTAGCCTTCACATTTAGGTAAAAAAGCTTTTCATTCATTCAGGTAAACATAATGCAAAAGCAAAGTTAAGAATTTTTATAAACAAGGGGATGAAAGTTTTGGCACAGACTATCAGCCGGTGTAAATGCAATTCCTTTTCTATTTTTCCCTGTACTGATTCCCATCGGGACTTTCCAAGTTCTGTTGTAGTCTCCAGTACTGACATCTCTGGGTGAGGATTTTTACCCATAAACTATATTGAAATTATTTTTGAAAGGGTAGAATGTTTATTAGTATTATTAAACAATAAGAATTGTTTCTAATGACAAAGGTGTTGGGTTTTTTTCAAACTGACCAGTTCACATGGCTGTATTTATTCTTGTGAAACATAAGTATTTAACTGAAACATGTTATAGATTAAATATATATATATTTATAGATAACTGGTTTTAGCTGGAAAGCAGAAGATTTTGATCTTCAGCCACAAAAATGTTAAGTGCTTGATTTTGTAACGAAAAATGGAAAAAAGGAGTTTTTCTGAGAAAAATAAAATAAAAATATTTTCTGACCATATCTATTAATAGAAGCTGTTTTCCTTATTTGAAATATACATGGAAATTCTCAGATGTAAAGTACAAAGGTTTTTTTTATTCATAAGAAATTTCAGGAGACAAACGGCTTCTTTGCATTTCACCAATGCGAAGCAGACCAAAACGGCGTACTCGGAAATGTAACACTATCTGCAGCGACGAGGTGCAAAACTATTTGAAACTGCTCATTTCTTTTTCTGGCTTAGCAAAGCCTCTGATCGTCCTGTAACTATAGCAACATAACCACAAGCTGCTCAATTTTAGACACTTTTTGTGCATTTTCTGTTTTTTTCTAGAATATAAAAAGATAATGGGATACAGGCACTCTGCTTTGTTTACCTTGTTAAGCTATATTTAAATAATAAGTGATAAACTGAATGAATTAAAAATCCTCCCATCTCTAAGTGCTTTTAACGTTCATTTTATTTACCTGAAGACTTAGAGGAGGTGATGTTTTCCTGAGTGTAGGCACATAGTGCCATTTGAGATGCCCTAGTGGCTCCCACCTGGTATCCAGTTGCCACAGCAGGAGTAGATAGTTTGGAGCTTGTAGATGGCTTAGGTGGAACTAGACACCTATGTCTAAGTGACAGAATTGCACCAAAGACTAGCCATATATTTTTCCAAAGATCCTCCATACCTGCCAACAAGATGACTGAATATTTCCTTAGTGTTAAACATCCAGGTAATGGAAAGATACAGCTTCCTGGAACACACTGGACAGGTCTATATCAGGTCCCATAAAAGCCAATAGGTTGCTTTCCCCCCCCTAAAGTTTCTTCTCTTGTAGTCTCCTGGAAATATTAAAAAACAAAAAAATTGGAGTGGAATTTGGGGGTTTGTCTGTCAGGTAGAGTTTTAATTCAGCTGCTCAAACCAGGACACCCGTACAGAGGCTTCTTATGCAGTTTAAGAAGCCACTACTTTCCAAGTTGGAGTGATGCAGTTTTCCTGTAGGTCTTGTGTTATATTTGCTGGTCCTATGAGGATGTCACACATAGTGCAAAGCAACCTGCACTTCAGCAGGGATAAATCAGCTGCCATGTGTTCATGCTCATAATGAAGATTCAAGCTATTTAATGAAAATCTAATCAAAAGAGCCAGGAGCCTACACCTAGACATCTGTATATAAGTATATGACTCTCAACCTGACGTGACTCTATGAATCATAAAATTACGGAATCACACAGAATCTACAAAATCTACAAAATCATAGAATAGTTTGGGTTGGAAGGGACCTTTAAAGGCCATCTAAACCAACCCCCCTACAATGAGCAGGGACATCTTCAGCTACATCAGGTTGCTCAGAGCTCCGTCCAACATGACCTTGAATGTTTCCAGGGATGAGGCATGTCCCACATCTCTGGCAACCTGGGCCAGTGTTTCACCACCCTCATTGTGAAAAATTTCTTCCTTACATCTAGCCTGAATTTACCCTCTTTTAGTTTAAAACCATTACGCCTTGTTCTATGACAACATGCCATGTGAAAAGTTTGTCCCTATCTTTCTTAGAAGTCCCCTTTAAGTACTGAAAGGCTGCAACAAGGTGTCCCTGGAACCTTCTCTCCTCTGGGCTGAACAACCCCAACTCTCTCAGTCTGTCCTCACAGCAGAGGTGCTCCAGCCCTCTGATCATTTTTGTGGCCCTCCTCTGGACCTGCTCCAACAGGTCGATGTCTTTCCTGTCCTGAGGGCTCCAGAGCTGGATGCAGTACTCCAAGGGGGGGCTCTCACCAAGGCAAACTAGAGGGGCAAAATCAATTCCCTTGACCTGCTGACCACACTGCTTTTGATGCAACCCAGGGTGGCTTTCTGGGCTGTGAGCGCACATTACCAGCTCATGTCCAGCTTCTCATCCACCAACACCCCCAAGTCTGAGAAGGCAGGGCTGCTCTCAATCCATTCATCCCCCAGCCTGTACTGATACTGGGGGTTTCCCTGAACCAAGTGCAAGACCTTGCACTTGGCCTTGTTGAACCTCATGAGGTTCACAAGGGCCCACTTCTTGAGCCTGTCCAGGTCCCTCTGGATGGCATCCCATCCCTCAGGTGTGTCAACCACACTACTCAGCTTGGTGTCATCCACAAACTTGCTGAGGGTGTGCTCGGTCCCATTGCCTATGTTATTGATGAAGATATTAAACAATACTGGTCCCAATACGGACCGCAGAGGGACACCACTTGCCACCAAACTCCATCTGGACATTGAGCCATTCTCCACTAACCTCTGAATACAACCATCCAACCAATTCCTCATCCACCAATCAGTCCACCCGTCAAATCCATATCTCTCCGATTTAGAGAAGGAGGTTGTGGGGCACCATGTCAAAGGCCTTACAGAAGTCCAGATAGATGACATCCATATCTCTTCCCTTGTCCACTGATGTAGTCACTCCATTACAGAAGGCCACTAAGTTGGTTAGGCTGGACTTGCTGTCGGTGAGGCCGTGCTGGCTGTCTCAAATCACCTCCCTCCGTTCATGATTCAGTGTATAAAATTGAAAACTAAAACTATTTGAGGCATCTTAGGGTACCTGATACATTGACACAGAGATGACAAATAAAACAGGATATGCAAGAGATTGTGGTCTTCTGCAGTAGCAGCTGGAGGGAATGCCATAAGCAATTTGGAAACTGAGTCAATCAGTGGACACTTGTGTGGGCAGCTACATTTTAGGAGTGTCAAGTCAAATGCTCTGGTGTTGTGAGTCTTGAGCTCACAGGCAGGCCCAGTAAATGACCTATGTCCTTCCAGTTACAGAAGTGTGAGCTCTGATTATTACCTGGCCATTCAAGATCCAAAGAGTAAATCAGCACATGTACAGCATGGCCGATCACAGTTAATTTCTGGACTCCTTCTGTAATCATTAGAAAGAAACAGAAAAGCTCAGGGAGCAATTCACCACAGCTAGTCTAGATTTTTCAGAATAGATTGAATTATGTGTTAGCAAGGTTTGTTTCTCTTCATATTAACAGAGGACAGAGTGATCAGAGCAGAGTAGATGCCTACCCTGAGTGAGATGGAGCACTCCTAAAGAAAGAAACTATTTTGCAGCATGTTTCCATATTGACACCCGAAAGTCTAAAAGTGTAATACATGTCTGCAATTAAATGAATCTTATATGACTACATTAAGATTCTATCTATTTTTTTACAAAATGTCCAAACTCAAACCAATATGTCTTTTTTGTAATCATTCTGATAAAGAGAAAAATCTCACACTATGTCATGAAGAAAAGCTAGTCAAACTTTTGCTTGGTGAGATAGTGTTTTTATCTCAAGTGAGGTCCACAGGATTATTCTTGCGGAAAACTGCAAAAGCAATTTATCTGCTTTTTGTTGAACTTTTCAGTTTTTGAATCAACTCCTCCAGATGAAGTGCATGAAAAGATGAAAAGCTCCCCCCTCCTTTTTTCTTTTATTTCTAGGTGTTTTTCTGCTCATACACACACAGAGAGAAAACTTCTTACAACACCTTCTAGTTCTTAATTTGCAAATAATAACACATTATCTTAATCTTATTTCTTGTCTGTGAGCATAAACATGAGATTGTTTATATGAATGAATTTAAAGAAGAATATAGTAATTTGCACGATCAAGATATAACCATGCAAACATCCCTTTCAATCAAAGTTTCTCTAACTCTTTTTTTTGGTCCTTCCTGTACTATTTAAGTAAATTAGCAATATCCAAATGGAGAGGGGGAAAAAAACACTTATAGAATCATAGAATCATTTAGGTTAGAAAAGAGTTTTGAGATCTTCTAGTCCAACCATTAACCCTACTCTACCAGGTCTGCCACTAAACCATGTCTCTAAGCACCCCATCTACACGATTTTTAAATACATCTAGGGATGGTGACTCAACCACCTCCCCAGGCAGCCTCTTCCAATGTTTGATAACTCCTTCCGTGAAAAAGTTTTTCCTAATGTCCAGCCTAAACCTCCCCTGGTGGGAGGTTTGAAGCCATTTCCTCTTGTCCTATTGCTTTGGTCTTGATAGAAGAGACCAGCTCCCACCTCACTACAACCTCCTTTCAGGTAGCTGTAGAGAGCAAGAAGGTCTCCCCTCAACCTTCTCTTCTCCAGACTAAACAATCCTAATTTCTTCAGCCGCTCCTCATAAGACATGTTCTCCAGACCCCTCACCAGTCTTATTGCCCTTCTCTGGACATGCTCCAGCACCTCAATGTCCCTCCTATACTGTGGCACCCAAAACTGAACACAGGACTCAAGCTGTGGCCTCAACAGCGCTGAGTACAGGGGCACGATCACTTCCCTACTCCTGCTGGCCACACTATTCCTGATACAGGCCAAGGTGCCGTTGGCCTTCTTGGCCACCTGGGCACACTGCTGGCTCATGTTCAGCCAGCTGTCCACCAGGACCCCCAGATCCTTTTCTTCCAGGCAGCTTTCCAGCCACTCCTCCCCAAGCCTGTAGCGTTGCCTGGGGTTGTTGTGACCCAAGTGCAGGACCCGGCACTTGGCCTTGTTAAACCTCATGCAGTTGGCTTCAGCCCATCGATCCAGTCTGTCCAGATCCCTCTGCAGAGCCTTCCTACCCTCAAGCAATCAACACTCCCACTTAATTTGGTGTCATCTGCAAACTTACTGAGGGGACACTCAATCCCCTCATCCAGATCATCAATAAAGGTGTTAAACAAGGCTGGCCCCAAAACTGAGCCCTGGGGAACACCGCTTGAGACCTGCTGCCAACTGGATTTAACACCATTCACCACAACTCTCGGGGCTTGGCCATCCAGCCAGTTTTTAATCCAGCGAAGAGTACACCTGTCTAAGCCATGGGCTGCCGGCTTCTCTAGCAGAATGCTGTGGGAGACTGTGTCAAAGGCCTTACTAAAGTCCAAGTAGACAACATCCACAGCCTTTCCTTCATCCAGCAGGCGGGTCACCTGGTCATAAAAGGAGATCAGGTTGGTCAAACAGGACCTGCCTTTCATGAACCCATGCTGGTTGGGCCTGATCCCCTGGTTGTCCTTCACATGTCGCGTGAGTGGCATGTTCCGTATCTGTTGAAATCAAAGAAAGAACTGGATTATTTAAGTGATTTAACAACATATCTAAACCTGTAAGGAGGAATGATCATAAACAATGGCTGAATAATAGTATTTTAGTCACCCAAGGGCAAAATATATTAGCACTGTATCATATTACATACCCAGTCATCAAACTGAATGCTTGCTCAAAGATAATTATCGGAAGAGTCTAAAGTCAGCATTTCTAATAAGGAATACGCACAATCAGATAAACAGCTATGAGCATGTGCAGTCAAATTCCTTACTTTTTTTCACTGGCCTGAGTGTTATTACGGTAGTTACCAAAAGGCACAAACATAGCTTTGCTTTCCCTCCCAAATCATCTGAACCCAATTGCTAGTCACTAGAACAGTTACTTACCTACCTACCTACCTTCTCCCTACCAGTTCCCACCTCCACGACCTCTCAGAATTCAGTTCTGCTTTCCTCAAAGACAGACAGATGAAAATACTGACTGGAAGTTTTTCCTTAGGGCAGGCAATTCTGACCAAAGTCCACCTGGTTTTATTTCCTTCCTATATTTTCTGCCATGAGAACAAGAAGTTGCAGATCCCACCCCAGACAGTTGTAAATTCTTATTCCAAAATACGCTCTCTCTCCTTTTTCTGCGGGACTCCCAATCCCCACGTTAGCTCATACCCTGATGGAGAAAACCCTCACATATTTTGACATATGAGCAGTGCCAAGTCACCTTCACACTTTGCATATTCAGACTACTCCCAGTCGAGGGTCTTTCCTGAGGAGCTGGAGAAAAAGGAAAGGCAGAAGAAGAATTGGACACTGTTCATCTGTTGTTGAAGTAATGCTGCTGAGCAATTAGGAATGTAAAATTTAGAATGTGGAAGGGGGATAGGTCAAAAAAAGTGGGTTGTTCACAAGATATTCTAACTATAATTCTGGTCTATTTGAGTTCACTAGGAAGCCAGGCATGTCAGGGGACGGAAAGAAAGCAGGATAAGAGGAACCTGGCACAAGCTTAATTAACTAGATTCCTTGCTTGAAGGGTCTTGAGACTCAGGTCTTGCTAATAAAATAATTTCTTTTTATGCAAAATTTCTTATCTGAAAGAGAAAAATGAGTTATTATGCCCAGAAACTCAAATAAAACATCAATTAAACCCCAACGCCGTATAACCAATACCTCTGATGAGGGCTGGGATTTTTGGTTCAGCACTACAGACCTCCAGAATGGTATATTGACATTACATTGTTCTGGTCTTGCTAGAGTAGTTACCAATACCAAGTAGAAAAAAGAAATTGCCCATTCAGTGATATTGATTTTGCCAATAATCTTGTTTCAGCATGTTAGTGTTTTTCCTATAAGCTACTTGGAAGACATTTGAAAAGTCTGGCTAATGACACGTGAAATCATATATACAGTAAAAACTACTACACCCTATGAAATGTGTCCTTGCAGTGTTATTAAGTGGCCTTGCTTCATTACAAACATAGTATAATCATGATAGCTGATGGAGTTTAGACAAGAATTCACTGCAGTTTGTTTTGGTTCAGTAAAGATAACTATGGCAAAGGTTTCGTGTTTAGCTACAAACGTTTAGACTCAAAGAGAGAGTCTAAGGGTAGCCAGTATTTATGCAATATTATATTTTCTTCAAACTTTAACAAGTACACCGGTGATTTAACAAATTCACCAATGATTCTGAAAACAGAACACAATGTAAAAAACTGAATATAAATACTTTAGGATTCAATACAGAGACCTTTTAGTTCAAATTGCCTTTCAAACCGTTGCTGCACTTTATTTATGCTGTATAAACAACCTATGAAATTACAATTTAGATTAGCCTATATTCATTCATCTCTATACATGAAGCAGGAGTGTAGAAAAGTGCTAGCCCTTGATTTTACGTGTACAATTCAAGTCAGGTTTTGTGCTTAAACAACATCTGTCTTTCAGGTGTGAGTTCTGACTCTGCCTGTTCTTTAATACAGACTTTTGTTGGTTGCTTGTGGTTTTGGGTTTGTTTTTGGTTTGGTTTGGTTTTTGTTTTTCCCTAAGAATGGCAGCGACTAAACTAGCACTAAAGGAAACTAAACTTATTGTGCATTTCATACATTAGGAATTGATTTAGTGTTCGGACTCCCCTGTAGAAGGAAAAAATGACTGCTGGGGGACTTACACTGGATGTTGGCTCCTCAATATGTTATTGGATTTATACTTTATTTTACATATAGAGTTATTGCCACTTAGACTCTATTATTACACATGAGGCATTGCTGACTTTTAGACTGACGCATGTTTAATTTCATTGATTAATGGTATATAAAGAAAAAACTACAGGGAGAGTTTGGATAACCTTCCTTAAACTAGTATCATTATGGAGTAAAAGTGAGTCCCTTTCTTAAGAGGAAACCAGATATTGATGCAGTTCCCCTTTTCAGAATCTAGCCTCAATCACTTGGATAGGCTTTTATTATAGTAGAGATGGATATAAAAAGTTTTCATACATAGTGTGCTCGTCTTTGCCTTCAGCTTCTTCTGTCTTGGTTCCTCTGGCAGAACAGGTCCATTGTGTGCAAAGATAAAACATTCCTTATCTTCTTGTTAGATATGATCATATACTCCATTCGATATCACTGCAAGTAGTGTCCTAGCATGAAAGAGTGGAATTTGGTTCATTTCTTGGATAACATCTTTGACCTTTTTTTTTTATTAGGAGGAAAGAGATAAAGCGTATAACTGCATCTTGAGTCCTTCCAGTCAAGGTCTTCCTGACATCAGCTCTGAAATAAGTCTGTTGCCTCTATATTTACATTAAATTTAGAGTACAAAGAGTTGTTTTTTCTGAAGTCACCAGGAAAACTATGGAGTCTATCACTGCAGAAGGCCATTGAGATGAATTCTCTGGATTCTTTCAAAATTAAATTCATTGAGATTGGCATAAATAAGATATGTAGCAATTGACCAAGCTTCCAGCTTGTTTCTAACTGTTGCTAGTGTGTCACTGTGATATGCTGTCAACAGATGATTTTGCTTATTGCTGGTATGGTTGACTTTAAGCTCATACATGTTACGTGCTTAAGTAACCAGGGGTTTATATGAAAAATGGCAGGATGATTAAACTTCATGTGCTTATTTCTTCTTTTCTTTTCTATTGGCCAATAACAGTGCCCTGATCTACACATAAAGGAAAACAGAAAAAAAAAACCCCAAACCAAAAAGTCACAGAGAAGAAATAAATCATTATTTAACAGTCAGGGCACAGAGCTCTGCCATTTTTGAGTGATTTTCAAGGGCTGCCTCAGACCTAATGCATTAAGGTCCTCCATGCCAAAAGTCATGACAAATAAAATTACAAGGTCCAGATCAAGAACAGGTGGTTATAGGTAAGTATAAATGAGAAACAGCAGTTTCTGGACTCTGAGCAGATCAAGAACAAACACCTGCAAACTGATGAGGAACAAAGCTTTAAATAGCAGGAATCAAGCACACAGATCAGACTGCTTTTTCTAATGAAATTTTCAACCCTCTCATTTTTATCTACATACCAATTGCAGCCACGCGCAGGGAAAATGAGCCATTTTGTGTCATTAGTGCACTGATGACTGTCAGCTCAGATCCCTTTACCTGCTGACCTGCCCATCCATAGAAAGTCATTTTGCAGAATGCTGCAGGAGACCTTTACCGAGCCCACATTTACTAAACGAGGAACCGCATGTCATCATTTAGCATGTCAGAACACGGGAAACCATTTCAGACCTATTACGTCTCCCACGTCCCCAGAAGTCATCAGTGTTAAAGGAGGCCCCATACTTCTTTAAGAGAAAAAAAAAATCATTTTTGGCCATCTGTTGTGTATTTCCAGAAGCTGTGAACTATTGAAAGCTGTCCCCTCTGCGTCGTCCTGAACTAGACCAAGACGGATTAAGGGAGCTTGAATACTCCAGATTCTATCTTCTTACAACTTTCTCAGTAATGTGTCACAGGAAGGAAAAGCTAGGTACAAGGCAAGAAATAAATTATTAGGGTCTGCCAAATATTTTCTGTGTACTTTTTTGGACAGAAAATTGTGTTTTCATTAAACACATGCTTACAGTGTCTGCTTTGCTCAAACTTTCAATTTTTGTCAGATAACAAAAGCTTCAAGATTTTCATCAAAAAGGCAATTTTCCACAGGAAAGAATTCTGTTGTTGACTATATCTAGAAATTACCAATTTCAAAAGATAATTTGCTAAGCTGAGTCACAATGAATATGATTATTTACAATCAACACTAGTCCTCACCGTGGAATCTGAGCAGTCTTTACTAAAAGCAGAACTGATGAGTACATGCAAGCCATAACATGAACAAGTCCAACACACCTTAGCATCTTGTAACTGCATGCGGTGCTCTGTGAAATTCCCAGTTCTCCTATTGAACTATCCACCCATTTTTTCCCCCTCTCTACTGCTTGAAATGCATTCTCCTCCTCTGATGTCAGTATTCAATCAAAAGCAGTTTGCAAATGAAAAGGAAAAGTTGAACTAGAAAGTCTATTTTGAATAAGAATCAAACCCTTAAAGTCAATTGTAATGAAAAGGCTGTTTAGTTTTGCTTTATTTTTAAAATTCTAATGCACATGAAGCTTTTAATTGGCCACTTTGCAGGGAAGGAATACACCCCATAGAACTTTGTACATTTACATCACTATAAGATGCACGCACAAGAAGGATATCATGGAATGGACGATCTCTTTTTGCCTTCACGTTTCATTTTAATCTTAAGTGGTTTGATACCACTAGCTTTTCTGCTTGGCTGAAGGCAGAACTGGAACCTTGTAAAGCAGGCGTTTTTGCATTTCTTCTGTTTTTTAACTGTAATGAAAGAACCTTCCCAATTTCCTTATAACCTGCTTCATGTCAATTCCCTCAGGTTGCTAGCTTCATTCTAATTCTATTTTTAAACAAAGGTAGTTGGTTCTTGCTCTTCTTAGCTACCCTTTGCTTAACCTCTAATTTGAATCTGCCAGTCTTTCCTGTTTGTCACTTAGAAGAAATGCACTAGTAAGTAAGAAACAAGCTCTTTCTACAGAGGAACAAAAGTCTATTTCTCTTTTACTGTCTCATCCTATGCATCTTGCTGAATATTTCACTTTGCTATTGTATTGTATCGTGCAATAAATCCATAAAAACCCTAAAAAATACAAAAATTGAAGTTACGAGTTTAATAATACTTAAGACTAACAGCACACCGTAACACATACCAAGTCGAAATCTAGCTCTCATATAAATCAGTGGCGAGGTTGTAATTTCTTTCACTAGCCCAGGACTTCATTGGGTTCTTTATATGAACTAGGAGCACAATCAATCCTTTTTCTCAAATTATGCATCAGTCAGTACTGCAAATTCAAAATGTTAATTAAACAAAAAGACAGTACACACGCTCGCCCCCAGAAGCTGTAATATCTTACATTATTACTTTACAGCCATGATCTAGGCCATTCTTTTTACCTTCCTTTTAAGTCTTTAGGGGCCATTTAAGACAGATATTTCAAGTAGTTTTCCTGTATTATATACCTGAATATGGAATCTGAGATCATTTGTCTTTTGCAGTCAGGGCTGTGAGTAAAACATCAGGTATTTCATGACTCACGGTAACTCACAAGAGAAAGCACCCGCTGGTAAGCTTGGATAGCTAAGGAATGGAGTCAGGAAGAGAACAGGCATATAATGATGAATTGTAACCAAGAGATTGGAATTACCTGTAGGCAAAGAGTGTCTATAAAGCGAATATACCATGCACCTTATATATGCTCTTAGCAAAGAATTAAACTTCTTACTCTTATCTTGTGTGGGACAGCAATTTTTATTTTCCTATGAAGAAAAAATATCTGTCTTTTTTTTTTTTACCATTCTAGTTATTGAAATTAAAAGTTTTATGCCATTATTGGTGTCTGAACATATTCTAAACTCTTCTTTAACTTTTTGTCTATAGATTTTACCTGGAGCCCATTACAGTCAACAGGAATTTCTGCCCTGCTGCACTGTAAGGGCTTGTTTTTCCTTCAACTGAATTCCCATGGAGTTTTTAGCACCAACTTAACTAGGAGTAGGCCCTGGTTTTAAATTCATATTCTTCAAAGGCATATTTCATAAAAAGAACTGTTTGATGATAACAAATATTCTCACGCTGGAGGACACAGCAGTGAAGGAATTATGTTCCATGTGACCGAAATTCAAGAGTTTCGCTAAGAAAAAGCTTTATGCTTGGGCTCAAAACAAATCAGAAAAACAATAAAACACTATAAATTAGGTGATGGGGATTATGATCTATCTGTATTTTAGAAGTATAGTGCAAGGGGTTAAACACTTGATAATGGAAACGGTGTAAACATTTCAAATAAGAATGATGGTGTTGTCTAGATAATATGACCTCTGTAGAAAGAGTGAAAGAAACCGCAGCTATTTAAGCTGAAGAAACTAAGACAAGAAATGGAACTATTTGTTTTCACATATAAAGAGAATAATTCTGCAAAGAGGATGGAGAGAAACTAGTCTTCCATGTTGATGATGGATGCAACCCACAAACAAAAAGTTAAACTTCACCAGGAAAAATACCTTGTTCAGACAATAGGAAAAATTTCCTGTCAGGGTGATGAAGTACTAGAATAGATTATTTAACCTGTTCTGAAAGACCTCTGAGAGGAAAACAGGAGTTAAAGTGGCATGGTATAGCTGATCCCATTAAGAGGCAGATGGTTGGATGAACTCAATGATTTTTGACCTCTCACAGCCTGTTTTCCTCTGATAAGAAAACGTTTTCCTTTTGTAAATAACATTTATAGAAACTGCTTTTGTTGAAAATGAAATATTTTGCAGGAACGTGTTACATTGGGTAGAGACCTGTTGGGATTTTGATTTACGTGATTTTGAACTGACTTTTTCAGTTATTATTCTGCAATTATAATTTCAATATGCAAAATGAGAATCCAGAACAATAGGAAATGGCTTGAAATTATTCCTAGTTTTTTGGGAGTTTTGGATTTTTTTGTTTGAGGGTTTTTTTTCTTTAAATAGAACTACAGATGATTCAAATGCAATGATTAATTCAACTTTGGAATATAATCAAGTTTTGTAATGGTAGTATGTCCTGCAGACTTTTTTTCCTAAAGCTATCACTCTGTCAAAAATATATATGTTTTCAGTACTTCACTTTGCCAGAAGAATACATTGGCTTACGTTAATTTTTAATTAAAGCTCCTTTAGAATTTAATGTTATGCAAATTTTGTAGTATTTTGGGAGTATTATCTATATACAACCTACGAGTTCCACTGAACTTTATGGAAGTGTTGTATTATGTCAGCTAAGAGTTAGAAAAGTTTCACTCTTTCTGGAAGAAGCAGCAGTGTATGTAAGCGTTATTGCATAATGAAACCTGACTTCAACTTTTTCTGTGAGAGACTCTGCTAAAAATGTCCTAACTTTGGCTAAGAGTGTTCTTTTTTTCTATAATGTATCCCTCTATGTGTATTTTCTGTGGAGAAAATAAGCTCTTCTGGGCCAGGGTTGTCTCTGTGTATACCAGCTAACCAATGGAGAAAAATTTGTAATTTGGTTATTGTAAGACTTGTGATATCATTTTAAAAAAAAATTAACATAATCTTTGTTTCAACACATGGAGGAGAAAAGAAAATATTTTTTGTGTAGCACTGATAGAACAAATTTTTTATTGGTTAATGATAGCTTCTATACACAGCGATTTAAACCAATATCCTGGCTCTGTCTTGTTTAGAAGATTGCGTATAACTTGCAGTGGCATAAAACTGCCATATATGAAATCAAAAATCTGTATAGGTGTCTTTTTTGCCAACACGTGGAGGAGGGAACAACTGACTGTGAGTTGATTTTTTAATTCATAGGTGGATTCAGCAACATCCTTAAAACTTTCCATTGCAACTGAGTTTACAAATGAAAAACAACTATTCTGAGTTGCATTGGTATAGTGCTTGAAGATAATTCAAGGTGAAAATTTCCGTGGTATATGTGTCATCTGCCCAACACAGAGCCTCATTACTCAGCATTTCATCCAGAACAGGAAGGGAAGCAAAAAGACGAAAAGGGACCTGAAGGCAACATGAAAGGCCGAGCATACAAAAGAAGGCAGAATCTATGTAACATACTAACATCTCCCTTTCCTCTAAACTATCAGTATACTCACGTAATTTATACCAGGGTAAGAAGGGAGTGTAGTTAGCCAACCTGTGTGCAGCCTGTTCCTTCAAAACTATCAGTAGCGTTGCAACTGGAAGAGAACTTGTGGTAAACCGGCTTTGGTTGCCGTGAGGACCACCGCAACTTTGCCTGTGTTTTCCATCCGTTTTGCCCTGTACTTTTTGGCTGACTGAACACTGTAGCAAAATAAAACTAAGTTTTGGTGAAAATAGATGGCCTGCTTGCGATAGGAAGTGTTTACAACAGTTTTCACTTAATTGTATCTTAAGCTGGGGCAGACTTTGTATAATGAAACCCTCTGAAGGCTGATACTAATGCAACCAAAATGAAAAAACGAATTTTCAAAGAAAGTACGTTTGCAAAATTGTCTCAATAAACAAGGAGAAAAAGGGAGAGAAATGTCACCACTAGATGTGCAGTGTTGGTATTTTTGTAGTTGATGTGGTTTTTTCAATACAAATTGCCAGCCTTAGGAAAACACCACAAGCCTGCAAGATCCATATTATCAAATTCCACTTCCATATATGAAATTACTGGGACGTGATTTATAGCCACACTTGGTCCATTAGCATCTTATAGCTTTATGCTTAATGACACCTGTAGTGATTGCTTGAAACATGTTGCAAGTCAGCAGAAGGACAGGGAATAGAAAGAAGATCTATAGGATCTTCAGAGCTGACATGGTAAAGAACGTGCCACCAGGCAGGGCAAGCTGGTCTTCAACATTGCACCATATTTATTCCAAGCCTATCCAAAGTTAATGGGCTTTTAGGAAACATTAAGTTATAACTTTTACACTATACCAGAATGGTTCCCTATCCCCTTTTTCTCCTGCTGACAGCTCCTTTGGCGCATAAACAAGGACAGAAAGAGAGACTGCGGTGCAGGGCATATGGCAGCCACTTCTCTCAATGCGTTTGCCACCCAGGGAGGGTGGTACCATCACACAGGGACAGGTCACTTTACAGATATTTTGCCATGTGGATGTTCACTACAAGCAAGACTTACTTCAGATTCTTTATTTTTTTCCAGCTCAGGTAATAAATGGAAATGCACATTAGCATAGTTCAGCCTACACTCAATGACTGTATTAATGTCACAGAAGTCGTGGTCCCCGTATACCAATAGGCTTGCCAGTTTACTAGGCATGTGCTACATGTATACACCAAGGGTATGACATCTTCATGCTTTGCACAAGTGTCACATTCAGTGTTGCTCTGCATGACCTCCAAATGGATGTAATGTGTTCTGAAATGACATGAACTATTTAATGCTGAGGCCCATTGAAAAGGATTCTCAAAACTTAACACAAGGACAAATATTATAACAACTGATGGTTGGCTGAGTGGGTAAGCATAAAGCTGAAGGATCGTTATTACTACTTCACTCACATACTTGTATCTGAGCATAAACTTAGAGCATTTAAAACCAAATAAAAAAGAGCAGGAGACCATTTTTTCTGATTTTCTTACCACCACAGACAGTTAAATTCCATTCATAGAATCACAGAATCACCTAGATTGGAAGAGACCTTTAAGATCAAGTCCAACCATCAACCTAACACTACCAAAACCACCACTAAATCATGTCCCTCAGCACCATATCTACCCAGCTTTTAAATACCTCCAGGAATGGCGATTCCACAGCTTCCCTGGGCAACCTGTTCTAATGCTCGATAACCCTTTCAGTGAAGAAATTTTTCCTAATATCCAATCTAAACCTCCCCTGGTGCAACTTGAGATCATTTCCTATTGTCCTATCCCGTGTTACTTGGGAGAAGAGATCAGTCCCCATCTCTCTACAACCTCCTTTCAGGTAGTTGTAGAGAGAGATAAGGTCTCCCCTCAGCCTCCTTTTCTCCAGGCTAAACAACCCCAGTTCCCTCAGCCGCTCCTCAGAAGACTTGTTCTCTCGACCCCTCACCAGCTTCGTTGCCCTTCTCTGGACACGCTCCAGCACCTCAGTGTCTGTCTTGTAGTGAGGGGCCCAAAACTGAACACAGTATTCAAGGTGGGGCCTCTCCAGTGCTGAGTACAAGGGGATGATCACTTCCTTAGTCCTGCTCACCCCACTATTCCTAAAACAGGCCAGGATGTTGTTGGCCTTCTTGGCCACCTGGGCACGCTGCCAGCTCATATTCAGCCGACTGTCGACCAACACCCCCAGGTCCTTTTCTGCCAGGCAGCTTTCCAGCCACTCTTCCCCAAACCTGAGCTGCACGGGGTTGTTGTGACCCAAGGGCAGAACCTGGCACTTGGCCTTGTTGAACCTCAGAAGGGGCAGTGCGGGCACTGTGTTGGACTTCATTGACAGGGGAGTGGAAAAATTCCTGAAATATGGCTTATTGGATGTTAATTGTTGTCTGTGGTCTCTTTCTTACCTTCTTATCTCTGGACCCGGCACTTGGCCTTGTTGAACCTCATACCATTGGCCTCGACCCTGGTAAGATCCCTCTGTAGAGCCTTCCTACCCTCAAGCAGATCAACACTCTCACCCAGCTTGGTGTCACCTGCAAACTTACTGAGGATGCCTTCAATTAACAATAAGCTCAGTAACCTGTGCTTGATAGAAGACATCTTCCAGAGCCTTAAAAGTCATCCAATCGTGATTTCACCTCTTTCAGAGACCACGATTCCTCTATTTCTCTTTACAGTACAGTCCAAAGGTTAATTGGTCACTATCAATAAATAAACATGGTATTTTTTCCAGCTTGGACTTCTCTGGCTTCTGCTAGTGGTTTGTCCTGGTCCCACGTCTACATGTAGATTTATATATCCAGTATTTTCTCTTTGAGGAGATATTTATGGTCAAAATCAGCTCAGCATACCCTCTTGAGCTGCTTAAGTCTCTAGCTGTAGCACATTTTCCTGAAACTCAAATAATTTCTGTATCTCTTTTTCTGTACCCACTCCAGTCTTTCAACATGTTTTTGTGAACTGTGAACGTTACAATGGGTGCAATGCTCCAGAATCAACCTTCCCTGCTATATGTTGAGGTAAACTCATCTCCCTATCATTTCTTTGTAGGTCTGGATTTGTACTTATAAAGATTGCATTAGCCTTGTTACCAATGTATCGCTGTGGGAGTTCAGGCCAAATCACTAAGACCTGGGACCTTTCATAGTTACTGCTTTCCAGGACAGAGTGCCTCAATCAATCAGATCAGCCTAAGTTTCTCGTTGTGACCAGTGAGCTGCTATTTGGCTGTTTAAAAATCCATTTCTATCTGAATTGTATATTCACAGCAAGAAAAGACAAGGCTCTGCATGCTTATTTATGATGCTCAAAGTATCTGGAAGTGGGAGTGAAGGGGAAGAAACGGAAAAATTGATACTGGTAGTATATAAAGCCGAATAGCATTTTTTCACCTTTTTTCCTTGAGTTTGGCAGATGTACTCTGATTCTCCTTTGCACAAGATAAAATTTATTACTGACCAGTTTTCTGTGGGATGGAATTTCTCCTACTACCACCCTCTGTTCTTTCTGATTTGGATGCACTGTTTTTAATTCTTTAAGTATTCTTTTGAGTATTGATGTCATGGTAGCATGCTTATAATTTTCCTGAACACCTTTTGACATATTAGTGTAAAGTAGATACTTCCGAAGTCTTCTAGACTTCCTTGAGTGTCTTCTAAATGTATTAAACTACCTTTGTTGGGGGACTGAAAATCTCAAAGAATTCGTGGATTCGAAAAAACCTCATCTGGTGATTTTAATTTCTTGGTTTATACTGGTGATTTTAATTTCTTGGTTTCTACTGGACTAGAAATTACTTTGTCATGATTGGTATGATGTCATAATATCAAAAAAAAAAAGCTGAACAGAAGTTTATAATGAAAATTTCTGCCTTTTTCTGCAACATCACGATCTGCTTTGCCATCTCATCTAGCAGTAGTCTCATATGAGATTGGTTTTGTTTGTTTATTCTTCATGTCCTTTCTCACTGTGTGTACCCAATCCCAACACGAATCTTTTTTCCACCATGTCTATTGCTTATATAAATATTTCTTGAGACATAACTACTTGTTTATTATTATTTCTATTTTCTTCCATTTCCTAAATACTACTTTTCTTAATATTGTCATAAATGTTACCCTCACTTTGTCATTGAAATAGAAGGTTTTGTCCAGATTTTCATTTTTTGATAATAGACTTATAGAATCATTGAATAATTCAGGTTACATGAAACTTCCGGAGGTCTTTCATTCAATCCCTTGCTTGAACACAGGCTAACTTCAAATTTTGATCAAGTTGTTTAGTGCCTTGTCCAGTGCAGTTTAGAAACTGTTCAAAGAGAGAGACCCACAAACTCTCAGGGACCTTGTTCGAGCTTGCCCTCCTTGCAAAATCATTTAGCTCTATCTAGCGAGAACTTCCATTCTCACAGCTTACGACTGGTTCCTTTTGGGCTCTTTGTTGTGCACCTCTGTGAAGAGTCTGCCTCCATCCCCTCTATATTCTCCCTTTATGTCTCCTTAAGATTAAAAAAGACCCAATATATACTGCTATTTTTAAAATACTTTTTCTTCACAATGATTTTTGCTTTTTCATTTCAAATTATGTATAAGGTAGTCCTGGGGAGGTTCCAATTGGACGCAGGAGGAAAATTTTTCACAATGAGAACAAACGGCCATTGGAATAATCTCCCCAGGGAAGTGGTGGATTCCCCATCATTGGACACTTTTAAGATTCAGCTGGACGGGGTGTTGGCCATTTTGTCTAGACCGTGCTTTTGCCAAGAAAGGTTGGACCAGGTGATCCTTGAAGTCCCTTCCAATCTGGTATTCTATGATTCTATGATTTTGCGGTATGCATGTGGAGAGAGAAAGAGAGAGAGAGTCTATGTTATTGTGACTGACTGCATGTTTTCCTAGGAAATAAAGGCTATCACAGTAGTTCCCAAAGCAAACCCCAAGGTCTAGCCCCATGATTCACCTTTGTCCATCATAATGAGATTCAAGATAGTTATCTCATGCTAAGGATAATATTTAAATGCTGGAGCATAAACTCTAACTGGTTATTTTCAGCTCAGCAATATAAGAATATGTTACATATTCCACAGACTTGTACAATTTACTTTAAGGGTGTGACTCTACAGCAGCCTAAACGCAAGTAAATTGAATCTCAGCTCCCCACCCTCCTTCCTGCATGGGCCCATGTAACCACCTGGTGAGCTTGTTAAAGGAACCAACCTAGCAATAATCGAATCCTGCCAAAGACAGGCAGGATTTAGCTGGGGAACGGTGATAAAGATGTTGATAACTGAGGCCATTTATGACTTTTTTCCTGACTATGGGCTGAAATTCCAACAACACGTGCCTTCTTAAGAGCTAGCGTTTGGCTCAATCTCACAAAACATTATATTTTACACAATTTTCAGTTTGTAAAGTAATTTCAGCTGTTGCTAATAATGGGAGGAAACTTAGATGCTCAAAACCCCTTTAAAAACACATACACTGTGCAAGTTAGTAGAAATGTATTAAACACACTTTCCAGGGTCATTAAATGTATTCAGTGCCCCTCTACCTCTTTTTGGGGGCCTTGGAAGGAAGTATTAGACCAGTCGTAATTACTGCATCCAGCAAGATCTTCATAAAATGAAAAAGGAAAGGGTTAATACTATGCCATTATATGGAATTTGCAGGCTTAGCATGATGAATGTTTCGCTCATGTTGAAGGTGTTTTTGTTGTTATCAATGGAGTAAGGCTAGCTTAATTCTCCAGTGACGAAGCTTTACTTCCATGATTAATGAACAAATTGCTATTTTCACAAGGGCTCATAAGGCAGCCAGTTGTTCCTCCCTGCTTATTTAGGAGACCCTTAAGGCTTTCTTTGGGGACCTCATTATTTTCTATATGGCTAGAGAAAGAAAGAAACACAGCCCTAGAGGACATTTATGTATACATAAAGCAGAATAAGTTATCCCTCTAAGGGGAACCAGGATGAAATGGAAATGATATCAGGAGCCATGCAAGCACAACACTCCAGTTCTCCAAACTGTGAAGGACCTAGGTGCTATCTTTAAACTTACTTTCTTATCAAGCTTAATAGTTTCAGAATTATTCTCTGACTTCAATAAATCAGTCAGGATTAGATCAGAGTAAAGAGCAATTTGTTTTGATATAGGGGAAAAAAACCAAAACAAAATAGTGGACATGATGTACAGATTATAACCTTGAACATAGCTAATTAGAGCAATATTGATTTATTCCAGCTGAACATCTGAACCCCAAAGACTTCATAAAGCACTTGACTTTGTTCCGTCCTGTGCCTAACCAGGTGGATGACAATATTTCAATTCATTTTTATTTGCTAATGTGCTGTGCTTCACGTGCCAATGTTCCATTCCCTGACTACAGGCAAGGAACACTATCTGAATTTACAAGTGATGCACAGATTTTTATTGTAAGAGTTTGTGTACTCAGCTCTCCCCAGAACATGGAAGTCAATGAAACCACACTGATTTAAAATATACTTACAATAGTCTGTCCCACATTTTTTCATCTTAGCTTCCAGTGAATAAAGAGACCAATTTAATAAAGCAATACAGGAATCTAGCTGGTTGTACATCCCCTTATTTTTTGTGGGTTCACTCGTTAATTTCAGCTATATTTGCTGAAATGATATAGGCATAAAAGAAAGCAATTGGATAATTGAATGAAGAAGAGCTTATCAGTGTCTTCAAAGAGACTGCCATTCTGAATGGCCAGCAAAGAGCTGGAAGGACTGCAGTACACCACTTAGTGTTTGATCTGGTCCAGAAGAGAGTTCACTGAAAGCCAGAAAATAGGGCTCATCTTTAAGCTCATCCTTCCATCTCATGTCCACCAAGGGCAAAGATCAACATACATGTAGACCATAAAGGAGGTGTAAGTGAGAGGATTCCTGTTCCAATGGGAACATCATAAAGTAGGTGGAAGTGAGATATTATGTTGTTTGAAGACATAAATCCAGACCATCTCTAACAGAGGGCTGTAAAAATCTAAATCTTTGTTCACTGGAATTTTCTCTCCAAAATTAGTTCCAAAATAAAGCCAAACGAAAAATATCATCCACTTCTGTTGGCATAAAGCTTACCATATAATCCCCTGCATGTGTCTCACGGCTGAAATAAAAGAAAATGTAAGATTGTTGGTAAATGTTTTTACATAGTCGTAGATTCACCCTTTCTGTTAGAGGAAGAAGTTGTCTACTAAATCATCTGCTTCATGGGAGGTCAAGTGTGCAGGGCACAGTGTTCTCAGGTGGACTTAACAGGCTCAGAAAGATTCACAAACATTTTATGTTTTGTTTCAACAAGTAGCCCTGTTAGCCAAGTACAATGCTTTTAGAAGGTGGACAGACAGTCGTGTGTTTCAGAAAATAAAAGACGTTTAACATTTCAGCAGCTCTCAAAGAAATTAAAAAGTATTTTTTACTTTGTTTTGTTTCATTTCCTTGTAAAGAGAGAATGTTTTAACCTGTAACTACATATGAAAATACGGTTCACTGGAGATGAGATTAACATGAAACCAGCCAGGATTGGTGGCATATGTTCAACCTGCATGCACAGTGTACTGAAAAGAAATGATAATATAGCTTTGTTATAATTTATCCTTCCATTTGTTTGGAAGGATTTCATAGAGACACAATTCCACAAAAACTGTGGCAAAGTTTTATTAAAGCTAGGTATGAGGTAGATAGTTTTCTTGCTCCAATGAAAATCTTAAAGACTACCACTTCTAGATCCTGCATTGCACTTAATTAGCAATTTAGGAAGCTTTCTTTATCAGAACAAACAGACGCAGTTTGGTGACTGAGGAGTTGATAATAGCTTGGTGTCAATGATGCAAGTCACTAATTTGATTTTAGGCAGAGTTAGGACTTTACTTCAATTTACCATGGCCGAAGCAGACTCCTCAATAAAACTTTTGGTCATTCTAGAGCCGGGAAGGAAGGC
This sequence comes from Burhinus oedicnemus, assembly GCA_008921705.1. Taxonomy (NCBI): domain Eukaryota; kingdom Metazoa; phylum Chordata; class Aves; order Charadriiformes; family Burhinidae; genus Burhinus; species Burhinus oedicnemus. The sequence continues at coordinate 961,315 of VFFE01007854.1, forward strand.
GCTCTCTTGTTGCTTTTGGATTTACCTCTTGTGAAAACTGGCATGTTTTCCCTAAATACTTTTATTTTTAATGAATCAAAGGATTCTGACCAAAAGATATTTTGCTAAAACATGGCAAACCCTATATAGAGCTAGTGTCTTAGAGAAAAGAAAGGCTGCAAGGACACGTAGTGAAAGACACAGTCTCAATATTTAGCTGTGATTTTAAAAAAATCAAGTGAGACTGAAGGTTAAATTAAAATTGAATGAAGAATCCTTTAGAAAGTATTAAGGCTACTATAAGAATCACTTGGCAAACCCTATATAGAGCTAGTGTCTTAGAGAAAAGAAAGGCTACAAGGACACGTAGTGAAAGACACAGTCTCAATATTTAGCCGTGATTTTAAAAAAATCAAGTGAGACCGAGGGCTAAATTAAAATTGAATGAAGAATCCTTTAGAAAGTATTAAGGCTACTATAAGAATCACTTGCATTCACTCACCATGTATACTCAGTTCAGGTTTGATCACTTTGTCTTAAGAAGTAAGTGAAAGCAATAAAAAGGTTCTGAAAAGGGCAACAAAAAATATGGGAAGCACAGGTGGTGGGGAGGAGGGCTTCTGTGAAAGTGCATTAACAGAACACAACTGATTAAGTTTGGATAGAAGGGTAATAGGGAAGATGTTAGTAACATAAAAAATATAATAGCAGAGAGAAGATCAACTTGGAGCTTCTCTAAGTGCTTTTTTTTCTTATTCCTTTTCAAAAATCTGAAATGGCAGGGGGTGTAGGCAGAGAGATGAGGGTTGTATTTTGGCATACAAATTTGTACCAGGATATTTTTTGAGACATACACATTTGAATGTTAAAAGAAAAATTACGATGATCTGTAAAAGTCAGTCATTTTGACACACAAGCCACATCTTTCCCTGAGAACTTTCTTTCAAAGAAATGAATAAGCTTTCCCTTACTTCATTTTAAAAACTAAGACATGTTCTTAATGTAAAAAGCTGAGCAATTTTTTTTAGAAAACTCTGCAGTTTTTCTCATTCCAAATTTATGCTCTTAATGGTTTAACTCAAAATCCTCTCTTGTCTCAGGTGACATTCTCTAGAGTTTTTATGCATTTTTAGAGACATTTATGTGACCTCTGTATGTTAGACAGCACTTAACCAGTTTCCTTGTGGAACCCAAAACCAGTTCGTGTCACACAGGCCTGAAACTGCTGTAATTTTATACAGCGGGTACCAGGGGCTGCTCTAGGGATAAGCAAAAAAAGAAGTTGTCTGGAGCAATGGGCTTGCTGAGGTGGCAGCAAATCTTCCTTGACTCCTCTCTTTCCTTCTCTTTGCGAAAGTGCGGGAAAATCCAATCAGATGCTGCTACCAATGGTCCTGGAGGAGGAGGTTCAGCAAACATAAGATGACAATTGCTTTTCGGGTGAGTGGTTTGGACCTCAGCCAGGAAATGTTGTTTCCACCCTTCTCATGCTCTGGCAGCAGGAGGAGCAGAAAGATCCATATCCCAGTCTTTTTTTCCTGGATACCTGCTTTAGTTATACCACTTCCTTCTGTTTCTCCACTTCTTGTGGTCTAGCTCTGGCCTGAGCCTTGAGATGGTCAAATTCAATATTTCTTACCCTGTTGAGAAATGTCGAGCCAAGCCCCCAGATATGGTTCCACACCTGTCAGAGACCATTACTTGCATAGCACGGACGTCATTTTGTGAGGACAAAGCTGATGCAATACCATCAAGTGAGCACCCTTGCAATTGCCCTCTATTTTAGAGTGTCAATTTGTTTTCACTGGGTTCTTTTCCTTTTAGTGAGGAATAACTTGAAGTCGGAGCATTTGTTCTTTGCTAACCTGATGTAACTACCAGCAAAATAAATAGACTCTCACTAACTTCATAAACTCTGGATTGAGACCACTGTATGGAAAAACTCCATCAGCTAAATTAACTTGGTGTCTGCAATGTCAAAAAAGTGAGAATTCAGCGTGGTCAGTGGGTGGAGGACTGGTACTGTGTCTCTCGGTGAGAAAATTTGGTGTGGGTGTAGGATGACAAAGTGGATTTTAGTGTCAAGTGCAGGACAGTTTTTTAGAGCAAGTAGACATGCAAACTGTTGAACACTGACAGCACTATTTTATTCTTTTTTAATGGATTGTAAGTTCTCAAGGCTAATGATGAAAACCTAGAGGTCAGCAATATCAGCTATTTTCCTGCCAGTCATACTCCCACCTCCAAAAACGAATGTAGTACATGTCAGTTTTTTGCTGCCATTGATTTTGAACTCAGATAATTGTATCAGTGTTGGTACAGAGCCACCCTGAGAAGAGAAAATGCCAAGTGCAACATTTCATTTACTGTAGATGGAGTCCATCCGCCTTCAGAAGGCGATATCACAACAGGCTTCACTCCCAAGTTCTCTTTGTAGTTATGACAGTGAAAAAGGTTTCAAAAAATAAAGCTTCAGTTTATTTTAAGAAATAAACCATCATAGCTGATGAGCTGTCTTGGGAGACTCAACTCCCTCCACCTTCACTATAGATGAAATTAAAAGCAACAAACTTTAAATGGATATGTGTATTTATACCGTGCATGATTAACTCTCCAAAAAGGAGCCTACTGCTGCAGGAATTAATTGAGGAACCATTTAGTAAGAATGGAAAAAAGGGTTAGATAAGTAAGAACAAGAAAGAATAGCAGTTTTATAGTTGTGTTATCTTGGTTAGGCAGAGATTAGAAGGCCTGCCAGTTTTCTTGCGTTAGAACATAAACCGAGCACCATCACGATTTGAGAATTGATCTCCTGTTATCCTATGGGACATGATGCTGAGTACTTTTTGCAGGGTACTTTTGCAGGCAAAACCAAATTTTTGTTATAAAGGTCTGTGACAGAGCTGCCGACTACAACTCTAAATCAAGAATTGCTTCACTGAAGTTGGTGAGTTCCATGCAGACATGGCCAATGTGGGATCCACCCCCAAGCCTGGCGTATCTAAACCAGACAAAATATAACATGTTCCGTCATGATGATATCTGGTGCCTTTATTCATGTCCTTCACTCATGATTAGATAAGTCTTTTGGATGTTTCCAATAAATCATAACCTTTCTAAGTTAGAAATTTAACTTTATTCTGGAAATAAAAAGAATTTTAAAGTCATTTGAAAAACAAGCAAAAAAAGGTTATGCTGGCCATGTGCTGAAAATGCAGCTATATATTTTCCTTTAAGAAGTTATCACCTCTGAGAGCACAGTACTTTGCCACGAACTATCCACAAGTGTCTTTCAGAGCTTTACAAAAAGCATTCATCTACTCTTTCAAATACGGAGCAGCAGCTGGGAGCGATTCAAAGCTTCCAACAGAGTTCATGACAGATATGAAGGAACTGAAGAGAAAAGAAATGGAAAAAGACACTGGCAGTTTGTGACCAACATGGGAGAGAGAACTAGGAGGTATTCAGCGTGGTTAGGAACACTGAATTATTACAGCTCAGAAAGTCGTATTCCGGTGAACTCTCTACTTGTCAGTCCTGGAGAAGAGCAAGTCAAAGAGCCTGGCAAACACTACCAAGTGTTTGGGACAAGTCTTAGTTTCTGATTTGCATACTGCAAGAGAGCCTGCGACACTTCTCGCACCCAGCCTTGGTAAACGGAAAGCATAACAAAGGTGGCTTTGGTGCACAAAACAAGCTGTGGTAGAAATTGGGAAAATTGTGATTATGTACGGCCTTTGAGAAGACAGCACTTATCTTTAATATGAGTTTGCTCTAGGACTAATGTGAAACAAAGGGATTGTTCCAGATTATAGTCTGTGCTGACTGATTATCTGCTCTGCGAACCTTCAGTCACAGATAATGAGCCTAACAGCTCTGCAGACTGTAGTCTCCATGAATCCCATCTCCTTCTTGTTCACATTACTAGCTCTTTTCACTCAAACAGCTCATCTTTTTTGGCTGCTGAGGTACCTTGGTGTTAGCTTAGATAAATCATGGTAGGTGAAAGATCGAACATGTTACTTGGCTTTTTCGCTTGGCTTTTGACAGAGGCTGTGCTAAGGGTTGCAAATGTCAGCTGCTGGAAATGGCGCCTGAATGCTGAGGGGAATCCGGTTTTCTTCATTTCATTTTTCTTAACCGCCCATGGGATAGGGTTATGCACGTAATGCAGTTGCCATTAACTGAGGCTGTTAGCTCAGATGTTAAAGTCCTTCTCTTAACTTGAACTAACTTAAACTGAATTTGGATACTTCACTGCAAGTGAACTGGGCAGTTGCCTGTATTTTTCTATGAATCACAGAATTACAGCATGGCTGAGGTTAGCAGGCATCTCTGGAGATGGTCTCCTCTAATACCCCTGCTCGAAGCAGGTTAACCTACAGCAGGTTGCTAAGGTTTATGTCCAGATGGGTTTTGAATATCTGCAAGGGTGGGGACTCCCACAACCTCCCTGGGCAACCTGCTCCAGTGCTTGACCACCCCCTCATTCAGTTTTATGTAATGTGTATCAATAATATTGTACAGAAACGTATTTTGATTAGGCTTACAAATTAATGCTGGAGTTAAACGTCTCAGGGTAAACATACATGAAGTAGTGATTTCCTAAAAATTATCAGTACATTTTTTTTTCTACAAATGTCTATGTGATTTAAATATTTGTAAACAAAGAGAAAAAGGTTTATGGGATGAAACAATATTTTTACCTAAACCACATGTTTTACCAGAAAAAAAAAGATATGCATCATGCTCATATTATTTCCTGTCCTTGTGTGACCACATCCTTGTCACCTGTCTTAGAGCTTCAGCTTTTACAACAACAACAAAAAAAAAGCTGTTACTTTTTTTTTTTTTAATTTTCTAATATCATTTGATTGTCAAGGTTGCAGCCATACCATTATAACAAGGAAGAAAACTATTTCATTATTTTTTTCTCAGTCTCCCTTAGGTCTCTTGTTTTCGTCTTCCAACCCTTTTGCTGGAAGGAGTTGGAGAAGGTCCAACATTGTGAGCAATACATATGTTGGGTTAGTGAAGTTCAGCTGATAAACTACCAGAGGATTCATGGTTGTTGTGGCAATTAATGCTCCTTATGTAGTGTGGCGTGAGTTCTGGTTTTGTTCCATATGCAACCATGGATTCTTTAGTCTGAAAAGGATCTCAAGAGGCTTTCTAGAAAATTCAGTTTCCTGAGATAAAATGAAGCATATTTATATCACGTCTGACAGCTGCTTTCCTAGCCTGTTTTTAAAACCTCTTACAGACGTGGATGAAGACTGTAAGCAACTGAGAAAACATCTTCTGTACTTCACTAACATTATTGTTAGAAAGCTTTTCTTAACATTAAATTTTAATCTTTGTTCTTGCAATTAAATGTCTGTTAGGACTGGTCCTGAATGCCATGGCCAAGAAGAACAAGTTTTTCATCTTAGCTTTGTAGCATCTGTCCATCTCTCTTTCTACTATTATCAGGTAGCTATGTCCTTCTCCTCTCCTTTTAGACCTAGTTTAATCAGTCTTTCCCTGGAGATTGTGGGGTTTTAGACTTCTGATCATTCCCATAGCTTTTCTTTGAAATTTATCTAATTGAATCCAGTGATTTAATGGTCACTGGGATCTAGAACAAGGTACATAATAGTTACTCATATTCTATTATGTCTTTTATGGTTTTTTTTCCCTAGATGTTATTTATAAATATATCTTTTTATTCCTGCCTGAAATTTCAGCCTTGTCATACATGCTTAGTAACCTTAACAGGCTGAAATAATAGCGCTGCATGAGTGTGCGTGACTGTTGTCATCCACCAGTCAGGTAGTAAAAGACTTCCTTTCTTTTGGAGGTTTGAGGTTTTTTCCTTCAGGCCACCCCAGTTAACTAGGCATGAAGTTAGCATTAAGTCATAGCAGCCAGCCAGCCTTTACGGAACGGAAAAGTTGAGGTGTCTCAGGAAGTCTCTTCACAAATGATGGGCTGTATTGAAGGCACTTCTCTCGCAATTATCACCAGGTGCATGAATCAAATAGGAAACTTCCAAATACGAGTTAAGATTAAGATATTAAAATCCATGTGTAAGGAAAGATAGCTACATATAAAAATCAGTAAGGTTGTCACTCTATATTCTAAATCAACACTGAATTCCTAAAAAAAAATATTTACTTTTGGCAAAAGGATGCATGAGAATGGGAGGGAAGAGGCACACCGATTCTGATCTAACATCCCCATTGCTCACATCTAGTGGCTTTGAAAATGATGCTACGGCTGTTAGAGACAGGTACGAATAACAGAGTCTTACGTATTGCAGCCTGGTTGGAATGAAGCAGAAAATTTCCTGCCTTTACAGTTTGTTTTTTCGGGTAACTAAATAATTTAACTGTAAAAACTGCATGTGTCATTAAGGAAATATTATTTAGATTTATGTATCACATTTCAAATTAGCTACTCTTCAGGGTATCTTGACCTAACTTGAATGATATAAAATTATATCCCTCATATGCCTGAGTGCATCGATGCAATTCAGTGCAATCAACAATTATCAAAACAAGCTCTTCTTTCCCCCACGCAAGCACAGATATCTTCCATATAGTTGCCTGTTTTGATAATAACCTAGATCATTACATGAGAACTTTACAGTTCTCATGAATTTATTCTTACTAGTTCTCTGAGAAAAAAAAAGGATGTGTTCTTTTATTCCTAGCTTAAGATATACCACTAGATATAGACACACTACGCAACTTGTGTAGGGGAATTGATGAAATTTAAGGTAGGATAGGCTATTGATTTTATGTTTTGGGTCAGTGCTGTCAGAACTACAGTGTAACACTGGAAAATGATCTTAGCTGTTCTCTGAATTCAAACAGTCTCTGTCGCCTGAGCTGTAATCCAGAGCATCTTTTTTTCAAAAGTGTATGTGTAGACTGAGCTGAGGGCTGGCTGTAAATCCCAACGCAACAAGTGATGTCAGAGTCCTTTTAGGAAGAGCTACAGCCCTCTCTGCAAGGAAGAACCCAAGTTATCTTCTCTCTCTGACGTGACAGCAAGAAAAGATATCTAAAGATCCCAGGCCCATTCATGCAGAGGTGTGAAGAGTTCCCTGTAGCTAAGTCTCCTCTTCATCGGAACAGCTACAGAGTTGCCCCAGAGCAACCAAAGATAAGTAGCGCAAAACAGTGGTTATTTTAGTTTTGAAGCCACTAGGAGGAAAAGGTCTATTCTAAAAAATATCGCCAAGTTCACAAAGATTAGTGATTACCTTTTTCTTCCCCACATCCAATTCTGTGTTATTTGAAGGCAAAGGAATTTTTATCCAGAAGTCCTTGGAAGAGTACCCAAGATTTCCAGAATTTTATTTTGAATGTAGGAAGAGAGATGTCTATACAGCCCAATACATAAAATTGACCGATACAGCAGAAATTTCTTTCTATTATAGATTCAGTCATAAACAAGACTCTTCTTCTTACACCTGCCTGGTCAAACTGTGCCTCTGTGTTGCCTTGTTTTTCTCAATCTCTTGAATAATACTAGCTCAGTCAGCATGCTGTCAAATTAGGAAGAATACATTTATCCCTACCCAAAAGGGGCAAAAGGTATACCTTGGCACTAAAATAAAATGGATTAAGTTGATATAGACCTTACTTGGAGGTCACTTCTTTTCTTAAATCCACATTTGGCTTTATGGGGAAGTAAGGCATAATATTAGCCAATATTACTTAAAGTATATTTAATGAAACATTATTTATAAGCATGGCTGTATTTGAAGTTAACGATTTTGGTGTAGTAATCATTCTATATTCCACTTTTGTGTCTTAATCCTCTGATTTCCAGGAACTTGAAGCTCAAGCTGTGTGTTTTTCAGAACAAAGGATGCCGACAGCAAGGTTAAAACAACATAATTAAAGCACAGATTTATGTTTAAAAGCTGTCAACTCTGTTAAATTCCAATTTCCCTCTTAGAGCCTCCCCATATCATTTTCCTCACCTTTCTCTTAGGTAGTTGTTGCATCATTGCTTTGGTGTACTTTTGTTTGCAATGTAGCTTGCTTCAAGAAAATGAGGGACTTTTCCTTTAAAAATTGTTTTGAAGAAACTGTGAAGATTCTGCAGCTGCATTTCCTGGTTGAACAGTCCCTGATGGGACCGGGAGGGAGGGGAAGCCTCATTACAGAAGCTGGAAAGCAAATACACAGGACTTGGCTTGCCACGCATAGTCTTTCGCTAGAGTGCACACAGCTGCGGAGTCCCCAGAAGCATGGAAGTTGTTCTGAGGCAAGACGAAGAAAAGATAATATAAGCCTTGGGAGAGTTATTTGGCACTTCAACACAGAAGTGCTTGTACTTCCATCTGGGTTGTACGCAAAATTATAGAAGCCAGAGCTATATCCTTCTCCTTGGGCTGTTGACAGGAGTTTGGCTCTCACTTTAATGGATTTTTTATATGTTTGCCAGAAGGTTAGAACCACAAAACCTGTGCTGGAAATGGCAACCTATATTGTACGTATGAGTTCATGCTGGCAGATGGAGGACAGAAAGTCAAACCAGTTCTTTCACGTCCTTTGAGTCTAGCAGTTATACCTCACGATGTTTTCTACTTCTGAACACTTGCTAGTCCTTCTCCAATATTGTTTGCATTAGCTCTTTCCGCTGTTAGCTAGCTTTTTTCAGTATAATTCATGCCCGGCCAAAGTGCTGCCCAAGTTTCTTGAGCGACCAGCTGCTTCTTTTACTTCAGCCTTTCATTTGACAGGCTTTGAAAAAAAAGTGCATCCAATCAACCCACTTTGTTCTCTTCAGTATTTTTTCAATATCAACGGGAGTTACTTCTTCTCAAGTTAAAATCATGCTCTGTGCTACTGTCAGAATTAATGACAGTGCTGTAAGGCAACGTTCCTCCATCCTGATATAACAGCGAGATCCACAAATGGTATAAATGGGTGGAGGTCCGCTGACCTCAGTTTTCTGTGTGTGTGCGTGTGTTTGCGTATGCACAGGCATGCATCCATGTGTATATAGAATCACAGAAGCATTATGGTTGGAAGAGACCTTTAAGATCATCAAGTCCAACCATTAATCTAGCACTGCCAAGTTACTGCTAAACCATGTCCCTCAGCATCACTCCTACATGTCTTTTAAATACCTCCAGGGATGGAGACACAACCACATCCCTGGGCAGCCTGTTCCAATGCTTGAAAATGCTTGAAATGTTTCTTTAGAAGAAAGAAGATCTGCAGAAGAAAATACCAGGGTTCGGTCCAACTGGAGGGGTGCTGGGCTGCAGAGCAGGAGCATATGTGTTGACTGTCTCCAGTGATACGACATAGAATCATAGAATCGTTCTGGTTGGAAGAGACCTTTAAGATCATCAAGTCCAACTGTTAACCTAGCACTGCCAAGTTACCACTAAACCATGTCCCTCAGCACCACATCTACATGTCTCTCAAATGCCTCCAGGAAAGGTGATGTAGATTTTAGTAAGAAAAGGACTACTCACTAAATTTTCAGTTGTAGCAGCCATTCCTCGCCTTCATTTTCAGTTTCTAAATCATTATTCTCTAAGGGTAGCAGTTCTGACTACATCTCTTATTGCAGGTTTCCCAAATAACTTGGTAAACTAAGGCACAATAGCAGACACTGGGGAAAAGAGGGACTAAGTTTGTTGTACCAAACACCTGAATATTATTCCTTCTACTAATGTGGAATAAATCAGCTGACCACTATTAAACTGTATATAACTTCCGTTGTGCTCTTTAGTATCACATTAAAAAAAGAAAAAGGAAAAGTATAAGCTTGAAGACAAATGTTCATATAGTGAACATACAGGAGCTATAATAAAATCTTGATTTAAGGCCAAGATTTTAAATATAGAATGGATCATTTTGATCACGTTGTCTGCTCTGCTCAGCTCATGCCAAAAACTTTCACCTAATAGTTTCTGTTCTGAGCCGCTGTGTATGTTTTCTTTCCACTATTTCTTGCAAACTTCACTCTAGAGATGGCAACAATTGTGGAAGAGCTGGTAATTGTGTACATAAAGCTTCTTGTTGCTCTGAATTAAAGTGTTCTCAGTGAGACAGTGGGCCTTTCAAAGACATCAGCCAGCTGAGAATCACTCCCAGCATAATAACTGCTCATCTGTTACCAGATATTATGCTTTGACTCATTCACTACCACTCGCTCAAACTCCAAGAAGGTCAGGGAAGATGATTTTAATTTAAACTGGGTTTATTTTTATTGCTTTTTTCACTACCTCCAGAATAAGAGTTTTACCCAACATATAACATTCAATGTTCTGGAATTTTCCAAGTGTTTATGTGTCCGTTTGTCATATGTTTAACAGTTCACTAGCAATATTATTCCCAATTTTTAAAAAAATAAAAATTGGATCCTATGAATGCCAGAAAAATGTTCTCCATGCAACAATTTATTGCTTTCTTTAGAAAACAATCATTTATTTTAGTTCAAGCTTAGTTTAATGCTTTTTAAAATATAAAATTAACAAGCGATGTTTCTTTGTATGTTTTAAGACTTGAGAGGAAAGTGTTTCAAAATGATTTGAAAACAATTGTTGATTTTCTTTGGAAATCCACATTCTCTGGAAATTTAAGCTGGTTGACCTTGATGGAACAAGTTAGTTCAAAACACTCAGAAACATCTCCATGAATTTGTGACTGCCTGGTTCTCCCCTGTCTTTCATATCTAATTGTGTGACTCGTTATATTTGCAACAGTATTTTTCTGGGGACCTGGAGAAATAAAAGCATGAGAGGTGAATCTGTAATAATTTAGAGTGATAACAGACTGCAACCTTTTGCAGAGGTAAAAGAAGTAAAACAAGAAGTTGCAGAAATAAATTTACAGTTCTGTGTAACCAGTAGCATACATGGTCATATATATCTTTGCAAAGGTGGATGCAAAATACAATTTTCTGAGGAAATAACAACACAGTGCAGTGTCAAAGGTGAGACAGTTTAGGTAATAATACCATCTTCACCTCCTCTGTAGACTGTTTGTGCTTCCCTCTGCCCCAGAAGTACTGTGACTGTGTTTGATAAATAACTGTAAAATAAATCTTTAGCAGAGATAAATCCACACAGCTCAACGGACTCCCGTTTACACCCCCTCAATATCTGGCTTAGTGCTAAGACCTGGCATTTAGAATTAAGGACAAAAAGGGTTTTTTGAGGAAAAGAGATGTTATTGGCTGCCACCGGGGAGGGAAGGGAGACGGCGTTGGGGCTGGAAGCTGTCCAAACCAACAAACTCCTAAGGCAGTGCGATCCCGGACCTCTCACTGGAAGCAGACCTGTGTGTGAGCGAAAGAGAGAGAAAACGCTGTGGTTATCCGAGAGGCTCCTGGACGCTACTGCGAGCTCTGTACCAGAGAAAGAGAAAGTGCTCTAGCAATTCCTTTTGCCTGGTTCTTCGGAGCTAGCTCTTCATTTTAACCCTCAGATTCTCAAATAGTCCTTTAAAATGCCAGAGACGCTACCTGCGATGCTACCTGCTTGCTAGGGAAATGACCTGCCATGCCTCCAACTGCTTTGATGGGAGCAGATTTTACACAGACCTATGAACACGTGAACATAAAAAAGGTTTACTACGAGGAAGCACCAAAGAAAATAAAACGCTTACTGAAGCAATCTCTCTTGTATTCTGTAAAACTTTGTTTTATGGGTGCAGATGATCCCATGGGTAGCATTATTTCCAATGAACTGGCTACTCTGTCTAGCAGTCAACCCCTTGCACTTTAATAGCATCGTGATACTTTTTTGCTGTCTTTATTTTAACGATGCTCCTGTGGGGCATTTGTCAGTATACACAACAGGAGCTAAGGCACAGAATTTGGGGGACATTTAAGCATTTAAACTATATAACTTTAGAAGTTGATGAATGATGCAGAGGCCTGTTGCACATTAAAAAAGTCAACCGCAGTCCAGTTAGTTCTAGCTCAGAGGTATTTTTGCTTTCTTCACATGCTGAAGAAATATCGGATGGGTTTCCTGCTAACATGAAAATCAGAGGTATTTTTGCTTTCTTCACATGCTCAAGAAATATCGGATGGGTTTCCTGCTAACATGAAAAGATTTCGGTCTCGCAGTATCTCTGAAGATCAGCTAGCACATAGGTTAATTTACAGGAGCAAGCAAAACCCTCAATTTCATTATTCCAGGCAAAAGATTGTTGACTTTGCCAAAATTCCAATACCTTCAATTTCCAGGATTTTTATCATATTTCACAAATTATGTTACTTTTAACTAAAGCTCCTGGAGATCAGAGTTCAGGTGAACGACTCTGCTAATGCCAAACACAAGAGTAAGACCTATGTGGATCTTACAATTATTCTTCTATCCTTTTCCTATGCTTTTTTATAATGCTCATGTCAGGATGATTTGAATATTTTAAGATAAAAATATTTTTTGTTTTGGAAATTTTGGTGGCACAGCGTTGGGAACTGAAAGCAACTGCTAGATGCAGGCAATTAAATGTTGCAGTGAGGGACAAATCATCATTCTTGAGCCAAATCCCATCATATCTTCATTGGCTCACCCTAGAGAAGGATGTATAACACCCAGCTAGTTGCAGCTAGTTGGATTTATCCATTTGTAGAGCCAGTCCAATCGGAGTATCTGGTTGAATAGTCATTCACATTGTAGTCCCTTCCGGCGTTAAAATTCATACCTTTTCCTGGCAATCTCAGTCCTTTAGCTTGTATGGTATCGATTTATACAACAAGAGCACAGGAGCTTTCCTGTTCCAGTCTTCCAGTCTGTGCATGATAAGGGTCACTGCATACATCCTCAGGTCTCATTGTCCTGCACATTTTATAAGCTTTGGATAATACATAGGTCACTCACCGGAACACCGCACATTCATCTGATTTGCTAGCTGAATGCTAATAGGCCTTCAATATTTGTTCATTCAGCATTGTATTTCTAGTTATAACAGTTAAAAAAACTTCTTCCCCAGGAATCATGCTGGCTAAGGGAATCACAGCAATGTTTTTTCCCATATTTATTCCCAAAAGGTTTCCCCTCAGCCCTGTCCCTCACTGACTCCGAGGTCTGTTTTGTATGAAGAAGACAAAGAAAAGGTTATATGGTTATCCACAGAAAGCCAAGAAAACATACTTGCTGGCATGCCTTTTTCATTGTTACTTGGAAACCATTAAAATATTAAAATGTCTACAAAAGCAATAAAATGATCACAGGAGTGTGTGGTGATATTTAATTTTCCCACAAGTTAAATATCACTGATAATTAACTGTTAGAAGTTTATTTTGAAATGACATTTCAGTGGAATATCAGACCTTTACAACATAATTAAAGGTTTTCTCATTGTAATGGTGCCCTATTCCTGGTATGAAAGCTTTTTGAAATTATCTGTCTGCTTCATAAATGATTTTTTTTAACCTTTTTATTTTTTTTTTTACCATTTAATTTGGCCATTTCTTGTTTTGTGTCTCTTTTAACTACTGATCATAACCACCACACTAGGTAATTTGGATCTCTAAGATAGTAAAGTGGCTCACCTTTTTTTTTTTAGTTGTTTGATCTGGTACTTTTCTCTGATTAGGTGGATTTTTGCTGCCAATCTGGAAAGACTTTGCTGTTACTAGAGGCACTCCTTCAGGACACGTTTTTCTCACATTACAACTGGGGACATTTAGGCAAACAGAATCAAATTTTAAAACGTCCCCAGAAGTAGGTTTTTGACACTCCTCAGATGTGCATTTTATCCACATCACACCCATGTGACATCTGTCCTGTAATGAAAAGAGAGCAGTATCTTGTCTGCTGCTGTTGACAATAGGTGTGACATAGCCAAGTGCAAGTGTAAAGAGATTTTAGTCTAACAAGAGAGTTTGTAACATAACCTCCTGTTGTGGTTTGGGCCAGATTGGCCCAATCCGATGGAACGACAGATGCTCTCTCTCTCTCCTGCTCCGCTCAGGAGACAGGAAAGAGAGGGGAAAGAAAAGAGAGAAAAAGGGAGACTTAAGTGTTTAGTAGGAAACGAAATATACAAAGCCGTATCAAGCTCCCAGGATGACAATCATGTCACCAGCAGGCTCAGGGGAAGTCCCAGACTGGACTCAGTGACGGACAGGAACTGGATTCCGGATCTGGAGTCAGGATCAGGATCAGGATCAAAGGTAGATGCAGAGACCGAGTCCTCCCAGGACGCCGGCCATTGAAGAAAAAGAGGCTGACCCTTTGATCCCTCAGCTTATATAC
>VFFE01007854.1:975540-1269632 GCA_008921705.1 Burhinus oedicnemus
TTTTTTTTTTTAGTTGTTTGATCTGGTACTTTTCTCTGATTAGGTGGATTTTTGCTGCCAATCTGGAAAGACTTTGCTGTTACTAGAGGCACTCCTTCAGGACACGTTTTTCTCACATTACAACTGGGGACATTTAGGCAAACAGAATCAAATTTTAAAACGTCCCCAGAAGTAGGTTTTTGACACTCCTCAGATGTGCATTTTATCCACATCACACCCATGTGACATCTGTCCTGTAATGAAAAGAGAGCAGTATCTTGTCTGCTGCTGTTGACAATAGGTGTGACATAGCCAAGTGCAAGTGTAAAGAGATTTTAGTCTAACAAGAGAGTTTGTAACATAACCTCCCCATTGAGAAAGATCCATCCTTATCACCACTCAGTAAAATTGGCTAATGTCTTGCAGAATAAGGGGTTTTTTTTAATCCTTATCAGGACATTTCTTGCTCTTTTATGACATTCTTTCCATCAGAATCCCGCCTGCTTGAGGCACACGTCATGACTACGTCCAGAAGTCTTAGAAGGGCATTTCACAAATCCCAGACTTTAAGACCGGTCACTCATTGTTGTGATTTCTCTGTGGGCAGCAGCTCAGCACCACGCAGCCACTCGCTCACTCCCCGCACCCAGCGGGATACAGGAGAGACTCGGAAGGGTAAAACTGAGAAAATTCATGGCTTAAGATAAAGGCAGTTTAATAAGTAAGGCAAAACAAAATAAGGAATTCATGCACTACTTCCCATCAGCAGGCAGGCCACCTCCGGAAGAGCAGGGCTACATCACCTGTAACAGTGGCTTGGGAAGACAAACACCATGACTCTGAATGTTCCCCCCTTCCTTCTTCTTTCCCCAGCTTTTGTTGCTGAGCATGACATCATACGGTATGACGTATCCCTTTGGTCAGTTGGGGTCAGCTGTCTCAGCTGTGTCACCTCCCAGCTTCTTGTGCATCCCCAGCCTTGATGCTGGGTAAACACTGCTCAGCAGTAACTGAAACATCGGTGTGTTACCAACACTGTTTTCAGCATAAATCCAAATCATAGCACCATACAAGCTACCATGAAGAAAACTAACTCTATCCCAACCAAATCCAGTACAATAATTTTCTCCTCTGACCCTCCTCTAAGTTTTAGTTCAAAACTGAGGTCAACATTTTTCAAGAGAGGCCCCAAAGTTTCATGTGTTACGCAAACAGGATAGTACAAGTATTATAATCATTTTATGGATAATCTTGGGGCATCTTTGTGCATTATTATCCAGTGATGTGCTCAGAAAGGGATTTCACTGCTATTCAGCAGTGCTGTGAGGACAAGATGGCACATCAATTAGATTATACCAGAAAATGTTCCTCAAGCTACTAGATTGTTAGAGCAATCCCTGGCAATGTTTCCATGGGAGGAAAAAAAAAATCTTTTGAGCATTTCCCAAACACAGTCTGACATTTAGCACAGACCAGGGGCTATTTCCAACAGACAACTGGAAAGGAACTGTGCTGTCTTTGGGGAAAAAGAGTTTAACTGTGTAAACCTGAGTCACTGCATGGAGGTTGGTCCTGCTGCCAGACAACAGTAAAATTTAACAGAATAGATAAAACCATTATGTATACAATGTTTTGTAATCCCAAGAGCAGACAAGGCATAAGGAAGAGCAATGCAAGCTTCTGGTTGCTCATGTCTGTGCATTAGTACAGCAGGAAGGAAACTTGCATTAGAATCATAAAAGATTTCGTCATGCACATATTGCCTCCGAGGTGTCAAAGGCCATCCAAACCAGTACCAATATGGCTTCATATAATGAAGATACCAGTCAGCACAGTAGTTGCTGGTGGGTGCTAAATTTATTTCTCCCAGGTCCCAAAGCAACCTTCAAGTGGTGATTCCAAACAGCAATAATTGCAATAATAGGCACTGGGATCCACAGAGGCTACCCTGGACTTTTGTGGCAAGGGTACACCTCTGAAACGTCTTCATTTTGCAGATGTTACTCACTGGAGTCCCTAAGCTCCATGACTTTCAGATATATCTCTTATCCTTTACGTTTTATTGGTGAAAATCTGAAATACAGAAAACCAAAACCAATCTCTTAGAAAAGAACAGATTATCCCAAGAGATTTTACAGAATATTTATTTTCATCATTACTTTTGTTTGGTTTTGGTCTCTTTTGAACAAAATTTTGCTCAGAATTTAAGCTCCGACTAGCTGAAAAGTAATGTAAAACTTATGAACATCCTATAAACCTGTGTCAGGTAATAGATGTCATACAAGCTCTTCCCAGAACTAAGTGGAAATAAAAAATAGTAGCTTAAGCATTTTTTTTCAGGAAATGCATGCTATTAGCAGGAGGATGAACCATTTTATTTCAATATCAGACAAAATCCTTGGGTCAAAACCAAGTTATGAAAGAGTTCTTTCCAAGAAACTAGAAAGAATGATGCTAAGGGAAGTGTGCTAATTCTGCTGTCTTTATTCATATATGTTCTAGACAGGGACCAGCTGGAAATGTGCCATAATAACAATCACAGGATGCACAACAATGTCCGAATCATCTACTGAAGTAGACACAGATGCTTTTGGAGAAGCTGAAGAGATTGATGCCATCAAATGTGAGAACAGGAGTGCCTTATTTCTTAGATGTATTAATAAAGTTGTTTCATGGGAATGTTCTTGTGTTGAGGGAAGTAACACAGGCCTGTCCAAAACATGGAAATAATAAACTGAGTAGATAAAGAACTCAGATCTTTTAATGATGATTAATTTTGAAGGGGTTCATTTCAACAAAGGGATTAGGCTCTTCAGAAATGTAAAGAAGCTCAACAATAACGGGTCACCAGGAAACTTCAAGACCTTTTACAAAGGAAGCGCTATCTTTCTCTTCATTTTACAGATGAAAAAAAACTGAGAAGGAGAAACAGGCATAATTTGCTATTAAGCAAGTGGTAGACACAAACCCTCAGTTTCCTGGATCCCAAGGTATCTATCGTACAATAAACCACTGTACACCCCCAGTACTATAGAAAAGCTATTGGCAGATAAGTTATGTCAGAACTCACTCTCTATGAGAAAGCTAATAAGGAAAACTTCATTCTAGGGGGAAAAAACCAAAACCAAAACCTTAAGCCCAATCTAACATCACAAACATGTCTTGGATCTTAATACCTTTAAATAAATGTTAAGGCATGTCGATTGTGTATTATGACATCAACTTGTATGTCCTTCAGCTCCACCCAGATTTCTCCACCTGCACTTTCCTGAGACAGTCCACCAACAGTGTACAGCGCATTAAGTTGTGGCACGTCAGCAGAAAAAGATTAGATGTTAGTCTCGAGTGCAAATGATGAGACCTTTCATGAAACAGCTGCACACCACGCTCACTGGAAAGCTGCATTTGACTAAACAGTGGTGTTAGCCTAAAGAGTTTTCACTTTCTTCTAGTCTTTCTGTTTGTTCTTGTTTTCTGTAAATGGTATAGAGTGGAGATAAAGATTGCAAGTAACTATGGATTGACAAAGACACTCATTAAAACTTTGGAAAGACTCAAACACAGAAGAGGAGGGTGACAAGGGGGCAGAAGTCTCTTGGGGAGACCTTTCAAAGTGTTGCAGAATTTTGCTGGGCTCACCGTTCCAGATCTCCGTACAGGCGTTATTTAGTATAGACAAACAAATAAATGGAGCTGCAAACCTTGGCAGTACCTCCAATGCAATCTCACAATAAAAATGCAATTGTCTTTAAAATGCTTAGAGTAGCCAGAAAGACGTACCCAGTAGCTGTGTACTTGGGCCAATTTATGTGCACAGATATCCTATTCCTGATGATAAAGAAGCATTCATAACCCACTGCTAGATATAAATCGGAACTGTCCCTTTATAAAAGAAAACCAAAATTACTAGCTAGCTATGCTTAAAATAGTTGCAATCTTTCTGCATCAGTATTGTCACAATCATTTCAAAAATCTAATCTGGAAAGTCATCTCTTTTTTAAAAAAGAAAAAAAAATCTTAAAACGCTGAATTCAAACTGTATTTGATTCCAATCTACCAGAAGTTCATAAACACATACCTCACTAAGAGGATATGAGTAAAGACCAGCAAGTAATTAAATATCTTTTCCGGACTGGTGCTTAGGAACTGAGGGATTCATTATTTTTTTTAATGAATTTTCCTAACCTTTGGTTCTGTAGCTGTGATTCCTCTTTGTTCCCTAGAGATGCTGGCCAAATGGATACAATCGACAGCAGCAGTTTATTCATTGACCCAAGGGTATGCACAGAAACAGGGGCTACCAAAAGGGTTCGATAGATACGCAGGTGCCAGGCTGTTAAGGTTTGAGTGTGAATAACCATTGCTGAAAATCAATATGATAGTTGTCTAGTGTCAAAGGTAGTCAAACTGGTTTGCAGGTAATGTGGTGATTTTCTTTCAAGCAGGTCAGACACCATACATAAGAATTTATGATGAAAAGAAGAAAAATAAATAAATCTATAATTAAACAAACCAGGAGAGGAATTTTGTAGCAACCAGGACACAATCAGTTGTAGACAGAGACAAGCACAAATTCTGTTTCTGAGAAGGAAAAGAGATTTTGAACTCAGTGAACTCAGAGGAGGAAAGGAAAAAAAAAATAAATGTTAGAAACAACTACAGGATGCAAAGAACCCCTTTTGGATTGCAAATTGTTATGATAACCATGCAATGGCATTACTTGGAACTTACCAATGTCTAATTGCCATGACGTCAGTCCTCTAAGTGGTGAGTTACTTGCCATAAACCTGCATCTAATCCGTCTTTTCAGTGATTTAACCCCCTACCCACACAAAGAGAAAGGGAATAAAAGACATGGCCAGTCAATCAGTGGTGATAACACCCCCATACAATCATGAAGCAGAGTCCAGGGGAGGATTAAGCATGGGGGAATAACAGGGTTATCAGCTAGAGAAGCAGCAAAACAGCCAAAGAATGGGTACGGACATAATAAGAGTAAATATCCTGCGAACATTTCTAAGCAATGCATTCCAGCAAACAAAACCCCACACTGTATTCAATCAATGTTTTTTAAGAATAGATAGTGTGTCCGGTGGGTTGAGCACTAGTGTCAGAGTGAAATGAGTTGGTGGTGTAATGAGTGTTATTACTTCTCTTTTCTGCGAATTTGACCCAACCTGTTCCTGTTTCTTTTCCTAAACATACCTGGAGGCTGAATTTCAGCAAACATCAGTAATTCTTAAGTATATTTTGTATGTCTAGTTAAGTTGTCTCTCCAAGAAAGGTAGAGCTAATGAGAAAGCTGAAATTAAAGGCAGACTTTGTGTTTCATTTTGGTAAATGCCTATCTCGCTAGACCTGGTGGGAACTCTCTTAAGAGAGTTTGTTCTGGTTTTTGGGACAAAAGGATTGCTAGAAAATACACTCTACACTTGAAAGAGAAGTATTTCTCAAAGTGGAAATACCTTTACAAATGCAAACAGCTGCAGACAGGATCCCATCCCTAGAGCTCATTGGCAAGTTGTTCAGTGAAGTGACTGTTCATTAAAAATCTGTGCACAGCCCAACTTCCTTCAGAAGCGTTCAAAGCAATCTCGGCAGGAAATATATCAGAGATCTATGATAGACTGGAAAAGACTCATTCTGGAGTAGTTAGTATGCACAACCAGGCACTCGTAGGGGTGAACATAGTGCAAGATCTACCTGTGACTGGCTCAGATTATGGGTGTAACAGTAGAGCAGGTCAGGGCACTCCCCCTGGCGGTGGGGCAGATCTTTCTCCTGATTTCATTTCAGTACAGAGCAGACACATTTGAATTTTCCAGAATTTTAACAAGACAGAAAAAAGATTACTTTCCATACAGTCCTATTTGTCACCTTGGACTCTGAGCAGTTCTCTCTTTTTCATATAACAGTCTTCATAATTTTCTGCAAGTTTGGGAAATGCGAATTATCCCTGCTTTACAGTTAACAACACCTGACAAATGAAGGGGTAGGTCCGACAAAGTATCTAATCTCTCCTGGCTCACTTTAAGGGGTCTAGATTCAAAAACAGAATCCCAGATTGAAATTACACACCTGAGTGCTTTGTTTAATGCTGGGTAAGAGCCACATACCTCAGACAGAAGGTATCGAATAAGGAGCTGCATAGAGCCAGTTAATATAGATATCACACATATAGGTTGTGTCCAAACTTCAGCTCCACGTGCAGCAGAAGCACCTCAGTTAGGTCACCAGAGAAGACTGTCCATGAACCCGGAATTCAGTCTGGAATAAATGCTTCTTACAACACAGCTGGAGAAGAAAGACTCAGTCACGTCTATCTTTTATATATTAATGTTTCCTGGTTAAAATACTCTCCCCAAAAGGGGCAGGGAGTTATATTCTCCAACCACTCCTACATTTAATACAGCACCAAGAGAATGAGCTAGCTGAGATCACTCCGTACTCCTCCTCTTAGATCTTCAACTCTGTTGAGAAGAGGAAAGCAAGGCATAGCAGGAGGGGTGAAGGAGAAGTATGATTTTGTGGCATAGTCACACAGAAATGGGGAGTCCCGGTTTGAACTGCCTGCTCCCATGCTGTTTCCATTTTCATCCAGTGGCCCTAGAGATTGATTACCAAAAGCCATGACAAAAAATTCAGGACTTTCCCTCCCAGGTAAATATCTTAATCAGTACACGGAGACCTGCTCTTTTTTCTGTCTTCTTTGGCCCGTCACTTTTTACGTTCCTGTCTAAGCAGAGGCACAGAGTGCTTTCATGCTCAGAATACAATATTTAAAAAAAAGAGGATGGAAGCCAAATCTCTTCTGTTTTTCCTGTCTGCCTTTAAAAATGAAGCAGCTACAATTACTGCTGGTTTTGTGTGAGCCCCCCAACCCTATCAGCCTAGATTAGCTATTGTCCTGTTTGTTGTAATGCTATTGAAGAGCTGATGAATAGCATGGCCTAGTGTCCAAGTGCCGTTCAGGTACAGCGCTGACAGGTCTGTAGCCCAGAGACCTTGAAAATAACCAGGTCTAAGGTATCTGGTTACTGTTGAACTCTACAAAGTTTGGATGATAAATGGATCCACCTAAATCATATTGTACCTGGCAACATCATTGGTTTTAGACATCTTATAAGTATTAATGGGAGAAATCTTGGGAGATAGAGGAAATTGAACCTCAGCTTTCCGCTTCCCAGCCACAAAAATGAACTCTAGGTCTCCCTTCCCTTTCAGACACAAACTAATAATAGTACTGTCTAAAAAAACCCTCTTCTTAGAGATCCTGCAGGGTGTTGAAAGAGTCAGGAACCACTGGAAGTTCAGAGCACCTTCATATATATGCTCCTCATATGCCAGGAAGATAGGAACCAAGACAGTATCGTCAATGAAGTCTCTTAGGATTGCCCATTAAAATACAAGTCTGTTCCAGCTTGTAGCGTTGTAACTGTTCTTTTCTGCCAGATGAGTCGGAAGCAGTCTTAGCAGTCCTGGGTCCTGCAAGACATATTGTTGGTGCTGTTTAACTGACAGTAAGCATCTAACACCTGGCTTTTAATTATTCAATGATAGCCAGAGACACATTGCTGTAGTTGTCTAGATGGGGAAAAGGCAATGGACATTTTAAATAATTTACTAAAAATGATGTACATAAAATGAGAAAATGCTGCTGAGCAGCACATAAAGAGCTGTATTTAAATGACTACTACAAAATTTGACACAAATGGAATTTGAACTGTGTTTCCAGTCCGTAAAAAACAACTTGTGTCTGCCTCTTGATTTAAAAGAGAATCCATAGTGTGTTGATTACACTAATTACAATGCAGTTGAATTCCTCCTTATTCCTCAACCATTAGGGACCACAAACACATTGCCTTCAGTTCTGTCTGAACAACATGCTTGACTTCCAATTATGGGCATAGAGAGTTTATATTCTAAGTCATTTCATACTCTGCATAAGGAGAATAATGAGTTTTCATTGTATAAGATCCACAGCATGAAGTCTCTTCCATTTGAGACAATGTATGATGGTGTACTGCTGACGCCAGGAACAAAAATAAAGACAGGGCATCGCATGGAAAAAAAGTCAAAAAGAGTAAAGGTAGTTGAGAAAAGAGTTCACCAACTGTTCACAGTTCTTATTAATTGTTCCATAATGCACTACATCTACAATACAGGATAGAATAGGACTGTGAAGAGGCACCACACCAGAAAGTAGGGAAAGATTTTGAGCAGAAAATGCTGAACTTAAGGAGGAGCAATGGGCAACCATGGTAGGAAGAAAATTACTGCTTTCTTGGGAAAACAACCATTTCTATTCCCTTTCAGAACCATGATGTTGTCCGAATACTAACTGGTCTGAACACTACTTGCAGTAGTCAGCTTTGCCTCCAATGCCCAACTCTGTTTCTACATACTAGTTTCTGGGTTTTTCCTGGGTGCAAATCAAAGACAGTTTCCCAAGATCCCAAAAAGTCGCCACAATTAGTCACGACAAAGCTAGGTTAGATAGCAAAGCAATTATTTCCCAGTGGGTGGGAAGGGATCAATCATTAGCCTCAGCCCAGGACCCACATATTCACTAGCTAAGACTATATGATTACACTAAGGTTGAGCTCATGTGTAATTAGTTATGATACATCTGTTGCACAGGATTATGGGTAGGATTCCATGAGTTAACCAGGCTTGTAGACAGTGAAGCTATATTCTTCAAAGACTCGGTGTGAAAGCACAACAGGAAGTCCTCAGCTCCCTTTCCTATCCTCCTCGATTGCTTCCTCATAGTCACCACCAAAAGTCAGAAAAAACCTCAGCTTCCTATATCCTCCATGGTAGTTTTTTGTGGAACAAAATGACAGTCCAGAAGGAGACTTTCATTCCCCCAACCAAACTGCCTCACTTTTCTCCCAAAGTCTTTCTCCCAGATTTGCCAAAACTTATCTGAAAGAACTTTTTCTTTACTCCGTGATGTTCACAGCCTTCTCCCAACCTCCACTTTCCTACAGTCAGAGATGGGCAGAACTCATCTAACTACATGTAAAGAACTGGAGTTAAACATCCACCCCTGAGCTAGTCACCCTGCAATCCCTTCATGATCAGTGGAAATAAAGATCTGTCCTTAGAGCATGATCCATTTGGAGTTTACTTTAAGATGAAATTAATCACATCCTGGAAGTATGGGTCTTTACCCAGGACAGTAACGGTAGTCTAGAAGTCTCTCTCATCGTGTTCATTGTCTAGACTTTGGTAAAAAACATCCTGGGACATTTTCCTCATTCCATTCTGATAATCTTATTAAAATCGAGAGGTCCCAGTTTGCAGCACTCTACTTTTGTTACACCCATTAGCCATTTTACAAAAAATACCATTATTCCTTTATGCACCCTGTGTTCAAACAGCTGGACATGGGTTCACAAATAAATATGAATTTACTTGATTTACAAGTAAATTGTAAATCGCAGCATATAATAAAGTGCTCCACCAAGGAGAAATAATACATAAAGCCTTTCCAAGTGGTAAATGCACCTGCTAAGCAGACTCATCGGCACAAAATGTGGTGGTGCTGTTTCTTCAAGTAGGATAGGTGGCCTTGCCAGTTAGTAATTTTCTCAGGATTTCCAGTATGGCCATGATAAACTTGTTGCTGTCTTCCGAGTTTTCATCTTCAGGTACTCAACTTGCTTTGATCTGAACTTATTGTTCATTGGGACTATGGGCTTAATGACTTGGAAATCTTTTCGCAATGACTTGGCGAGGGTTATGAAGTGACTCAGTAGCAAAGCAGGAACGAGCACTCAAGCAGCCCTAGCTCATGGTCTTTCTCAGAAGCTCTCTGCCTGGCTCTAAGTACTTACATGACCATCATCACTCAATCTTTCTTAACAAGAGTATTTTTCATTACTATTATTTTAGAAGTGCTTTGTAATAACTCAGAAGTACTGGGAAAAAATATCTGAAATGCTTTTTTTTTTTTTCCCCCCGTCACCCAAAATATATGTTTCCTTCCACTGTGTACAATCTGTTTCTGTGGCAGTGGCTTGAGTTTCCTAGGAAACGGCTGCAGGTCAGACCTTGATTGGTTGTGTTGTCAGCTTGATTGCAGTGTTTCAGGCGGTGGGACCTGTAAGTGCAGCTCTGAAGCAAGTAAATAGGGGGCTATCCAAGAGCTTTGCATTAGTGGTCTGAAAGAAACCACACAGATGGCATTTTGGGGGAGTGTGTGACATAAGGGGCACTGGTTTGAAGAGAACAGGAACCAGCAAGGGATTAGAAAAGAGCCAAATCAAAGGTGTGGGCAGGACGGATGGGATGGAGGGCTTTGGAGGGCAGAAGTTTGGCTGCAGTGAAAACTGCCATAGTCTCGTCTCCCATTGAAGGGGCAGCTGACAGTACGGTGCTGTGGTGGGCTGGACCCCAAGTCTCTTAGTTGCTGGGACTTGAACGCTTTGTTTCATGTTTGACTCTCCCGATTCAACTGCATGTTTTCTGAGGCAAATGGATATATTAATACAGTACTAGGAGGGCAAAAAAAAAGTGTTTTCCACTGTAGCATCTAGATGCTAGTAGATTAAACGACATAATTATTAAAGAGAATAACAGCTTTGTATCCTGCAGCCTTTTGGGAAGAGAGGAGGGGATTGCCTAAAAAGGATGTCTCTGATGCTGCTTTGTTTATGAATCAGAGAACAGTAAAATGGCATAGGAAGAGCACACATATTGAGAAGGAAACAGCAAAGGTGGGACCAACAGTTCTGAAGGGCTTCCTGAGCTTTAGCTTACTTCCTTTTCCACCCGTCCAATCACCTGCCATTCAAATCCCTTCTTAATCCCATTTTAAATACACAGTCAAATACATTTTTTCCTGGTTGAATCCCATATGAAATTTCTAAAACATAATTTCAGAAATACTGAATATCCAGAATGAACATAATTTGCCATCCCTTTCCCTTCCTTTCCCTTCCTTTCCCTTCCTTTCCTTTCCCTTCCCTTCCTTTCCCTTCCTTTCCCTTCCTTTCCTTTCCCTTCCTTTCCCTTCCCTTCCCTTCCCTTCCCTTCCCTTCCCACAAAGTGAGGTTCAATTTTAAACTTCAGCAGAATAATAATGGTGTGTCCTTCTGACTCACTCTGCCAAACAAACCTCCACGTGGCGATTATGTCATGTTCTGACTCCTTAATGTACTTGATAAATTCTTTGGCAAGCCGGCATGCCCAATGCCCAATAACAAACTGTGAATCTATGGATTAAAAAAAAAAGAAAAAAGAAAAAAAGGTGCTGCTTGTTTTCTGTGTGTGCAGTTTCATTTATTTTCTCCCCAATTCGCAAGCAGATCGCTTTCCGTTAATTAAGTAAAAAGTACTTAGTGGAATTGATCTGAATTCAGGTCTAAGAGCACTCACTAATTCTGCTGTTAGTTTTAGGAAGCTGGTGGCAAAAAGCATCTATCAAGACAAATTTGTGGCGGATGCTGCAGGCACCACCCATGGTTGGAGTCACAGTCAAACGCCTGCAGCTGAACAGCTCGCCTGCGTGTCAGCTGAGTACCAGCGACTGTAAACATACTTTAGCCTATGGAAAATGCAAGTTAACGTAACCCTGTATAACCCGTGATGAAATAGGTCAAAAAAAATCACATTTTTTGTAATTTTTACAGGCCCACACAGAGATTATCTCCGTTCATCCAACACACGGTATCCAGTTAAATGATGTTTAACTGACACAGCCCACGGTGACGGACGTGTTGCAGCCCACGACAGATCAAACCCACCTTGACTTTTCACGAGTTAAACAAAGAAAGGAGGAAGGGAGGCAAGACAGGGAGATGAGGACACCCATCTGCTGTCACACAGAAGAGAAGCAACAAGTTAGAAGGAACAAAACCTCCCGATTTCTTCAGTAGTGCCCTCCCCAGTAAACAGCTCTTCTTTTACGAGTGTATCGCTCTTTTTCAAGCGGATGTACAGTCTCATTAGAGATAATCCTCCCTGCTCCCTCATCTTCCATTTCCCAGCTTTGCACAGATAACATCAGTTACTGCCCTTTTATTGCATTGCTCCATTTTGCGTACTCAGAGAACTATCTGCATTACAATAATCTGTGTATGTAAAATGGGATTAAGGAGGGAATCGAATGAATCAGCTAGAGTCATACAGTAAATAATCAAGGAAATTTTAAACAGGAAAAAGCATCACTGTAATTATGCAGGTAACACCAATTGATGCTTTTTATTGAAACTTTCTTAATCCTCAGTGTAGACAGATTAAATGACACAGCAATGATTCTTTTTCCCGAATAATATCTTCCTCTGGAAGAGAAATGCATATTCCAGGCAATGCATTTGCTAGCATCCTTTTCATGGTACATAGAGGGAGCTGTTGGCATAGGTTTATTAAACCAATCACAGTGAAAATTTTCCATTGTTACCAAACCCTTTATAAGATTTCATTATTACTTTAACTGGAAAAATCATACCCTCATCAATATATGAATAAAAAGAATCTCATGAGTTTCATGCGCATAAAGAAGATACGAATTGTAATACAGTATTCTGTCTTTTGCCGGACATTACATTCATTAGTATATGAACTCCAATGCACAAAAGTTTTTTGCTGTCCATTAATACAAAATTAGGGAATATTAGCTTCACAATTTATAAAGTATATAGAAATGTAACAGATACATAAGACAACTGTACGTATTCCAGTGTGTATGTATATGAGACTCTCTTCCATGATTGCTGCAGGACAGGCTGAAGGCCGGGAGCTGGGATTTCTGTCCACAGCAGAATCCAGTGAGAACACCATCCCTGCCTCTCCCTCTGCTGACCTTCAGGGATTTTTTTCAGGCTGCTGCTGAAACACGGGGCAGGCAAGTATTATAAAAGAAAGGTTTAGACGCTGTTAATTACCACTGTAAAAGCAGCAGGACCATTTTATTCTGCAGTTCTCTTTCCCCTAACATGGGCACCTACAATTTTCACTAATTTGCCCTCAGGATTACTATAAACAGTCAAAGTTTGCAAAAACAGATGAACTG
The DNA here is from genome assembly GCA_008921705.1 of Burhinus oedicnemus. Taxonomy (NCBI): domain Eukaryota; kingdom Metazoa; phylum Chordata; class Aves; order Charadriiformes; family Burhinidae; genus Burhinus; species Burhinus oedicnemus. The sequence goes on from VFFE01007854.1 coordinate 988,541, forward strand.
TATATTATATAAATGTGACAGTCACAGAAGCTAGCTGTCTTTAAAACTAGTTGAGGAAGGATCAGTTCAGGCAAAGATATTTTTTAATAATGAAACATAAAAATGAATCCACCCTTTTTTTTAAAGCCCATAAAATATTTTGTTAACTTTTACGCCCATCACATGTCGCTGCTGAAATTCTCCAGGTTTCCAAATTCCGCGTGGCACTTGCAGTGCTGACATCCTTAGGTCATGACTATTCTCTTTGCAGTCCTAGTTCAGAAACCCCCAAACAGGAAGTTCTGGAATTATAAAAGAGATATTAATTCCCACGAGATGTCTCGCAAAACTGTTCAAGCTTGCAGCTGCCAAATGCACGGGAACCCTGGCATTTTTAGCCAGATCAACGTTGAGGTTCTTAAGGCTTATATCAGACGTGGACATCACAAAAAAATAACATTTCTGCATTTTGTGAGATAGCCTTAGACTTTAGGAGCGTCTTAAGCGCTGAATATTTTTTCACACTTCTTACATTAAAAATGCTGTGCAGGAACAATGGGGTTACCTAATTTCACAGCGAGCACACGGATGTTAAGTTGTATGTACATGGTCACGTATCCATTTTTCATCTGGCTCGTAAACGGATTCCAGTTGGGATCGAACAAAAAGAAAGTTATTTACAATGCCCAGCCTGTGCCTGACCTCCTCTTCATTTCAATCAGTGAGAGGTTTGACTGCTTTCGGTGTAAGACGGAGCCCTTCGTTTCAGCTCACATGTAAATAAGGTTTTATTTACTGCTCAGCGCTGGGCTGAGCAGGTGCGGTAGACATCTACCTTGATGTCTGGAATAACAAAGACTACTGAACGATTTGTCTCTATCTCAAATTTTATATCTGTCTGGTACTTAAAATAAATTAAAGATAGCATTTTTCACTTGAGGCCACAATTCAGCATGACACTCAAGCAGAAGTTAACTTCACTGCATGCACATTCCCAGTGATTTAAATAAAACTATCCATATGTTTAAAGATAGCGTCACACTTTTTGAATAGTGACCTAAGCAGTTGCCTAGATTACGGCTTTAACGAGTGCACAATATCTGAAGAACCCATTTATTTATTCAGTAATTTGTTTTTCAGCCCAAGTGTTCTAAAAATTTCCAAATTGGTGGATTTTTTCATTCCTAATACAATATTTGGAGGTACGGTTCCTCTAGAGCAGTTTATGAAGGAGCAGAAGGGGATATTTAGTTTAGGATAGATGTACTGGAAAATAAAAAATGGAAATTTTTGTAATTCAGACATTTCATGTTTGGAAGAAAACTAGAAACTAATCTTAACTAAAGTGCTTTCGTTTCAGTTCATGACACTAACAGCTGCCGTAATTGTAGTGTTGAGGCAAAGAAGTTCTGCATTGTGAAAAATATATACTAAATTGTTCCTAAGTATCTCGGAAGATCTTTCTGTTGGATTTCTCTACCTTCTGCCAGAAAATTTGTATAGTCACAGTGCATTTATTTTTCATTGAACAGCCTTCTCCATAGCAACAAATCACAAAAATACATAAGTACTTAGTATGGGAAAAGTCAAGATACCCAGACAGCCCGTACAAATCCTTAGTTGTGCATAAAGAGATCATGAGATACATCTGAGACGGAGGACCTGAAGGGTTTCAAAACATTTACGATCAGTCTGCTCCCTCCTGGGCCAGGACAGGAACAGGTGATGATTAATGACAGACATCACAGAATTATCTAGGAGAGTGAGACTGGATGGACTTGTCTTATCTGTGGACGGGAGATATCTCACAATAACTGGTAGTTCCATTGGCAGGGATTCAGGACACTGGTAGCTGGTAGGTGGCGTTGGAGACTGCTTTTTTGCTAACTTTTCTATAGTCTTTGTTAAATAAAGGGAAATAAGATGCTGGTGGTACTTTATGAGATCTTTGAACACAAGTTGGGGAGACCTTACAGCACCCTTCCAGTACCTGAAGGGGCCTACAGGAAAGATGGGGAGGGACTCTTTATCAAGGAATGTAGCGATAGGACAAGGGGTAACGGTTTTAAGTTGGAAGAGGGGAGATTTAGATTAGACATTAGGAAGAAATTCTTTGCTCTGAGGGTGGTGAGGCACTGGCACAGGTTGCCCGGAGAAGATGTAGATGTCCCATCCCTGGAGGTGTTTAAAGTCAGGCTGGATGGGACTTTGATCAACCAGGTCTAGTGGGAGGTGTCCCTGCCCATGGCAGTGGGTTGGAACTAGATGATCTTTAAGGTCCCTTCCAACCCAAACCATTCTATGAATCTATGAATTAGAAAAGTTGTGAGTTATGGCTACTACTCGTCCTGACCATTTTCTTTGCAAATTACTCTTAAGTACTTTGTTTCCTGCTGTTTTCCCAGAACCCTACTTTCCCATCGTTACCGTTTTATTTAATCATAAACATAGACTGCAAATTTTATAGAGCTAGGGATTATCTCTACACTCTGGAATTCTGCGTCCTGGTTGCAAATTCTGACCTTTATTTCCTTCACTTCTTCAATTGGGGGATAGCTCAGTTTCTCAGTACTGCTTCTGGCTTCTTGTTCTTAGTGAAAAGGAAATTACTGGTATTGAAAGTGTATTCCAGCAGAAAGAATAAAACCACAATGAACGGTGATTTTTTTCGATGATTTGTAAGTTAACCTTGATTTTAGATAAATTTGATGACCAGAAATGTTGCACAGGCAATTGTTTTACTACTCCTGGAGCCTTTTTTTACAGAAGTATGGGTATATAGAAAATTCATTGTGTCCAATTCTGGTAGTATGCAGAGAAACAGGAAAAAAAATAGTTCTGGAGGTGTTTCACTGGAATGAGGCAAGATCTATAGCAATACAACATGCAAATACTTTGCCTTGAAGTGTCCGGTCATACATCCAATAAATGGTTGAAACCTGAAAAGGGTGACTTACAATCTGCAAAAAGATGAAAAGTAGACCGTACAAAAGTGATTCAAAGCAGAATTTAGACCATTGTGTTCCACAATATGTACATTACAGGTAGAAGCTCCTAGTATAACTAGATTGGATGGGTTCTCCGTTTATAAGATTGCAAGATTTCCTAAGTTTTGCATTTTGTGTCAGAATGAAACTAAACTTTTTCAAAGGCCTTTTCATTTATATATTTTCAGGTGAAAGCTGTGGTTTTTCTTGGACTGTTTTTTTAATCTTTGTGAGTGAAAACAATAATGAAAACTAACCAAATACCACCTCACTGCACTTACCAACCCATAATCCCAAATTAACTCCACTTGAAGTAGACTAGAAACTTGAACTTAAAACTCCTCCACCCTCTATGAAATCATTGGAATATTGAGAAGATTCAGGTAAGTCTTACTCATTTTCTCCCATTGGAAGTCTTCCACTTTGAATGAATAGTACAATCACCTTTCTTATAATTAGCTAAAGCAGTTAGACCAAAAGAAGAAAAGACCATAAAATTGATAGTTCAGGCAGACAGGAGAAAGTTTTCGTTTTTCATAAAATCTCTCTCAAAGATGCATGATTGGTAAGTAAATAAGAGTGAAAATGCAGATGTTAAATGATGTTAATTTAGTTCTCTGACACGCTATTTAGAAGAGGAAGTTCAAGGAGACACAAGATGTGGCTATGCAGAGAGGAAAGCAAAAAAAAAAGGCTTTCTGAAGGCACACTGGAAATTCCTGTAACTTACCCACCTGGATGTTTTAGCGTGGAGTCTATTAACATGAGTCCAATTCTGCACAATCAACAGCACCAGCTCTTCAAGCAACAGAAATCACTAGGTTTGTGGTTCCTAACTAAGTGCCTGGTTTAGATTATGCTTATTTAAATTAATACACCAATTTTAAAATAGGTTTTAACACGTTGGTGAAGACTCATTTCTTTAATCTTAATTTATAATCGGGAATGACTTTATAGAAAAGCACTCATTTTTGGATTATCTTTTGAGACATACGCTTCAGAGAGAGCACAGATGGTCCGATAAAGGGTACTTTTGTACTACTCCCATAGTGTAAGAGAACTCATCTGCTTAGATAGAATTTAACGAATACTCACAACAATTGGATACTGTCGCCAAACAGGGCAAATAGATGAGAATAAGACAAACCAGTCATCTGGGATAGATGTTGCCCCAGCATTCTTGAATTTCAAAACAGTTTGAATCCTGAATCAAATCTAGGTCAATAGGCCACCATATGATTTCAATCCAGATGGACATTGAAAAGGGGTCTGGGATAGGATTCACACTTGAATCTAATACTTATGCTCTTGTAGTGACTGTTGTTGGTAATAATAACAGCTATAACACATCTAGCATTCAGTTTTTGTCACTCTTTCTCTGTGCTACACTAAAAGTTACCTTAACAATTCAAATAATTTCCAGTCAGTTTTTCAAACGTCATTATGTTAATATTCTATCATTTTAGGCAAGCTATTGGCCCAGCATGCTCACGGAAGGAGGTCAACAATTTGGCTGCCCGTTCTTCTACCATCCCTCATCTTCTAGACTATGTCAGTAACTGGCAGGTTTTACCATAAACTTTAACCGCACCAAAGCCCAAGAGTCAGTGAAGGTCTAAGCTGGGCCCTGGCAACATTTATGCTTGAGCTTGGACACTTGAGCTTGGACACTTGTTAAACTTGACTTGTCTTTCAGCTTGGTCCCTCTCAATAGCGTTGTAATTTGTTCAGAAGTGCAAGTCCCAAGGTACAGGAAGCCTGCAAGAAACACCCCACAGTCCCCCCTTTCTGACTTTCTGACATTTGAGTTCTGTTTTGTCCATTTCCTCCCTCTATAACCCAAAAGTTGAGACTTTTCTGGAAGGAGATCCAAGTACTGCTTGGATTGATTCCTAGGAACACTCTTCACACACAGTGCAGCACAGTCATTATAGAGATGTTACTTACTTTTCATAGTTTTGCTAATTGCACATCATTCTCAAGATACAGCTCATGTACCACTATATCCCTGAAGATTAGTCCTAGTGTTTCAGAACATCCTCATCACTCTTGTTTTGTAATTTCAGAGAATAACTGCACTACAGTGCAAAAACTCTTCTGTTTGTACAGTCTTCTGTTTCTGTGGAGTTATAGCAGGAATTCTACCATCTCTTTAAAAGGTAGGAAGTTCTAAATGTTAGCTCATATAACAATATGTTTCCAGGGAAATACATTAATATATCTATTAATTATCTTTCCCTTGAATGATTTTAAATGTTGGTAGGGTAAGTTAACTTCCCAGTCTTTGGCTTGTTGGATTAATTTCCCATCATATGAAGAGAGCAAAACTTACAAATCTGCTCTTCATTTTTTTTTAAGCACAAGTCCCAGGTGTTTCATTTTTAAAAGATGTTACAGCAATAAAAATGTTATTAAAGTGTCTTCGTTCATGCTGTTATAGTTTAGGTTGTGTCAGCATTTCCATTACAAGCTCATCTTTTCCAGAGAAAATGCTCTGGTCCATTGGGTAAATAACACATGTTTTACTATGACACACACCCAGGAAAGCTAGAAATATTGGAGGATAGGATTGTTTAGGATCATTTCTTAATTCCATACAGTATATGTAGTGTTGTAATTTTGCCTCATGAATGAACAAATCAAGTGCCACCTGTCAGTGATCACTAATTTCCTTGTACCACAATCTATGTTAGCATTATTTTTTACTTAGACTTTTTTAACATGAAAATCTGGAGAAAACATATTTCTTATTACTATCACGCATATTTATCATTAGCATAATGCTTTGAAACTTCAGCTAACCCTGGGAATTGATGTGGAAATGGACACTTGAGGGGGCCCTGAAAGACAGGTTAAAAGCAAAGTTTTCATAGCAATTTTTGGGTTTGAGTTCTCAATGCTACTGAAAAAAGGTCCCAGATGTCTCAGGCTTTGTGTTGTGTTATGGAATTACTCCAAATCATAGGCAACTTCTGGGACTCCTGCCTTAAGTGACATGACAAAAGCTGCAGCAGGAGTGGTGCAGGAAGGAATCAGAAATCAAGAGATCCATTCTACCAGGAGTCTGTTGAATATGATACACTTCAGTCTATTAATTATTATCACAGAATCACAGGGGTTGGAAGGGACCTCTGGAGATCATCTAGTCCAACCCCCCTGCCACAGCAGGGTCACCTACAGCAGGTTGCACAGGATGGCGTCCAGGCGGGTTTGGAATGTCTCCAGAGTCGAAGACTCCACCACCTCTCTGGGCAGCCTCTTCCAGTGCTCTGCCACCCTCAAAGGAAAGAAGTTCCTCCTTGTGTTTAGATGGAACTTCCTATGTTCAAGTTTGTGCCCATTACCTCTTGTCCTATCACTGGGCACCACTGGAAAAAGACTGGTCCCGTTCTCCCGGCACCCTCCCTTTAAATATTTGTAAGCATTGATGAGATCCCCCCTCAGCCTTCTCTTCTCCAGACTAAAAAGACCCAAGTCCCTCAGCCTTTCCTCATAAGAAAGATGTTCCAGCCCCCTCATCATCTTTGTAGCCTCTGCTGTACCCTCTCCAGCAGTTCCCTGTCCTTCTTGAACTGGGGAGCCCAGAACTGGACACAGGACTCCAGATGGGGCCTCACCAGGGCAGAGTAGAGGGGGAGGATGGCCTCCCTTGACCTGCTTATGTAAGTCTGCTTTCTCAAGAGGCAGCTTATAGTCCTTTTAGATTCAGTTTACATGTTTTCAGTCATCCATTGCTATTTCTAGACACCACTGTTTAATGATACCGCATCTGTTAAACTGAATTCTGAGCTCTTCCCCTGATCCGAGGGTGTAATCCTGCAGTTCAATGACCTTTTGGGCCATTACCATGACCCTGTCATATTTCCACATTCCTCCTGCCTCATCTGACCTTGCAAAAGGTCAGGTTCCATTACAGCAGCTTGAAAAATAAGCGGTTTGAATTTCATGCCTGAACTCTTCACTCAGTGTTTGTTTTTAAGAACTAACACTGTCATTAATGCAAGGGATGGGTGATCTGAGCCTAATCTCACTTAGGCAAGGAGGCCAAAGTCTTCGTAGCTCCAGGCCTGTTTTTTCATTGTTGTTGTTGTTTATTAATCTCGGAATCTGTTAAGACGAAATATTTTATTGCAGTCAGGTTTATTGTAGAAATACTTAAAAACTACTTCTAGAACTTGGGATTCAGGTATGCCAGAAGCTGTACAAACATACAGGGGGAGATTTTTCTTACCTGCCTTAGATAAGAAAAAAGTTAAGAAAGATTTTCTGTGGATGAGATGAATAGAGATGAAAAGTGGAAAGGAGTATTTTCACCGTCTTTTGCACACAAGGAAGGGTGTTATTAAACAACATACCTTAAACCACATTAAAAGTCAGTGACAGAGCCAAAAATAATGCCTCTGTCCTGCTTGTAGTCAAGCCTTGCCTTAACCCCAAACTCTTTACATTTAAAGACTAAGAATTCACAAACAATGGGATTTGTTTGGCTCATTTAAGCTCTTATGTCCACCAACAGATTGTGATTTCTTAGTTTTTGCACTATCTGCGATTGTTCAAGACATGTTTTGTAGGATCATAATTAATCTGGTGCACTGATTAAAAGAAAAGGTTTTTGACTGTTCATTTAGATAGATAATACCAAGTTCTGTGATCAGATGCAGCAATTTTTTTCTCATTTCCTTGTAACTTTTGTGAATGGGTGACTCCTCTGTTTCGGGGCACATATGGCTGTTCTTTTGCTCCAAACTAAGTACTGAAGTCCTGTCCAAAGCATAAGGTTCTTTTTCATAAGTTCTTTTCCTGTCCAACACGGGGGGCAGGGGGTGAATCATACACTGGAAATATCCATCTCTCTGTCTCTCTCTCTGTTAAACCACGGAGGGAATTTTGTTGATGAGCTTAAACTAGAGATCTCAGTTTTGGGTGGTTGCAATTCAAAGTCCCCCATTTCCGTCTTTCTTTCTGTTTACTTGATCTGGGTTTTTTTACAGTAATGCATTGACATTTCAGTTCACATCACATTTCTATTATGCTGTGGATTATGCATTTTTCTCATATGAAATATCTTTGTCTTTCCCATCCTCTCTCTCATTACTAATAAATGGCCAAAGGAATCAATCTTTTTCCAGAGGTTCACAGATGTTGTGAAGAAGAGTCTTCTGTCTCTAGCTAAGTTAATTTTGAGCTGCTTAAAAACAATAAGTCCAAAGAAAACTATTCATGACTTAAGTATGAGTTGTTTTGAACATTTTTCCTTAAATCCAGTTTTCTGGAATGAAGTATTTTTGGCATTGACAGTTCTCATAAAGAGAAAGCTAATGATTTTCTTCTGAGCATAATATGCGGATAATTAAGATAATGTTTTTAGCAATCTGAAGTGTTTAACTGCCTTCATACAATATAAATCTTTTTTTTTTTTGCACCCTTCATATATTTAATTTAACTATGCAACAAAACAGCAGAAAGAAATATGACGGTTTGCATAATTACACAGCTACTTTCAACATTATATTTTTGAAAATCTTTTTCAATCTTTCACTTGGTAATTTTCTCTTTAACTGGCCAATTTAAGATTTTTTTTCTTTTTTTTCTTGCTGTATTAAATGTGTTTAAGCATGAAGCATTTGCTTTCAGTTTGTTTATGGATATGGAAACAGTAAGGCACAGAGAAATATGCATAGCTGTATATGTTCTCTGTATAATATGCGTGCATGTGCATTTATATGTGTGGATACACAAGCACATTTGCACGTAAAAATCAGAAGGGATATGTGCTCATAAAGAGGTATTTAATCAACTGTTAGGCCTTGGAAGCACAATCATATAAAACGTCCACTTATTTTGAAGTTACATTGGAGAGTGGTTATTAATCACTCTTTGATAAATTGAGAAAAGCTTTGCTGCTATGAAGACAGTGGAGAGCTTTGTTCCGATGAGTTTCTGAAGACTGCTGGAAAATAAACCATTTTGGGGGGCTGAGTGACTCTTCCGGTGTTATTTAGAAAGAATTGCAGGGAACAACGCTGAGTTTAAGAGGTATTATCTTGGTGGAAGAGAGGAAAACCGACAGAAACGGCTGCAACTGAAAATACTGTTTATACCTCTCAGACGTTTTGCTCTAGATGCGGGGGCACCTCATGGACCTCAGTGCACGGTGGTTGCCCACTGCTGTTTGTGAGAGGCTGATACAGGGCAGATGTGACTCGCCAGCTGTGCACGGGCTAACACGCATCGCTCAGCCGCAAGCATTCAGCCGCAGGGAGGAGGGAAGGACATTTCTGCACTCAGGTTGCAGTCATTGGTCTAGGGAAGGGAATTTTGGGTCTCCGCCTCTGTATACTTGCTCAGAGACACGCAACGGAGAGAAGCAACGTTGAGAAACCGCTACACGAAGCTGTCATTGTCCTTACCTTAGGGAAAATGCTTGAATACCAACCATTCTGCTGTTGTACCAGAGAGCCTGGTGTAGAGTATGAAAATCCGTGATAATATTTCCGCCCATGCTTTCTAGAAGAAGAATATTTGGGATGATTTATATTTTGTGTAAAGTGGCTGCACATTGTTTTCCTTGCAAACTTTCTAAAACCTGAATACCTTCAAGGTTTTAAAGTCTTCCGTTGCTCTCTATTTCTTTTTCAACAACCAGCCAACATTCCCCACTGTAAAGTAGAACAAAAATTATTTTTCATTTGTGAAATTCTGTTTCGAGAACTGTTCTGACAGTGACAAAACCCTTGCTGTGAAGCCCTTCTCTGAGCAGTCAGACTTTTACCCTTAATGCACACACAGCAGCGCTCCCGTGGATTTCGTTGCCCACTGGAAGCATATGAAAGGAATTTCATGCACTCAGACTCCTCTGAGCGTTTTCGCCATTAAAGTGACAAATTTAAAATTAAACATTTTTCAATAAAAATTTTTGTGTTTCTGAGTAAAGCCCAAGATTGGTCCTCCGTGCTGTTAACTATTCACATGACACTTGTCTTGGAAGAGAGAGAGTTTTGTATCTGTCAGATGCTGGCTTACACACAGCTTGCTGAAACTTCAGAGAATTTTAGATCTTGTACATAGACTGCATTTAGAAACAGTTGAGAAATAGAGGAGTAATTTTAGCGTAATTTTACCAGTTGCCGTAACATTCTGGTGCAAAGAATGCTAAAGCTGAACTCAGCGTGATTTTTTGAGAATTTATATCACATTCAGTACTTTCCACTTACATAACGCAATTTATCCATAGCTCTCTGTGTACCTTTTGGAGGGGAAAAGGAACCATTATTCCCATTTCATGAACAGGTGATGTCTGAAAGCATCCAAAGAAGTGATTTCTCCCACATTCGTACAGAGAGCCATCAGCTAGGGCTGAGAGTAGAAATGTTGGTCCCTTAATCTGTATAGGCTTCAGGTAGACCATCACAGGTCTGTATAAACAACTAAGGCTACTTAGATTTAAAATTATTAACCCTCCTGCTGCAATTCCTCTACCAACAAAACATATACACAGTGTTCAACTGGAAACTGCAGAGCATGACAGCCAATGTGTTGCTATAATACTTGTCGTTATGAATTAATTTGCTGATTTGCATTTATATAGCACACTTCATGCAGAAGCAACACATGGCATTATACACTTAAACTACATCACGATTAAACAGAACTTCTGCTAGAGAAGTCAAGATGAGGCATTAAAAAAAAAAAAGGAAAACCAAAATAAAAAAAATTAAATTTCTCATAGCTCTGATGGGGAGCAACTTATAAAAAAATTCAAATCTTTAACAAAGGGCAACTGTAAGTCTCAGTTACAAGGAGAGTGATAGATCAGCTGTTCAGGGAGGTAAGTAGAGATGAAAACAAGATGTGAATAGTGTGCAAGTGCTGTAAAAGCAATTCTGCATTTGACAGGAAACCAGCATCCTCAATTGCAGTGTGATAAGCCGATGCATGTAAGTGACCATTCTAGATGCTGAATTTTGTGCAAACCAGGGACCTATACAATAAATGGTCAAGGAAGGCTGCAAACACAAAGGCTATGCATCCCGCTGAGACAGAAATGGTCTTAACCTACTAAATTCCTGAGATGGCTAAAATGAAGTCTGAACAGCACAGCTTGCATAGGCTGATTAGGAAATTAAAATTCCACTCCCAGCCAAACTTTGAGTGAAGAATCACTGTTGAGAGAGTTATTGGACCTAAGCAAAAGGGGAAAAAAAAATAATTCCATTTTCTCTGAGCTAAGGAATTAAGAAAAAAAAAAATTAACAAAGATCTAAAGTTTGACTTCTGACAAAAGTTATTCACAATCAAAAGGTACATCATTAGAGACTAAAGTTCTTTTCAGAGACCTCACTATGAAAATATTAAGAGACTATATCTTCTTGAACTCTCTTAGAAAGAAGACAGTGAAATCTGTGAGACACTTGTTTCTGTCTCTGGAGCTGAAGGACTGCCTCATGGAGAAGTTCTCGGATATTAGTCTTGGTGCACTGGCCGAGCCTTTTCTCTAGAAGTATGCTTCTCCGGGCTCTTCTAGTGTCTTCTTTATTTTTATGGATAATTTTCAACTGATTCAAGTCTGCCTTTCCCACCAGACTCTGTTCCCTCAGTTACCTTTACGCCTACACATATTAAAAAAAAAAAAAAAAAAAAAAGATTTGTCACACTGTTTCCTTTATTCTGACAATTCACAGAGTAACGGCCATAAAACTGACCAAGCAGTAAAAGAATAAACTCAGTCACCTGTGATGAACTATGTAGAGCTCTTCCTCTTTAAATACTTTTCGTCAGGTCACCACTACATTTTTCTTGGCTATACCCTGCTTTACTAAGAAAATACTATGGTCATATCCTGGACTGACTTGTTTAAGCTTTCTTCTCTATAAGATGCTTCCTACCGGAACACAGTAAGCAATCAGAGCCGCTCAAGGCTTCCCGAAGTCTTTCCCCGGTTCCTCCAGAAGGAGGTCTAACTTTGGTGGATCACGTGTATTTGCAGTACAAGCTGAAAGCTCAATTTCTATCATAGTAAGAGCGGAATTTAAGTTAAAGCTCAGGGTAATTACAATACACCCAGCAATGAGTTTAAGGAGTTGTTTTCCAGCATCAGAAAGTCCTTTGTTTTGATTCAGCTATAAGTAGAGTGAACCATGCACTACAAGGAATTACAAGGGACATAAGGGAACAAGAATGTATTAGCAGGAAGAAAATAAGGGATTCCTATGTATTGTTTGATATTTCTAATTTTTAGAAATTTAAGGAAGGTAAAATGCATTTACTCAAGTTATTATTTCCCAAAACATTCCATCTGGCAATCTCCCTTTTCTGAAAGCACCATGAGATGGTTCTTGTAGTTTTTCTCCTACAGGAGCCCACAGAACTATACCAAACAACATGGTTTATTCCTTCAGCACTGTCCCCACTTCTGTGTGGCTGTGGTGGTGGTTCTGAGGGAAAGCTTGGAGACTCTTAGTGTCCTCTGGGACCAAAAATGTTTGGAAAACCATCCTGTACCAGCCAAGACTCTGAGAGCAACGTGGATAAACTTAAAGCTATCATAAGTTCTTGTTCCAGTGAGGGCTAAGTTTTCAGACTTAACAATAAAAGGTATTAAAAGATACATTCCTAAACAAGATTATTTATTCAAAGTAAAAAAGAAATAAAAGATTAATTAACCATGTCTGGACAGAAAGCTTTTTCAGAAAAGTGTTCTTCAAGAGTTTTTTTCTTTTCAGTCAAGAAGATTTACATTTGCAAAAGACTGTGAAAGTGGAGAGGAAAAAAAATTTAAAAAACAATCAAAACCAAGCAGATATTTTTCAGAAAATATCTCACCAGCCAACCTGATTAGAAACATAGCAGGTTCTTGATAGGCTGGCATTAGTGACAATGACAAACAGGAGTTCTTATTCCCTGTTTTTTTTTTTCTTTTATCTTTTCACCATAAACAAACTGTCCTCAATGGGCAAGAGGGCAAACCAAAGCTATCACTGATGTCCCTCAGAAGCTGAAGATAATCCATGGTGTTTCAGTTCAAATATTAAATGAGACTTTCCCCTTGGATCTCATGGATCACATACATCCCATATATCACATCACATACCTCATGTTCTCCAGACCGCACGAGTTGCCTGTGGGATTTTTGAAAATGTGGCTGTCCCCTTCTCGCATTATAAATTCTGGGGGTTGTGGTCACCTGGGATATTTCCTCTTGCTTCAACTCATACTCAGCTGTGATCCTGCATGGTCTTGATACATCAGAGAGAAAACGATAATCAAGCATTCGCTGTGTCTCCAACCTCACTCCATAACCCTGTGCCACCATCCGGGAAAGCTGCACAAATGCTGCAGTGGGGATTTCTTTCCTGGGGCACTGGCATAAGAGCTACACTGTGGGAATGCGAGAGAGCTTAAGGTATTTGACCAAAATGAAATTATAGCTGTATCAGTGGTCAGCAATAAATTTGAGCAGCCTAGTGTAAATGTTGACAGCCATAAGTTACACATGAATGGATAAGCCATACCGGGGGATTGGATGAAACAAAAATTGAAATAAATAAATATGTCCGAGAGAAGAAGAAAACAAAAAAAAAAAAAAAAAGTCCGAGAGAAAAAAAAAACAAAAAAAAAAAAAAAAGTGTGGAAAAAGTAGCAATCTGCACACCCAGGAAAAACATGTCAGAGTGTCCCTCCAGCCATGCTGGCAATTTAGGCATGGAAAAATTACTGAAGGCAGATCATCATTATTAGAGCAAGAAAAAGATGTCCCTAATAACTGTGTTATCTGCCATCAAATCTCCAGAGACAAAAATAGACTCATTTGCTCCAAGGTTGCAGGGGTTACAGAGTGAGGCAGGAACCGCAGAAAAAGAGATTGATACCAGGGATTAAAGATCACAGCTGTACAGAGAGGAGGTGGAAACAAATTGGCGCTATTTCTAAAGCTCTGATGAAAGAAAATGGTGCCTTGCTAAGGAAGGTGACAACTGAAAGATAAAAGTAGAAAGAAAATGTTTTAATATTACAGCCGAGCAAAATGTTGGTAATGAAACTGAGCTGCAGTTTTGCTTAGTTTTGTGCTTCTTCACAAAGCAAGAGCTTGGGCCGGCTTCTCAAGGGGAGCAATCCTAAGCCAATTTATTATATCTTCAGGTGAAAATGATGCGGGGGAAATTGCGATTTCACTAGCTTAGGTACAAACCCAGCCACGCGGTTATGCAGGCTGGCACACCGAAGTGTTTCACTTTGTTATTGAGTTACCTCAGGCCCGACAACGGCGAGGCAGAGGATGGTACTCGTGCAGGGCTGGGGCCACCAAGCTTCACAAAGCTCAGGCCGAGCTACAACGCAACCGACCGAAATCGCTGCCCTAATGGCGACCAAATTCCCTGACCCAGCAGGAATTAAATTACAAGCCATTAAGGATTAGACTACGAGCTACTGCAGGAAACGCTGAAGAGGGAGATTTCCGCAGGCTCGTGTCTCTTGTCGGTAAGATAGGTGGACCCAAAACGCACGGTTACCGGCGCATCAGGCTTGCTCACAAAAGTGTCTTAGCACTTGACCCTGAGAAGTGCTGAGCAGGCCACCCCCCCTCAGATTGGTGGGAGCGGAGAACAGGAAAAAAAAAAAAGAAAAAGAAACTTCCTCAAATCTGCCCGCTTACTTGAAATTATGAATCTAGAAGCCTAAATTTATCTTCCCAAGCTGCAGATTTTAAATAGGGATGGTCAAAATCTAAAGGAAATATTTTAGAAACTTGATCCCATTTTTTTTCATTGATTTTTTCCAAAATGTCAAAAATATCCTGAAATATCAGCCACCTCTGATTGTCACTGCCTGCTGATAATTATGTAGTGATGCTGATTCACTAAAACAATCAGATGATATTTACTTACGCTGCAGAGCTATAAAATCCAGTTTGCATTAGATGAGCACAGTCTAGATGTCCTGATACCAAATCTTTGTCTCTGTTAAACCACCTGCCTTTTTCCTTCTTGGAACCCCACCATGGTTATCCATGTGGCAAGGACACATTGCGGCGCCGGAGGGGAATTTGGAAGAATTCAACATGTTGCTGGGTACTTCATCCTGCAAAGACACTCCCTTGTAAGTACCCAAGTAGCTTTGGTGAATTCATTTTTTATACGCGTGGATAAAGGCCTTATATGTATAGTTATATAGCCTGTAGTAAGGAAGAAGTGTCCATATAGTGATCTTGAATTAAAATTGCAGTCTTAGAGTACATTAGCTGTGACATTTTCCTCAGTGAATGATAATGACAGGATTGGTAGTGAATTAGGCCAAAGAGACAAGAGAAATGTCCTGAGGTTTTAAGGAGCTATTTATCCCCGTATCCGGCTAGGCAGCCCCAGAGCAGAAAGGGCCAATTTGTTATTTTAAGTGAGGTGCTGAAAAGCTGTAGAGCAGAGAAGCATGTCCTGTCTGCTGCCAAAGAAGGTTAAAATGGCTTAAAATGACTATAAATATTTGCTGTAGATGAACTTTTGTTCTCTTCAAGGTTTTGAAAAAGAATCAGAAAAAATATTTTATGGTGATTAATCAACGTCCATTGGACACTATAGAAATTACTTAAAGTAAAACAGAGTTTGTCATTCCTTGCAACCAGTCACTAGTGGCCAAAAGAGGTTAACTGAAGTCAAAAATATTACTGCTCACTACTTCTCCCGCTCAATGTAAAGTAAAAAATAATAAAAGAAAAATTAGAAACTTATAGATATATACATACTGTTTCGACTGGTTGAACTTGTGCCATTACTTCTGTGCCTTGGTGCTTCCCTGGGATGCTGAACGTACCTTCTGCCCACCTCCCAGGAAAGGTCTGGCCATTAGGAGCACCAATGGCAGGAACATGCAGTAGTAGCAGCAAAGCGGTGAAAAGGGCTGAGTTAAGGCTAGGTTTGCCTGAAGAGTACCTCAAATATTCCCCCTCTGGGGTAACTGTCTCTGCTTCATGGCCATACACATCTTTGAGCTCTCTGCTGGAGACCATCCTTCAATCCCTGTCCCGGCTTTCCCTACAGATAGGTGTCTCTCAAAGAGTGGTGATCCAGCACCGGTCATGCCAGCAGAGTCCACGTTATCTGAGCAGTAAGTTCCTGGGGAAGGCAAGCTGCTCCTGGATTTCTAGCTCCCTAAGATGAATGAGGAAGAGTTTTCTTTTCACACTGCCTGCAGATCCAGGAAGACGTAACTATTGTCTTCCCAGCCATAAGAAATGCAAAACAATTAGAAGGGAATTTGAAACTCTTGTTTTATCATTTATTTCTAGGCGATAGGCTCAAGGAAGTCTGAGTACAAACGACATTTTCAGCTGGTTTCGCGGCTAACATAAGGAGGTGCAATTCTCTCAATTCCAGTGCCATTTTATCTGCTTTCTCTGCCTGCAGAAACACAAATTCTGATTAACATGTCTCAAGTGTTCTTTCCCTTAAACCTTTCTCCTGCATAAATGAGCTGGTGACGGATTTCTGCTGAACGGTTTTGAAGCATCTCTCCACCTGACTTCCCAGCATGCGGGATCATCCAGACTCACAACTTCAGTTTAAGTTGTTCTATGAATAATTTTAAATGATGAATGTCACTCACAGATCTGTAGTTCACTAGAAGTCAGATCTGGTGTGGATGTTTTCCAGAAAACCACCGTTAAAAGAAAAGTAGGAAGAGAATCTGAAGTTCTGAATAATTATCCATGTTATATAGCTTCTTAGAGATTACTCTCCATTAAACAGATTTAGATCTTGGTAACTGCAGGAAAGAAATTGCTGAAATTCTTTACGTGTACATAGGGACACACTTACTTCCTTGTAAAGTACCTCATGCGTTTGTTAGTACTGCTTCCAGCATACAGTAATTAAGATTTATATTGCTTGAGGATATTTGATGTTAATGCTGGAAATTATGCTTTTCTGTAATCAGACTGTAAATGGGGGTAAAAAAAAAGTACACTTGAGACTCTTTGTGAATATGGCACTGTCATTTACATTTAGTTTGGCACCACAATTCAAAGGTGTTGATCAGAGAGCAGTCATGGACATACCCAAACCGAGATTCACAAATACTGGACCCACAAAGATTTAGGGAGTATTGTGTTTTAAAATAAGGTTTAGAAACAGCAGAAACCTCTCTGTTCTCCAGAGTGAATATAATCGTTGTTTCTATATCATAGCACTTAGTCTGCAATAAAAATATGTCTACTGGGGGAATCCACAGACTACTAAAACATGAAAAATCTTCAAGGAAACTTCTGCTTTGTCCAATTTTCTCATAACATTATTGTTTTAGGATAACAGCCTCTCTCCCTGAAAGAATATGCAATAATCATAGGGGAAAAAAATTGAAAAATAATACTAAAATTGGCTCTCTATTTTTTGAGGCAGAGCAGTTGTGAACCTCAAGAAAAGACAGTGAGAGAAAAGGGAGAGCAAAAATTATTTTGATTGACATACTTGGGATACATCCTGCATTACCCCTGCATTCCAGACATCCTAGTTAGAGGATCAAGAATCTATGTATTACCGATGATTGCAACACAGCAATAAGACCTAATTCTAAGAGACTTTTTTCTTGGTAAATACCCTTGTTCTTAACAAAGTAAGAAAGCATTTTACAATTAAATTGCAGAAAAATATAGAAATAAAAGCTGGAGAACAGAACTTAGATGTGATCTGAAAGACTTAAGACTGAGAGAACAGCCCAAAACAATATGGTGCCACTAAATTCACACTAGAATGGGCAGAATAGAGTTCTTTCAGAAGGGGAGTACATTTGCAATAATGTAGCCTTGCTTCCCGGTTCAAGAGGAATGGAATACTTATCTTGTTCCCAGGATCTGAGTTGTGTAGACTTTGGAAGGTAGTTATGGATAGATATATTCATATGGCTGCTGCTTCTCGTCTTTTTCTCTTTTTTCTTCTTCTCTTTTTTTTTTATTTTTTAACAGAAAGTCGACCTACTTCAGATCTGCTAATGACTTGCTCAGGGTCAGAGAGGAAGTGACCAGAAGACCTGAAAACTAAACATCAATATTCGGAATCACAGAGTAGTGGGGATTTTTTTGCTATATCAAGACAGTGGACTTTTATACCTTTCATTTTAAACTATCTAAAGTGAAAGCTGAGTTTAATAAAGGATGTTTTGAGGGCTCAAATGACATTAATGGGTCAAAAATGGGACCCCAAATACTATAACCTCCAGTGCCACAAATACGCACCTGATATAGTAACATCTAAATACATCTAATAACTAATTTATTTTTTAAATTTAGGTGAGTTTGAAAGTGCTTTAGTCGAATTTATTTCCCTGTATAGACAACTTTCATATGCAAGCCAAAGGAATTAAATTGAATTTACCTGTCTGTTAGTGCCCTTCACCCCAATAAGCTTTGACTACACTGTTTACTTTCAACCAAATTTGACAGAAACACTAACATTTAAGAGAGAATTAAATTTTTGTGGATTTTGTGAATCTCAGCTATCAGATGGAAGACATAGGTTCAAATTAGTGAGGAAAAAGCAGATGGAGCTCAGCTGATAACTATTCTGTTTGATATCAGTGGTGGGCAATGAGCACATGAAGAGCTCCCAGCTAGCCTTACTATCATGTCGTTGTTGGTCTGCTGCTGATGTGATGGGGCTATCCAAGAGATACAGGGCAGGGCTCAGGTTGTTGTTGGAGGCAAGGAAGGAATAAAGAAAAGGTACAACATGGTCCATTGGAAAGAAGGTTTCATTAGCTCCGCTGCTCACAGAATTACTTGCTTTTAATAGTAAGAAGCAATTTCCTACACTTCCTAGTGTCACTTGGCTAGAGGTGAAGAACAGTATTGCTTATGGGAATACCAAGGTGTGCTAATTATATCATGGCTGATCCACTCTGGCATTAAAATCCCTCCTAGGAAGAAATCACCCTGTGAAGAGATTCTTTGATTTAGAGCCAGAAGAATTATAATAAACACATATAACAAGACAACTTGAAAAATACTTTAAGTTACTATTTACTAGTAAACAGCTGATTAAAAAAATGGCAATCATGCAGGAACTCCTGAAGAATAAGCCATAAGGTAGGAGATAAATAGGATCTACCTAAAAACCTAATTATTCCCTCTAAATAAAACTTTCTTTTGGAACTGCATAAAATATCCCCTGCAACAACTGTGATTCTAGTCATCTTGAAATTATTAATGCATTACTCAAAGTTGCCATATATATATTTTGGATAGAAAGCAAAAGAAATCATTCCATGCAAAACCACAAGAAAAGGGGATATCCTGTTTTAGGAAATTGCCATAAACACCAAGGAGAAGACCCTGTCAGTCTAGGACTTTTCACTTCCTTCCATTGACTGCTCCATTTTGCCCTGAACACAGAATTAATCCATGAGTATCATCTGGAACCCAGATGTGCAATGACTTGAGTGATAATCCAAACCACCAGACTCTAGATGTCTTGATTATGTTTATTAACTGCTTGAAGGATTATGTACACATTTATTTTTATAGTATGATAGAAACAGGGTGGTGTTTCCTAAAAAAGTTTTCTGGCCGCTGGTGAGAATGGACCTCTTGAGATGAGAGAAAAGAGACAGTAGGGAGCTAATCCATGGTATGTCATATTCCGGACTGAGTATTGTAATCATTGAGTTGCTAGGCATGAAGAGGTCTTCCCTTTGCCACCTTCTTCTCCAGCAAAGTTTTATAAATCTAACCTTTCATTTCCCATTTCTTTTGTGTGTTCTGCCAAACCAAAATATTTCCCCTGAAGCTGAATAGAAAGTTTCATATGGCACTGACTTTTCTTTCAATGTTTTGCTTAGGAAAAACAACAAAACAAATTTCAGTCTGGATCAAACCATGTATTTATTATTTTTTTCCTAGTTTGACTGTGGAGAGGAATAATCTATTATTTATAACCCTATCCACTACAAGCACAGTTGTCTCTCCAGGGAGGAGATGAGACAAAGAACAAACCACCTATGACAGATGTTGCTCATATTCTTTCATGCACTATGGGAAGGTGTTCAGATTCTGCCATGGTGAAAGTGGCACGCAAAAATATATAGAGTGGAAACTATAATGGGGTTCTGAGGAGGGGAAATAGTTTATGTAAAACATTCTGCCTCTAATAAATCATCCTAGAAGCAGTCACATCAAGGTAGGGAAACCACCGGGACACAACTCTACATGTTACACCTTGCTTCCTGATTGTGTCTTCTCCCTACTTTACACCTCAATAATATTTACTTTGCACGTTCCTAGATGAATCCTGCACAAACTAGCTACAGGACCCTGCTGTTCATGACACCATGTCTGCATTCAAATCCCAGGGAGCAGAAGCAATGGGGGTATTAAATTAAGGAATTATCAGAAGACAGTAAGGAAAAATGTATTTTCCTTAATGCAGAACACAATGCAATTGATTAAAAGGAGAGAAATGAATTAATGTCAATTAGTGTGAGTAAGAAAGTAATAGTACCTTCTACATACATCTATTGTCAAATAATGTTCGAATAATTGTGATTTGTTAATTGGGAACTATATGTGTAAACAAGATGATTCTGTCCTCTTTTCTAAATTGAAAGTCTGCTCTTCCTTCAGTACACACTTTCTGTATATTTTCTTTTAGTAACAGCTAGGAGATTTTTCAGCTGTCCTCATTAGAAAATTCCAGTTTGTCAAAAATGAAGCTCTCTACGGGAAAGGTTCATTTTTCACGAGTTTTCATGAGTTCTTTCACTGAAATATGATTGAAAACATTTGACATTATCTGGGGGGTTTCAAGAAAAGAAAGTTGAAAATATGACCCCCAATGGCTGTGCTAAACTGTGCTAATTTACAATTTAAAAAATAGTAATTGTTGAAACAAAAGTAAAGGTTGAGCATACTGAAACATTAAAAAAATTCAGCAGATCTGCTTTGAAGTTTCTTGAAAGTAATTTCAGATCACACCATCATCATCATCATCACCACAATTTCGCCCAACTTTGGACAGGAAAAGTCCTTGAAATCCTAAAAACACTCATATAAGTCGATATCTTGTCATTTTCAAGGTCAGGGTCTACTGTGAATAAAGCTGCTTTGAAAAGTTTGCAGATAAGGGCAGATAAATACCTAATATCAAGCACAAAGAAATTAATTACTAAATTATGTGGAATAAGGTCAATTAAATTACTTGGGGAAAAAAAACAGGAGAAATGGGATTAGCAGCACTGGAAGTTACATCTACATCTACAAAAACATCTACAAACATCGATGTAATATTATGGAAGGCAAGGACCCTGGGTCAAAAATTCCTAGTTTCTTCAAAACCATGATGCATAATGCTTGCTAATGGAAATTAGTTCCAGTTTTGTCAGAGAGCTTCCTAGGTGTTATCATCAACAGGGTAATTACCAAGCCTGTGGGTCATTCTGTGTGTAAGCTGTTCCTTGGAATCTAAAATTTGCTACTAGTTTAAATTATGGAATACGATACCCATAATAAAATGCTGACCATAGAAACAAAGCTTCTCTATGTTCTGGGGAATGATAGTGAAGATGCACCGAGGAACTCACACCAGTATTTGCAAAAATCTGCCTTTTCTTTTGAAGATGATGGCCAAATTTGGGCTGAATGCGTGGGAACAACCAGCCCAGTCCTCAGCAATTCCGATTATTCCACTCCCTGTGTCTCATAATTCATTTACTGGCCAAGAACTACAACAATATTGTAACATATTATTAAATCCATTATGCTGTTACTTTCCTAAGATTAAGTGTTTTCTTTTATTTGTGAATAACTGTCAATGCTTAAGTCAGATTCAATCAAAAGACATTTGGACATTTTATAAGACACCTGTCCAATTAAGAGAAATTTCTTGGCATTCAGATCGCAGTCTTCTTGAGCCAATGAGCTAGCATTTAAATGTTCTGTAAAGTACATTATTTCAGTATTACACTGTAAAAATAGTGTATGAAAATAGAAATAACATTTCTCCCATAGAACCCGATACATCTGGATATGATGTTTAAGCAATGAAATATAATCTTCTTTAACAGGCTCTGTAGCAAAAAAGCAATTCAATATACATTAATCTAAAATGTTATACACAAAATATAAATCACAAAGGGTCAAGAAAGCTGTTGAAGTGCTCTCCTCTTGACCTCCTCTTTCTTGTGATTCAACTTGGAAAAGACCATTGATGCTCTTCTGGTATAAACCCACTAAAATAATTCAGGTTTAGTATGCACAGACTGCCGTCGGGGGCAAGCTCAGCAGGTGCCAAGAAGCATCATCATCTTACTGTTTTGTTAAGGTGTTATGTCACCGCTCCACAAAATCATTCAGGCACGTGTGTGTCTTTGAACCTTAGAAGAGCTTCACCGACACTTTGTTGGCTCAGGGCCTGCATGCAGATACAAAATAGGTTTTAGGCACAAGAATGGTGAAACGCAAAAAATCTCCCCTTCAATTTCTATCTAAGCCTGAAGAAGTCTTAGCTTCCCATGCCTTTAAGAATTTTGACTTTGCAAGCACATTGAGTTATTTTGCAAACTTTGGGTTCTTCAACAGCATCTACATGGGACCTCAGGTGTCTCAGCCAGGGTTTTCTTTCCGTGCTGGATACTTAACATTGAAATTGGTGATTGTAGACCAGTGTGTCAGCTTCTATTGCACCTGGCACAAAATATTCATGGTCAGATAGCTCAACATATAGTGACAGCTTTATTTTACACATCCTTTGTCTGTCTAAATTCAGCTTGTTTGTTTTGTTGAACAAAGGGTAATTGTACCCTTGTTAGTCTTTCAAGGTCAGTATAGCTATGAGAAAATGCACAGGACTTAGTTTTACCTTCAACATCATCTGTGATATTTTGATATTGGGTTTTTTTACCAAGGAAGTCCCAAGGTTCAATATTTTTATCCAAACATATGTGATTAGATCCAAAGTCAATTGCAGCCAGTTGGAGCGAGATCCTCTGAAGTATTTAGACACCTACTAGACACCTACAACACTGATGTCTGTGGGCACCAGTCTCCGAAATACTGAGGATTTGGATGTTGGAACCCTCTGATCAACTGAGCTCTTGATGGTATTCTCATAAATAGTTCAATAAATCAAGAATTTGTGTTACGAACATTGTATGGGAAAACTTGTTGTAGTCCTGGCTTGACTGTATCAGCTCAACAGATATATGCCACACATTTCAGAAGCATGAGAGAAGGTAAAGCTGTAGGAATGGTTTGCAGGCAGGAAATGAAAACGGCTTCTGAGTGGGGGGTTTTGTCATCTTTGGGATGAGACTACATACCGTAGGCATTTGGGACTCAAAAGTGTCTCACTAACCATGTCAGCATCAGAAGCTGCTGCTTGCTCAATTCCTCCCCCACACAGAGATTTGATTACCAATCTGTACTCATTTGTCCTCTCTAAAAAGTGCTAGAGAAATGGAAACAAAGTTCTTGGAAGCCCTGGAAAGTCCTTGCTGATAAAACTCAAACTACTCATCCTTTTACATAGAATACGAGAGAATTTTAGGGTTTTAAGGTTTTTTTAAGGAGTTCCCTTCAATCATTCCTGAGAACTTATGGCTGAGGATTACATTTTCTACCACTCACTGGAATACTTTCCTCAAGACAAACTTTCCCCAGAAACTAAAAACAAACCCAAAACATGCCCCCCCCCCCAAAAAAAAAAAAAAGAAAAAGTTATTGTGTCATAATATAGTGTTATAATTTAAACTCCAAGGAACATTCTCAAGAGGTTGTGTAGTTAGAAAATGTCAACATGTTTTTGGTGAATATTATCATTAATTGATGACTCAGTGTGGATAACTCAGAACAAGTTAGACAAATACCATGAATTCAGTAAGTGATAAAGGCTCAGGGTCTAACTTGCCTCGTTTTGCAAGACTGCTTTTCATTTTCCTGTTCCTGGGCTCCAGTCTGTCGCTTGGACTCTCAGCTGCAGATACATTGATGTGGGACTCATCCTCTTTTCAGAATCCTGCTGCACATGGGTGGCATTGACCTAAATTACTGTAGAGCTGCGTAATGTAAACATCCAGTCACTTTCTCCTCATGGAGGCTCTAATGGAAAAGCCCTAATGTCTAAATTATATAATCTTGAAATCAGCACCTGGAATAAGTCAGATAGATTCTGTCTTGAAAGTGATTGTTTCTTCTCAGTTGATTATGGTGGAAGTCACAGTTCATATGAAGAAGTCCGTATTGTGAACAGATAAAGTTTTGTCCCTTGATTTCCACTTCTGGTGGTTAGAACATATAAAGTTTGGGGGGGCAGATTTTAATTTCTTGGAAAATTAGATTTCTAAGCAGGGAAGAACAGGTTGCTATAAAAAATGTCTGTGCTGGTGAGAGAGAGCACCTACAGGGATTCCTGTGATTCCAACATTTTGTAAAAGGTAGTCAAACAAACAATGAAAAAAATCCAGTTCTTTCCTGGAAAAATAACAATGGTTTCTACAGGGATATAAGACAGAAACCAAACACTGAAGCTGTCCAAAGGAGTAATATTTGCACATCTATACACACACACACGCCCAAGGCTCTTGTTACTCTGCTAATAACCAAGCAAGGTGCAAGGCTTCTTTTGCATTCCAAATAACAAATTTGCTTAAATAAGCTGTTTGGCTGTTGCCATCACATTTCTACTTGTCGTTTGCATGTAATACTCATCCTCGAGACTTTGTGAATGTGACAATTCCCATTATGAGCACTGATAGTGGGATGGTGAGTTACAAGAGGGTGGCAAATACCAGAGTGTATCTGTTCATTGCAGCACAGATGTATTGCTGTGGTGTTCCCAAACTCTTTTCTTCACGTTTCCTCTCTCCAGGGCGAGTTGCGATACTAGGCCTCTCTGCTTTACCGTATCTCACAAATCCCACAAAGAAATAGCTTTACAAGGTGATAAAGAGTTCTGGAGAAAGGACTCAAACAAGAACATCCGAGTCCATGCTCTTGTGCAATGCTGCGGTCTTTCACTTGATCTGTTTGTCCCCTCCAGTACATGGAAATACCTGTATCTCAGTTGCTGTGAGTGCCGTTCTCCTCCCTTCCTCTAGCTTCCGAAAGATAAGCACAGAAAAAATAAGTTTTGAAGTTATGCAGTTCAGTTTTTTCCTACAAGCTCTACTTCCGTATGTGTACACAGTGTTCAATGGAGCCAATCTCAAATGGAGATTATATGTGCTACTGCGAGACAAAGAATACATTAGTAAGAATATCTGATTTGCTAGTCAACATTTTAAAAAATGTCTGTGCATCTTGCAGTGCTTCAGTCTGGATTTTTTCTAATCTTTGAGAAAAGTATGTTTGAACATAAGTGAATTTTGCTATGCTGGAAAATTAGGTTTTCCCTACTGTTATTTCAACAAAAATGATGAAAATTTTGGATTGATGAAGACCCCTCCACTTTTGCATAACTGCCTACCTCATATTTTTATGAACCACAAAGTAGTGGAAAGGACTTCATTGGTCAAAATCTTTGCTTTTATGTTAAAACCCATTTATTCTTAAGGGGCAAAATGTAACAAAAAAACCCCTGTCTATAAGTATGTAGAACCCTAGTAATTTAGTCTTCAGCGGGTCATGTTGCTGCACAAGCTTAAGAGCTAGTTCACACTGTTATTGAATAAAAGCAAAAAGTATAGTTACCATAGCAACGGCCATAACACATGATGTTGCTATTTCCCTCTGAGATTTTAAAGCCCCACACATTTTTAAGGAAACAAGTGCTGAAATATCTTAGCTACACTTGTAGGACTTGGTGGTTTTTATTAAAATGTACTAGATTTGATGTATTCAGCAGCAGCTATTTCTACTGAGCAATTTTAAAGAAGGCCAAGAAAGCAGTTGAAGAGTACCAATAGTTTGTACATAGATACTATACAGTTTCATTGTCAGTTGTTACCAGAAAGACATATTTTCATGTCTTCTTATGCTTGCAAAGAGAAAGGAAAATGAAAAGGTGTATAAAGGAGGTCACATTTCCCAGATCAAATAAACATCATCTCTTTCCCTCTGGAGTGGCGACTCTAACACATGTAACACCAGTTGTGTGGGTAAAGTCCTGGACCTCTCCGGATGAATATCTTCCATGTCTATCCTATCACTTTCCTACTTTCCCATTGACAATCTCAAAATGGGAGAGTGGTGAGTATGTAATATGTGTTATTATATTAGGTTAAAATACTAATCGGAGGTAGGAACTTGGAGTATCAACCTTATATTAGTCAACAATTTACACCTATGTTTCAAGGGTTTATACAGAATAAACTACACTTATAAACCAGCTACTGCAGAGGCCAAGAACATTAAAACTTCTGTCTGTTATCTTTTAAAAAACCTTCCAGCTAATCCTTACTTTTGGAAGGGATTCTAGGGAAATAACCCAAAATGACTTTGTCTTGGCATACAGGAATTACTGCTGGCAAAGAAGGTTATTATGAAGCGTAGTTGTAGTGGTGGCACAGTCTTCTGGAACAAATGTAAATGCAATTTTTAGAACAGTTCAGACTTGAGAGATCTCTTACTGCTTGCTCGCAGAGCAGGTTTAGTATCTGCTGAAATTTTGTCCAATTTCCATTGGCTTACACAAGCATCTTCCTTCAGTTACTACTTGATGAGCCTATTCTTTTTACTTTTTATGTCAAACCAGTGGTGCTGGGGTTTTTTCATGGACCTCTGAGAAAATACCTGTGTTGATGTGCGCTTCTGTACAGGGCATATTAGTTTAGAAAATGCACTAGTTTTTCTTAGTTAACTTTTGTGAGTGTCTCAGAAGCAACCCACAGGGTCTGCAGGTTGAAAACGGCTGCCCTGAACTATTGAATGACATTGTTATAGTCTGTATAATAATTACTGCCTTTTACCTCTGCAGCTGATACAGATGTAGTCATATATAGGCATCATATAAGTTGATATATAAATGGAAAATACTGTTATTTAATTTTAATAATAATCCAGTCTAGAAGACAGTTATACAGAGACAGAGCAGCAAATGCCTGCGAGAGCGTTTGAGTAAGGTAGAGATCATTGACAGTGAGTAATGGTTTCATATAACGCAAAATGTCAAAAGAATAATTTACAGATAATATTAGGAAGGGTAAATGAGAAGACAATGGTTCAAAGTGAAAATAAGCTCAGGGTGCAGTGATCCAAAAATCATATTTGAAGGCTATATAATGCAAATACAAAGCTGGCAGGGCTGCATGCCTTTGAAATAGAAGGAAGCGCGCAGCCTAATTGCTAAATATGGTTCCATTTACTGAACAAAGAATGTTATCAGCAAGGCAAGAAGAAAGCTAAGAAGAAAGCACTAGTTTATACTGTGGGTAGTCACCTCTCTACAAATGGGCAGAACAAAGAGTATGGATTTGTACGGTCCCTGTTAAATTTGTAGGGATTATCTTGTACAAGGGCCATATCAGTTTCCATATCTTTACATATAATGCAGAAAATAACGGCTCGGTTGTTCCGCCTACTGTGCCAACACATACATTTCCCTCTGCTTATGAATGGACGTGTCTTCTCAATTACATTCATCTGTACATATCTGAACTGTGTAACAGGTTTATTTCCGAGTCATGCATTTAGCAGAAAAGCAAGCAACGCAAAGATACTGTGAAATTGTTGATGAGATTGGGTACCTAAAGCATTCAGTTAGACCCAATCAAGGTATAACAGGCAGAGAGAGATAAATTTTGGATCAAAAGACTGTTGCTAGAAAACAGAAGCACCTTTCTTTTTTTTTTTTTTTTACTGGGATGTAGGGGTAGATCACTGAGCCCAGTCACTTGCCCATTCTGCCAACTATATTATATAGTCCCATCCATAAATGTAATAACCTCTATTTTGAAAGTAATTAAAATGATGTCCTCCTCTTTTCATATGGGGCAGATGTTGCAGAACTTCATGACTGATGGTTAACATCTTCCTTTTAGGTTCTAGCCTAAAGATATTCCTGAGCAGCGCAGAAACATTTTTTTTTTTTTGTGCCACTATTATTCTGTAACCTTTCTCCTTCTCTGTAGTGTTTTGAGGAATGACATTAACTCTGATTCAGTCTTTAATTTTTGTGACTTTTGATTGGGACTTTCCTTCTCTGTGTTACATAATAGATATTTTTCTTGATCAACCTGCTTACCTTCATAAGTAAGTGTTTGAGCCTGATTTCAACATTTTTGCGCACAGCGATGCTTCTTATAGAAATAAACTTCGGGATGGGATTCACGTTAGACTTCATATAGCGCGAGTGCGTCACACTAGTGTGAGATCAGCTCAGGATTTTCACCTGATTACAAGGTGAGTTCAACAGTAAACCTTATTTTTTGGGACAGGCTGAGACAGTAACCTTAATTTAAGTGGCCATACAGAGTACTCAAGTTTGCCGTAATCTTATCATTTACTGTTCTTCCATGGTGCGTGTACAATGCAGCGTTAGGCCCCTCTTGCTTTGGTTTCCTCAATTGCACAGCCATTAAACCAGCCAGCACAGTTGCTATCCCTTTAACACACTGCTTCTGTCCCAGTATACATACTATGTTTTATTAAATCCATAATTCATGTTTCTCAGTTTCTTTTCTCTCATCAGGAGTTGTAAGCAAGAATAGTAATGGTACACATCAGGAGTTATAAGCAAGGATGGTCATGATATAAGGATGTTGCAACAAACAAAATGCTGCACAAGTGCAAAGCTGCTCCCTGTGAGCCTCCGTATAACTCCCCTGGCCGTGCGTTGAAGAACCACAGACCGAAAATGCTTCCGGCTACACAAATGTTTTGGGGATTTGGATCTTTAGATTGAAAGGTTCTGTTTGTGTGTTTTCAAGTTCTCACTGGCCATTGTACATTGCACAGAGATGCCAAGGAAGCTGTTAGGTAGGGAAAGATTTGTTGCAGCCTGTTTTCTTCAGCTGCTACTGTAGCAGGTTATAAAGACAAAATGGGTTTAATTGTATGGAAATGGTGCAAAAAATGCTTGCATATTTAACCTCAAAATCTTTGTTGTAGAAGTGGATGATCACACATACTTATTTACTTTTCTGCTACTGAAAAATCACTTCCATGAAAAGAGGGGGGAAACATGGAGATACGTGCATTACTATGTAGGTCAACTATTAATTGGTTTCAAAGGGCTTTATTCCTTAAAAGAAATCATCCTTTTTATACTTACAGAAGACATTTGTTCCATTTGCAGTATAAATTGGGACACATGCAGTTTTCTTTGTTGTTCTCCAAACCATGATGAGTAAGCAAGCCCATTAACTCAAGGAGCAATATAGTGAGGCCTTTTGCAAAATACTTCAGAAGAAAAGCAGAAAAATCTCCATAACCACAGGTGAGCAATAAAATAGCTATAAGGCAAAAGTATTGTTTGCAGTATGCCCTTAATCAGTAGCTCTTCTTTTTACATCTCAGTGTGAAATCTCCGTATCAGTGAAGTTAGTTTCGTAAGAAATAATCAGGGAAACTTTATAAAACCTAAAGGCCACTACAAATTAGATTCTATCTATACCAAATATCCATTAGATGTTCACAAATGAACCACTCTCATTTCAAAATATTTTGTCTTTCTGTCAAAACTCTGACTTGAATAAAAAGCGCTTTTGTCTTATTAAAAAAGAACATGGTTTGGTAATACCTCTATTTTACTTAAAACACACAAAATTGCCTTAAGCGAAGTTGTTTTCTTTTCAGATAAATGTTCTAGAGTAATATTAGGTGGCTAAGGGAATTAATAATTGCTTGTGGTAGAAGCTGTCTTCTGCAGATAGCTGCTTTGAATCCAGACTAGCCATGACTGGACAGTGTTATCCTCATTTCAGAATAAAGTACAGTCATAACTCAAGATGATGCTGTTTGCATCTGTGCTATTACACAGTACTTGCGTCATTATTGTGCCATGCTCTACTTCTCATGCCATTCTAAAAGAAATTTATTCGCCTAGCCTGCTGTCCATCATACGTTTCACAATTTGCTCCTTCGATTCATAATGTATTTTCTTTTTCAGAGAGCATTCGAATTGTAAGAGGGACTAGATGGCTCCAAGGGTTGATTGTTTTGTCGCTTCCATAGCTATGTTCTTAAATGGGTCAAATTCGTGATGGATGGACAATAATCATTACTATCTGCTGACCTGATTTTCTGGTGACTACCTGACTACTGGCAATGCCTCTTAAGCATGAAGGAAATGCATGGTGTGGCAGGAAGCTGCCTGGCTGCCTGAGCTTTTTCTATCTATTAAATTCATGAGACAGATCACAAATGACATGATTTCATTGCTCTCACCACCACTGTCTTGCTCTACAGTGGTAGAGCCCAATATTGCCTGCCAGTTTCTCCAGGAGAAGTCGGGAAGTGGTTGAGAACTGACTTCCAAGGTAATAAATTAACATCCCTAGTCCTGTAACTGGAACAGGAAACCAGACAGGCTCTTCTGAGGCTGATTGTTACTAATCCAAGACAACAGGAACCATGGTGAGAAAAATAAGAAAAAAAATCCCTATCCGTGACTTCCATGGACCCTTTTCCTACTTATAAATATTTGTTGATTGGCAATACTATTTTTTTCCAACAGTGCCAAATAGCCACTGCTGTACCTATGCCAAGAATAATACTTTATTTTTTTAATATTTGATCAAAAAAACCACTTTTCCCCCCAAGAAACTCCATGTACAGCTTCTGCATTTTTCAACCCTCTGTAAATCACCAAACTGAACATCTATTACAGTATTACAACAACACAACACTATAGTTGAGATTAAGAATCTGGTTAGATTTATATTCTCCTCAAGTTGAAGAAATACTTGCTCACAGTTGTTACAAGCAGTCATATATGTAAAAGCCACTTGGTGCTGATAGTTATAAAGAAAAGATCAATAAAGCAAGCAGAGCAGTCTTGGCCAGTGCAACATATCAGAGAGTAAAGTGTAATTTGGCCTTGTAGAACAACATGAGAACTCAGCCTCTTGGAAAAATACCTTCCAGAGAGGACTGGAAGGAAATTAAAATTTATATCCTCTTCTATGGGGAAAAGAGAGGGCTCTTTATATGCCGAATTCTATTATCAAGAAGTGTCCAAGTTATTGAAAATATCTGAGATTTTGAAAACAGAAAGATCTGACCATAAAACATTTACAGAGTGAAAGTGGCAAAATAACTCAGACATTTGCTTGTTATGAACATTTCTGTTCCATTTCTTTCACAAACTCCACTTAACCGAGACAAGCAATGCAGAGAATGTAGCGGAGCTAAACACAGGTAGTGACCAAGCTGACCCAGAAATGCAGAAACCAAGTTCCTCAGTTAGAGTTCAAGTACTGTTTTGTTTCTATATATGGATTGTAATTGTCATTTGGGGGAAAAAAATTAATTTATTAACACCACTGTGTTGTACACCATTGAACCACCAATGTAGTCAAAGATACCTATACTTAGAAATGCATTATCATTTCCCGTTATCACTGTGAATATTTTCCTCCATCTCTGTAACTTTGTTCTCTACCTCCTATGCTAACTAGAATCACATAATGTATTTTTAAAGCAAACACTTTTTTCAACACCAAGAATTTTTTAGCAGAGTGATTTAAAACATTTTAGTTGCCTCATTTACCAGCATCACTCAAAAAACTTGCCTTTATTTGCAAACATTACTGTGTGAAATATTACTACAGTGAAGTTAGGAAAATGACTCTGAACTGCAGGGTGCTGAAATTCCCACATCTTCTTCCTTGACTTCGATGGAGCCAGGATGTCCTCCTGTTTTGTTTATTGCTGAGTGGAATGGAATTAGAACTGATAGGCCACTTGCCACTGTGTAAATGTTTCTGTAACAAAACCCTAACAATGTCCTTTTAAAGGTGAGACTAACTAAGAGTTAAGAGAGGAGTTGTTGGCACATAAGGCCAACTGTATCCTGGGCTGCATCACAAGAAGCGTGGCCAGAAGTTCGAGGGAGGTGATTCTGCCTCTCTACTCAGCTCTTGTGAGACCCCACCTAGAGTACTGCATCCAGCTTTGGTGTCCTCAGCACAAGAAGGACATGGACCTGTTGGAGCGAGTCCAGAGGAGGGCCACAAAGATGATCAGAGGACTGAAGCACCTCTTATATGAGGATACGCTGAGAGAGTTGGGGTTGTTCAGCCTGGAGAAGAGAAGGCTGAAGGGAGACCTTATAACGACCTTCCAGTATCTGAACGGGCATCTGCAAGCTGGACTTTTTACAGGGACTTTTCACAAAGGCATGTAGTGATAGGACAAGGGGTAATGGCTTCAAACTGAAAGAGGGGAGATTTAGATTAGATCTCTGGAAGAAATTTTTCACTCTGAGGGTGGTGAGACACTGGCACAGGTTGCCCAGGGAACCTGTGGATGCCCCATCCCTGGAAGTGTTCAAGGCCAGGTTGGATGAGGCTTTGATCAACCTGGTCTAGTGGGAGGTGTCCTTGCCCATGGCAGGGGGGTTGGAACTAGATGATCTTTAATATATCTTCCGACCTAAAACATTCTATGATTCTATGATAAATAAATTAAACTTATT
Organism: Burhinus oedicnemus; assembly: GCA_008921705.1. Taxonomy (NCBI): domain Eukaryota; kingdom Metazoa; phylum Chordata; class Aves; order Charadriiformes; family Burhinidae; genus Burhinus; species Burhinus oedicnemus. The sequence goes on from VFFE01007854.1 coordinate 1,021,056, forward strand.
CTAGTGTAATTGTACTTTTTTTTTTCCCTTGGTTTAACTTAAGCTGGTTGAAAAGTATTTGTCTAATTACACAAATTGTGCAGGAACTATACCGTTTACACTTAAATTGGTGTGTCCAGTGAAATCTGGACTAACAAACTTAAATGAGAAAGATATAGATATGAATTGGTGATATGGGAACAGTTGCCTCGAGAACAACTTCCATTCATTAATGACTGGGACATGGATATTTTTTCTTCAAGAAAAAACAAATCAAGCTTTTATCCAAATTTCTGTAATATAAAGAACAAACTCTGCCTGTCATTACAGTATCATCCAGTTTTAGGACCAAAAAATGATTGCATGAGTATCATCCTTTCACTAATTGTCATAGTTTTAATAACTGTCATCATTTAAGTAATTAAAAGAGAAAAATAAAAAATAATGCCAGTCGTACATTTGTGCTAGGTAGTTTGCAGGATTCACTGTCCTCTCTTTAAATTGAAATTGCTACAGGAAAGGCAGAGCAGGGGCTGTCTCACACCACATAGGTGCAACGCACGGGAAATTTAAACACGCACAAGCTGGGCCAGGAAGAACTACTATTGTGCAGTCAACAAGAATAATAACTTCCTCGGAAATACTTTACCATGGCAGCTTAAAACATTTTTATCAGTAATCTCTCTGTGGAGGAAGGCCTGGCTTAACCACTAGTCTTCCCTGTATTTAGTACGAGGTACTAAAGTGCAGGTACTGGCGCTAAGTAGCACCCTAGTGCAAGCCTTCCTAATTCTGAGCCTTTTATACCTGGAAGCCAATACTGCTATAAATGACAAGTCACAGAAGCCCAAATGGCTCTTTCACTACGTGCACAGTGTACATATGTATCCAAGACTGAGCCACCGTCCGTAAGCCTTGTAGCTCCTAGACACACAGATCTGCAGTGTAGTTTCTAGAACGTATCTGCAGGCAGGGTGGAAATTGTATCATGAGAATATCTAGGGAAGAATATGTAAAATAAAGAGTGATTGCTGTGTTAGAAAGCCCTCAGGTTGGAATCCAGCACAAGAGCTTGATAGGTTTCAGAAACAGAATAACTTAAATGGTTCTAAAGGATACTAACTAAATGTCGGTTTTGCATAGGAAACAGACAATATTTATTAAACATCAGATTAAGAAACTTTTAAATTAAGTGATAATCAAAGGCTTGCTATTGCTTTATGTTCCAAACAGGTGGGTTTTCTCAGCTCAATTGGTCTGACTTAAAAAGAAAACAGAAAAAGGATTTAAATCAAGTAAGTCTATTATCAAAGAAAATACTTCTGAAGAGAAAAATTATTTGCTCCTTCCCACTTTTTCTTTTCCAATGTGAATTTTGGTTAATATTTTACTTCAAAGTAAAGGTAATGCCAGAAGAGTAGCAGTGACTGAGATCTAGGATGGGGCTTGAGAAGGGGTTGCTTCTGCCCGTTACCTCCTTTGTACCTGTCTTTCTCTGCCTCTATTCTTCACACTTTGGCTACATAATCTGCTTGAATCCTAAGCTTTAGTGTTATTGTAACACTGATTATGAAGATCTATTTCCATACCTGTATTCTGGTTCGTCTGTAATCATTTTTATTGCACTCCACACAAATGATTAAGGTTGACTTCCTTTCAGGACTTCAGCACATCTGTTCCAGCACCCATAAAGTCAAAAAGCTAATGCTGTTTGGGTATCCCAGGGACCTAGAACACCTCCAAAACACTACAAAATGAATGCCCTTTCCAGCAACCAGGGTGTCAGAGAAGGACTGGAAAATTAGTCTCTTATTTGGCATTGTAGAGTAACTAATACTTTTAAAACCAAGCTATAATAACTTGACACAATCTATTTACGCAAATCCTTTTCTCTGTTGTCCCAACCATATGACTTTTAGTTCCATACGTTACTCGTTAGATTCAGTTTGGAAGCTTGTAGACCTTGAGAGAGCTGTCGGTCGCTAGCTAACGGCTACCTGTGGTATTTTCTACTTCAGAAAGAAGAGCAATGTGGGACAGTCCTTTCCTCCTCACTCTTTTATGAGGTAGATCATGAATTATTAGTACCGAAATCACCTTTAAGTACAATCATTTAGTTTTACCAGAAGCACTTAAAGAATTTAGCTATGGTGTGTGTTTTAAACATGATGCTGAAAGTAAGGTGAAACTCTTAGATGCTTACCTCGGGGTCAGTTCCAGAGTCTCTTGCTTTGTAGTTTTCAATGATCTGCTTAATAAGCTTATGTTATGCGGTATAGAGTTGTAACTGAACCTGATTATACATGTCCTAGAGGGAAAACTCCCAGAACACGATCAATCTATTCAGGGATTTAAAGTGTGATTTATATAATTTACAAGCTGTGTTTAATACAAACTATCATCGCGCTTACCTTTTTTTAGAACATCTTGAAGGTTCAAAGAGTTGTACAAACACTGATAATTAACTCTGGGATTTTCAAAGAGGTCCAAAAGTGAGCCACCCATCTACTGCAGAATTGGCTAGGTAACTCCTGAAGATCCCTTTGAAAAATTCCTATCTTTGACTACTTCAAGCACAGCTCTGCTCCTGAGACTACAAAATACTTCATTACTTGCCCTGTCCATTTTTCTCTGCAAGCCTTAGTATGAAAGATTCCATCTGATCAATGTTTATGTTATAAATAAGATTTTCAAAGGATGACTTGATCCCAATCTATAAGGACAAGTGAGCAGAAGGAATGCTTTATTATCAGCCTCTTCATAACATCAGGTACTACAGAGTCCACTGGTGGAAAGTTGAAGTTTCAAGATGAAAATGAGAAGTGTTTTTAATAGTAAAGGTGATTAACACTTAAAATAATTTAATGTCAATTGCTAGAGATTCTTCATGATCAGCAATACTCGATATATTTATCCACAAGTTATGCTAAATTTTGATCAAGAACAGATTCTTAAAACTGCATGCATCTGTGTTATAAGCAGAGTTGATGATCACATCAGCTCTTTTTAATTTTATGACTTTTGAATTTATTTGTCTATGTTGAGCACTTTCCTTCAAGCTGTTAACAGTTTTACTGCATGTAAATTTTTAATTTTTTCTTTTTTTTTTCCTCCTCTGGCAAGTATACAGTCAACAATATGTTTGAAAAAAAATTTAAGTGATATATTCTAGTTTTGTAACTGATTCTGAATTTGAACCCAGAGAAAACAAATGAATCAAAATAGCGTTCCCAAAATGAGAACTTTTATTTTAGGAACCTTTGATTTGTTATCTGAAGCAGATGTTTAAAAATGGCACATGGGTCCTTCGCACTGGGCTGCATTTCACTCTCATTTCAGGTAGTTCTTTTTTGATGTCTAATGAAGAATTTCCAGGTCAAAACATCCCGTACAATAGTAAAGGTACTGGGTATCACTGGTATACACAATACAACTGCACAAGGGCATGACCATCCCAGGTACCATCTTCTGATAGTGGGAAAAGCCAGGGACCTTCTGCAGCTGAAACCTTTCCAGAAGACCTATTCCATTCCTTGAACCAGGCCAACACCAGCCTTTCTGTGTTCATTCCCTTTCTGCCTTCATTTTCTTCCTTGGCTGGTGCAACATTTTCCCACACAAACTCTTCCCCAGACAATTATGTGTCAAGTAACCCATGTAAAGGAAGAGAAATATCTAGAGAGAACAAAGAAGAGAAAAAAGTAATGCTCAGGTGTTATTTGTGAAGGAATGGGAATTTGTTGGGGAAGAAAAACAAAGAAACATGGTATTCAAATTTAATTTTCTTGCCTGTCATAAGAAACTGTGAGGTTATTGTAGGTTTTAGGAGCACACGTACTCGATGCTTTTAACCTGCCTCTAATTGAAAAATGTAGCCAACAATCTTGAGAACTGCAAAGTGAAATTTCAAAAGCAAGAACTTAAGCATGAAGGGTGACTACAAGAATGTGCTGAAGTCTAAAGACTGGGTAACTTTTCAGGGGGAAATTTCTATGTCCCGTATTTTGCTACAGGTTACACCTATGACTGAGCATTTGATAGTGAGCCACGGTAATCAAAACTTATAGGTAGGCGGTAAGCAGAAACATTGTCCTGCACTTAATGGTCTTCATTGGAACAATATGGGACTTTTTTATCATCCCTTAAAGATTTGCTGTTTCTGCTTCACAGCACTGGTCCTTCCAGACACAGGCAAAATAACATAAAATATCCAGGTGCCATTGGAGGCTTTTCATATCGTATGAATGAATATAAACTTATAAATCTAGATTTTTCCATATGCACACTGATTGCCCCACTCACTCAGTGGGCTGGCCCACTCACTCAACATCTAATGGGGCTCTTATGTTGCAGCTCTGGTCACTTGGGGAGAGTTAAGCAGCCCTGTGAAGGTTGTTCTGTTCACAATAAAATGTTGTAGGAGATGGGAGGGGTTTTGCAGAATTTCCTAAAGTTTTCTCCAACTTCAGGTGAGTTAATCCAAAATTGTACTCCACAGAAAATGTCTTACCCTTCATTTTTGCCTTTTTCACCCTTTCTGGCCCAGAGGTCTAAGACGACTTAATTGGTTTGTTTCTATCCTCTGTCCAAACTTCCAGGACTCATTCACCTGTGACTGAAGGGGGCAGCAGTTCCTGTGGATGATATGGTCATTACTCAGCTTCCGAACCATTTGCTTCCCAGCCTGCTTGCTCACATCTCTACGCTCAGTGTCCATGGGTAGGATCACTGTATTGTTGCTTTCCGCATAACAGAAAATGTCACCCACTTTACCTTCATTGCTCCTCTGTCTTCTGGTTAACAGTAGAAACGACCTTGTGACTAATGCAATGGTTATTTATCAGCAACTTTCCCTTGTTGACTGTTCCAAACCTGGAACCTTCAGGTTTTGATATGCAACATTCAGCTTAATTTGTGGCTATCGTGTATAATAACTAATTAAATAAATAAATGCAACAGTAACAGAGTAGCATGATAGCATGGTGATAGTGACTTGCTACACTTAAATTTTCAACCTTGATTTTCTCTGAAAGATTCTGTGTTGCATAACCCATACACAATCCTGTATTAAATTGCCTTGATAGGCCTCACAACAGAAATTACTTGAAATATTGTAGGTCCAACTCTGCTCTCACATAACACCTACGTTCCAAAATCAGAAATTGGTTCAGACTGAATATGTGACTTTTGCTGCAAAATAATAAACTCACATTCCTGACCTATTATACACACATTTTACAATCTGAAGGAGCAATCTTTGCTAAAGAGAAACATAAATAAGTTCTTATTTTGACAGTTTTATTCCAAATTATGTTGCAAGATAACAGATGAGCAATTTTATTCATTGACAAATGGGTTTGATCGGACTAGTGCAATGGTTCATTAACCTCATGATAAGTTTGGGCTATCTCAGAAGCATTCTTGCTGTGAATTTAGATTTGATGATGGCTCACACATCAAGGAAACAAACTGCCTCATCTTTTAAAGGAAAAAGGAGGGAGTTTAAAGAAGTTAATTGATGTCTTTTAAATCTTATACCTATTAAAGCATTTTTTCTTATATATATTGCTTTCTAATTCTTATGAGATGCGTTAGACAGAATGCCAAAAGCACAGAATACTTTACTTCTGTTGTTACCAATTAGAGGGAGTCAAAGAACTCTGATTACAATTATCAGATTTTAATGAGCAATTGTCTGTCAAGATTTTTTCACAACTCTAAAGGTGCACGCACTTTTTGTACTCAGCGTACAGGCACCCTTGTATAGTGAGTTTTTCTTTGGATAATCAGTACCCAATTTTTAACTGTTAAGTTTCACTGGGCATTTTGAATAATTATTTTCTGATCTCTTGGAAGAGCTACTACTTGTCTTGTTTAATCTAATCAAATATGGACTAACAAAAGTTTAAAACCACAGTAAGTCAGGAAAAGCAAAAATTAAATTTTCAAATCGGCCCATATAAGCTCACATCGTTTCAATGCACTAAACAAAATTGGGCTAATCTACACTAGCCGAAGATTCTCATGTCTACCTGATACTTTTTCTTCAGTCTGTTTTATCCTTAAAGGTAACTCAGTAGAGATGCTGGGTTTAAAACCTTAAAGTTCATGTTACAATAGAGGTCCTAGCTATTATTTTTACTTACAGGAAAAAATACTGTGGGAAATGAGGAAATGCTAGCTTTAATGTTTCTAGATTAACCTATGAATAAATGCTTCAACCTCCAGACGGTTCAAGATGAATCTTTTCCATAATGGTGACCTTGTGCTACCTACTTCATCAGATACTGTTTTTCGAAAGTACCTCTCCTTGAAACACTCTAAATGGTGGATGTTAATCAGGAAGTTAATTGATGGTGTACTGAACAGGCTGCAGTTTGAGACCCGTGCACTGTTTGATGAAGAAGTTGCAAGATATACAGTGAAGCCTGTTGTGCCAGTGAAAGTCACATATGAAGAAGGATGAGTACGGAAGGGATAGTATTTTCACTGCTTATGCTGAATACTTGATGTAAATACCCTGAATCTCTGTTTGGTAACATCCTACTTTTGTCTGGTTTCTGTATAAGAAATTTGGGTTTCTAGGATTGCCAAGTAAATGAGGGAGCTAATCACTGTTCAGCATGAGTGCTCTAAATCTGTCTCTCAAGCACATAATTCACTTAGAGTCTTAAGAAAAGGAGACATATGCTCAGTACGTGTGTGAATTTCTGTATTCTTCTATCTGTCTCCCTCTTGCCCACCCTAGCTGCTTTTCAATTGTTTGGCCCATTTCAGCCAGATTTTACAGATGGGATAGTGGTCTCAAGGCTATGAAGGTCTGACATACCCTATGAAAATAAAAACTGAGGAAAGAGCACCTACTAATAAGGGGAAGACAGCAATATGAGTTCTCATTCAACACTAAAGAATCCACATAGGAAGGTGAAAAACAGATTATGAAGGCCCCAACCACAGAACTGTCTTCAAGCAAAGTTCATGAGACAGTACAATATCCATCCATGAGCTGTATTTGTAAAGCGTGTTTCAAAAACCTAACCACAAACTTTGTGTGATCTGTTGGTTTGGGGTTTTTTTTCCACTAATATTGAAGCATGGTTTTCTTTTTTCCAAAATAAAAACATTAAAATTCAGTCTATTACGGTCTGATCAAATGTTTTATTTTTTGCTTGTATTGTATAGAATAAGGATTGGTAAAAAAACCCAACCAGTTCTCCTTTTTTTCTTCCTTTGAAAGCAACTTTTCATTGTCTTCACAGACAACATTTTATTAAACATTAATATTTATGGTTTAATATTTAGCAAGGCTGAAAGGCTTACCTGTTTTTTACCAATAACCACTATTTTATTCCTGATCTAATGTAGTCTTTAGAAATGTATGATGGCTTACTCCTGCCACCTTCCTTGGTGATAAACTAGATAAAGCTTCACATGAATCCTGCTTTTATGGCCTATTCTTGTCTTCTGTTTCTAAGTGATATAGTGCAGAATGAGGGTCTTATTCTCTCACTGTCATTTTTACTGAGGACAGTGCTATGCCATTAAATACCTCCATTAAAATAGATATGGCTACTTCAGAAATAAGGCACTACTTGATTTGAGTTAATGGAAACACTGGTTCCAAAATGTCACCTTGCTACAAGGGCTGAAGTGGAAAACAAAGGAGCTATAGATAATAAAATAGGCACACACGTCAAATTCTGTCACCATTCAGTTGAAAATCTACCAGCACATAGTAGGAAACTTCATTGCAAATGCTACCAGTGCTGGTAGACCTTGCAAGAGTGGTTCTGAAGTGTCCTTAGACATGGCATATTCCATTTTGTTCCGCTTTCTGTTTGCTTTCCGTCAATATGTCTGGTTTAGCCAGTTCATAACCCAAGTATGCTTGGGCACAGCAGATTCACCATCCCCTGGGGAATTTGTTTAGGCTGTGCCTGAATTTTTACTTGCAAGATTGCAACGGCAAGTTGAAGATAACCCAGTCTGGTCAAAGAGCAGTTTCAGCCCATCTGTAATAGACAGAATACTTCTACATATACACAAACCTAACTGAGGAGTTTTGTAGTAATAATGTGAAAATGTGCATTTTCTTACGGCTTTGTCAATCCATTGCAAATTAACAACTACTTTTTGTTCTCAGTTGTACACTAGAACTGAGATACAGCAATTTGCTTTTACAGCTGTATGTGGGTTCCTTAGGCCCTGAGTGTGAAGACACAGGATTTGCACTGGACACTTTTCAGCACGTCATTGGTGGAGTCTCGGTCCCACCATTCTTGATGAACAGAGCTAATGTTAAAAGAAAAAACAATTTGCTGCTATCGTTGGTCAGCCGTTATTGTCAGTCCTTAGAAAGGCAGGGGAAACAGCCTCTTGGAATAGTAGCAATTGCCGCTGATGACACCTTTAGAGTGTCACAGTTAATACAGTTCTTTATGTTTGGGTTCGTATCTATAGACACATGTTATTTCTGTGTCACCTATTCAGATGGGATTCATCTGCCCTATTTTAGCTGTGCCAGGATGACATGACTGTCCCAACTACTTTGAACATCTACTTTAGGATTAGATGAACTGTTCTGTGAAGGTGCCTAGCTTTTCTACTAGCTACATGAGACCAAAATATATGTCTTCAATTTAAACGGATAAAATTAGGTAACGAGTCCTGCTTTCCCTGTAGTTACCTACCTATGCATTAGCACATATGAATGCATGAATGAATACCTACTTTGCATAGCTTTATGTCTTTTCAAGTTTTGGAACTTGAAAAGGTAATAAAAAATGAAAGAACATAATTTTCTTGTTCATTCCTGCTCAGAGTACTGACATGTTAATGCAGGATTTTCAAAAAGCCACATATTTAAAAATGAAATGCTTACATTGATTCGTTAAGGTGGGAAAATTCCATTTCTAAATTTCTGAAATCTTGCTGAATTTTATAACAGAAGAAAAATACTGTGTTTTCTTATCACCAGCTAGTGTTAATACCTCCCACATGTCCCCTGTGACTGATGGACTGCACATACTCAAATGCTCTGAACTCTGACAGTGCAGTATCATGACAGCATAGGATTCCTTGAGTGCTATGCGTCAGATTAATTCAAAACGTGCTTCTGCTTTTATTAACATTATTATTTCGGAAGCTAATGGAGCTGCATATCCAGCTTAGGTCCCAAATACCTCACATAATTGTACAGGTCCCACAGCCTGGCAATGTTTATCACGATGCCATTTTGAAGCAGGGCAATCTTGTATTGTCCCCACTTCCCAGACACAAAAGTGGGGCTCTGAGGGCTTATTCAAAACAACTGCTGTAGCAAAACTACCTGAATTCATAGTTCCTGAAGAGAGAACATGTCCTTTAGACAGTGACGCAGCAGCTTTCCTTCCTTCGGCAAATGTAACCATTATTTATATTTCCCCCTGAGAGAATGTTGCCCCGTTTCTCAAACAATTTAGTTATCTGAATGCCACTAATCTAGAGTGCGCATCAGGCACTTTGATAAACTGGACCTAAACATTTTGTTTATGATCATTCCAACAACCTGTGCTTAAAAACGTTTTCATATTGGTGTCACTGGCCATATAGTTGGCTATATGTCTTTTCAAGCTGAGAATTAGAACTATTATTTCCTTCCTGTTGGTTAAAAGGGTTCTATTCAGGTTTTTTTTGTCATATTAATGGGACAGATTTTTAGGAACAAAAGGTCAACTGTTTGAATTGTCACTCAACTGAATTTGTCATTCTTTAAATCTGTCAAAAGTCAGTGTTCTACTTTGAAGAAATATTATGTCTAATTAAAAAAGTCCAAGGTAATCATCTTTGGAAAAAAAAAAATCTTTCATGTTCTGAAGAAGCAGTTCAAACTTTCTGATTAGTTCTTTGTTTTTTTCAAAGAATAGGTTTGATTAATATAATGAGGAAACATTCATGAATGGGGCTATGTTCAATGGCAACCTGCAAGGATTCATGGTAGATTGGTATAATTTTTTTGCTGACACAAAGAGAACTGAATTAGTAAATTAAGAAAAGTCACATTATGGCTGCAGAAGTGTCTGTGTGATGTAGTTAAATGGTTGCAACAGAACAGGACATGTTTTAATCAAGCCAAGAGAAAAATAATTGACACAGGAAATAGGAATGAAGGTCAGGCTTAAAGAAGCGGGTCTGTGAATCTCACAGGGAAACACTGGCAAGATGGATTTGTTCACTTCAGCTTAGCTTTGATTATGGAAATCGTGACTTTTCACTGACCAAGGTCAAAGGGAGCATGCACCAGTGCCTGCCTGCATCTGCCTGTGTAGGCAACCCTGACCTTCCGGTACCTACCTGCAGCCACATACTTGTGCTAAAGGAGTCACAGAATGACAGAATCAAAGAACGGTAGGGGTTGGAGGGAACCTTCAGAGATCATCTAGTTCAACCCCCCTGCCAAAGCAGGTTCAGCTAGAGCAGGTTGGACAGGAACGCATCCAGGTGGGTTTTGAACATCTCCAGGGAAGGAGACTCCACCACCTCTCTGGGCAGCCTGTTCCAGTGCTCTGACACCCTCAAAGAAGTTTTTCCTTATGTTGAGATGGAATTTCCTGTGTTCCAGTTTGTGTCCGTTGCCCCTTGTCCTGTTGCTGGGTACCACTGAAAAGAGTCTTGCCCCATCCTCTGGAAGTAAGGAGTCGAGCATCTTCTTTCAGAGGCAGAGAAAGGGCAAAAACCCCAGTTGCCAACTCCAGTAACATGCTCCTGAGGGGATGAGAGCAAAAGCAGGTATGCAAAATTAATAAGGTCTTCAGAATTTGGTCGCTTCTTTATCTGTAAGAAACACCTAAGGAAGATAACTTTCTATTCTTCTCTGATAAGCACATTAATAACCTCAGATTACCCAAACTCAGGTGGATGTCACACAACCAATAGGTAGACATTTCACACGATTTAGAGTCAGACATATGTATGCCTCCACGTACACCTCCAACAGATTATAGCTTAGGCCTTTCGAGCAAGCTTACTTTGCTAATATTTAAGACAGGTACAGTGATAAATAGCTTCATGAATACAGAGAAATCTGAGGAAGCTATGAAGCTGCTGTCGGTAGAGATAGATTGAGTAATAACTCTGTTCTGGAAACGCAAAAAGGAAAGTGAATGGTGATTTATTAACTCCAATGAACATATACTGTTTAACAAGTATAGCAAATGGAAGTGAATAATACATGAAAACTGCTAGGCCTTAAATTTAGTGCATAGAAAACTGCAGATTAAATCCATAGTAGTGGAATAGTAAGTGAAGAAGCTGAAGAGTGACAGGTTATAATGGGTGATGAGGATAGAAAAGAACCTGATTACGAATGTCTCGATGTCACAGAGCCTTAGGCACAAGGAAAACTAGATTGACACTTGAAAACTGGGTAAAACTTTTCCATGTAGCTAAGGGGCCTGTTATGTGTTACACTCATAGCATGTGGTGCTTAACTTATGGCTTTGTTCCACACTGAAAATGAGTCATAAGTGCTGCTTCAAGCTGTTTTGATTCTGATGACAACTCCGAAAATATAAAGCAACCAGGAGCTCCCTACAGCAAGCTGTTTCCTGTCCAAATAACATGTCAACCTATCTAACCTCCAGGTTTTCTGGCCTGACAGACTTTTGTGGATTTGTTCAGGCCCTAACACCAAAATCTCACTTTTGAGGCTAACTTCAAAATCTCAGCACTTCCAGAACTCAAGCTGTGCAGGGGACATTGAGAAGAGCAAAATAAAAGAGCGGTGATCTATGAAACTCTCTGGAAGACTCTGTGCTCTTGAGATCCAACATCACTGATGAGTTTAATTTACACTTTTTTTTCCCCTACTGTATCCGCCTGCCCAAACCCTTTCACAAACAAGAAAAGGAGTAGCCTGGGTGGAAATGTTTGACTCTTCAAGTCTCAGAGAAGCGTGTGCATCACACTGAGAATCCCTGCAGGGTTTCCTCTTCTGTTCAAGTCTGGATTCCTTATTGAATATAGCTTTAATCAGTCATTAAACACAATTCATTCACAGATTCATTGTGTCTGAAGCGAGCAGGGACTACTGGATCATTTGGTCTGACATCTTTGTACCGTATGTCATTAAACTTCACCAGTTTACTTCCGTACTGAGCCTAGTAAGTTGAATTTGTTTAAATTGTACCATCTGAAAAGGTAGTTGGAATACCTGAACACAGCGATATTAAAATGGAGCAATACATTCCATTGGTTAATTGTTGGCACTGTGTTCTGGATTTCCTTTGCTAATGTTACCCAGCATTTTCTTTACTAATCGTATTGAAATACTGTCATCAAATCAGCTGCCATTCCTGTAGTGCGTGAGATAAAAAAACCCAAATCTCCTTCTCCAGCAGCTTAAGTAGCTTAGTTTTTCAGTGCCGGCATGCAGAACACAGCACAGTATTCCCAAATGTGATGATGAGACCACGTTGATCTATTAGGTTGCCATACTTTATCTATTGCTGTGTATATTATTTATAACTTCACACGTAATGTCACCAAGACACAAATTCAAAACAATTTGGCAAAGATTTCTTCACAGATCCGTCTTGATTGGAGTTAACCATAATACTATCAATTCTAGGCATTATTAAACATTCTGTTATTTTGTTGAGGATTGATAGATTAGTTCCTTAAGCAATTAGCATTTTTCAAATCATCTGGAATTTTTATAGCATTCCAATAATTATTTAAAACTTGCACCAGTAGATCGGAGATCGCATCAGACAAAGCTTGGGTATAAGCCTGTACATTTTAAAATATTTATCCCTTAGTGGGTGTTGTTTTATGTCTTCCTTGGTTATTAATGGAAAGTACTCAGAAAGGAAAATGGATATATGTAAGAAGTACCATGGATTTCTCGTTTTTTAACAGCTTTTGTACATACATTTAGTAATTGGCCCAAATCAGCTCTGTTTTTTACTTTTGTATTCATATATTAAAAAAAAAGCAACAAGCAACCTCTTCTGTTTAGTATGTGTATTTGTTACTTGTTGCAGAAAAAAAAAATATTTTTGTGATATTTTCCGTGCTCAAAATCTTAAAATGACAAATGACACTTTTTTATTTAAATGTGTTATGTGTTCATAACATGCCCTGTGTTATGTCCAGTGGGATTAATCTGACCTAACTACATTTGTCCAAAATTCATAGAATCATAGAATCACAGACTCATAGAATGGTTTGGGTTGGAAGGGACCTTAAAGATCCTCTACTTCCAACCCCCCTGCCATGGGCAGGGACACCGCCCAGTAGACTGGGCTGCTCAAAGCCCCGTCCAACCTGGCCTTGAACACCTCCAGGGATGGGCCAGCCACAGCTTCCCTGGGCAACCTGGGCCAGGGTCTGACCAAAGGTAGTCATTCAAATCTTCCTTATTAGTTAATGGAGAGTAACAGACAATTCTGTTAGATGTAATGAATTGGAGCTACGGGAAGACCTTTATGTTTCTTACACAATCATTCACCAACTATAACGTGGGATATTCAAGTTTGGACTCAAAAAAAATATAGTGTCTTCCCAAACCCTCTCCTAAAGTCAAGATCTATTGTAATTTATATGTACATATAAATTTATTTCTCCCCCAGCACTTTACAGACATTTAAAACATGATCCTTGAGGTTTCACTGAGGACTCAGCTTCTGAAAGTGGGAAGACACAAGACTTCTGCAGACAAGGTACTGCTTTGGATTTGAAGTCTTCACCAGAAAAAACTGTTTTCCAGCTTTTCTGATGGCAACAAAAGGATTGAAAATATACGTCATTTGTAACCAGATCCCAAGACTTCTCTCGTCTAAGAAAAAAAATCAGCATATGCTAGAGCCACAGAGGAAGCTTAGATCTTTTTATGTGAGGTTAAACAAGTCCAAGAAAGGCTTCAGAAGGAGATGCTCTGGACTTCTGTTTCCTTCAGCCAAATGACCCCTCTGGCCACTTACGGATATTCTCCTTTCTCAGCCTTCCTTTTCTCACTTCTCTCTTCTTTCAATAGCAAAGCATTTAAAAAGTCCTTTACAAACCTCTGTCTACACAGGCACTGGTCTGGCTGAATGGTTTATAATCCTATAATTTTGTGCACGCAGAGTGCCTCATGCAGTGGAGCTTTTACTGCTTTGTAAGTGGTTCCATTTTAACTCTCTTACTCCTCCAGTTTAAGGTTACACTGTACTTGAAAACACCATCTTAATTATACTTCAATAACAACTTCATAGTTTTCTTGTTCCTCTTTCAAGTGTTTGAAATGAGTGCATAACTACTCCCCAAGGTTATCTCTATTAGCCCAGTACAGAACTGCTCGTCTTCGTTTCAGGTGTAGAATTTTGAAGGAGACGGCAGCTTTCAGCAACCATTAGTCACGCTGGAACTGTTGAGTACAAGGACTTACGTGAGAGTTAAGTGGCGCCAGAGGACTTGGGCCAGGTCACCGCTTCCAAATGAGTCGTTCTCACATGACTGATCCCATTGACTATCAAATGCAAAGATGCCCAATTTGAGGAGCGCCAAGTGAAATCCTGACAGGTGATAGAGCTGTCTGAGATACTTGTTAGCATCAAATGTCCATTTTAATGCGGCCTTTCTCTCTGTGAATAACTGCCCCACTTCCCACAATTTGAGGATGATTATTTCAGGTGGGTTAAACTGTACTTGCTCGTTCTGCTTATGCACACTCTTATGGGATAGGGAAGAAGCAAAGTTCAACACCCAAGGTCGAGATGCCAAACTTGAAATATGAAACAGAAGAACTTTCATAAGGGAAGGGATGTCTTTTACTGTCCAATTAACCTAATAAACTAATAGTTTAGGAGTAAATGCAAGTATATACTTACCTCATTGTGCTCAAGAGATGAAGACTGTGACTGCTGCTGTTTTTAAACAAGGCCAAACCTTGTAAACCATAATCAAATGTTCCTTTCAAGTGATTATGAGCTCCTGAAACGTAGCCTATTATGTCTACACTAAGTTCATGGCCCCTAAAAGAAAATATCCTCCTCACCTAGCTCAGATTCCTCACTGGGGGTCACCTTTATCGTTATATTTATCATTAAATACATTTGCATTTTTTCACTCCAGCACTCCAAGGCCCAAAAAGAGGTCATTGTACTTGACTTTCTGTGAGCCCAGAAGAGTTTGTGATCTAAATAGGCAAATTATATATCCATTTTGAGTGACTATCTTGACCTTTCTCAGGTTGCCAACTTCCCAGACACCTCGGTGGCAATGACTCCTGCTGGGCTAATTACCTCTAATTGTGCTGTTCTTGTTACCTTGACAGGCTCAATTTTTGCCATAAAATGGCCTGATATGGACACGAGTGAGGTAAGAAATCTTGTTCCCCGACTGCTGGCACTTCCTTGTTAGGACAACTGCTCTATAAGTAACCTTGGTAATAGTCTGGAAGGGCAGGTTGGTCAGCACAGTTTGGATACCTTAAAAGAAACCTAAATCCATTTAAGAGCAAGAGGAATCGATTGGACCTTCAAATGTCAATAGAGTTTTCCAGGTATGTTGGTAGAGTTACAAAACAAATCTACCTCATTTCAGTTGTGAGAAATATGAAGAGCTTCTTTACAGAGAGCAGTATTTCTCATGTGTTGTTCTTCCACAATGGGTAAGAAAAGAATTAGAGACGTTTCATCCAGACTATGTTAGGACTAACTCTATTCAACATATGTGTTCTGGATAAGATTGAAAATGGCAGTGGAGGTGGTTGGTCACCTATGTTATTCAAAGCATTCAGGTTATTCAGGATAATAAAAAACCTACAGGATACACAGGGATAAATGAAGAATGAAAATGAAATTCAGTGTTGATAAACGCAAAGAAAGGCACTTGAGAGAAAACAGTCTTAAATTCACATATACAGTGATCAACCAACTTGCACTGTCAGGAATTAGATCCTGAGCTTATTATCAATACTTAGTTGAAAATATCTGATCGGTGTTTAGGAGTGGTTGAAAAACAAAGTGAATTTTGGCAATAATTAGGAAAAACTTTGAATAGTACAATTCTGGCTCTTCTTTTCACATAAGATATAGTACAAGTGAAATGGACCCAGAGAAAAGGGACAAAGGGTGATCAAAGATGTGGTACAGTTTCTGTGTGAGGAACAACTAAATGGACTAGCGTGGAAAAAAGATGACTGTGGTATGATAAAAATCTGCATAACCTTGAGTGTCGTGGGATTGACTGTTAACTGTAAATAGGGATTGACTGTTAGCTGTCTCCTCCAGCACAAGAACTAGAAGACGCTCGGTGACACTATGAAGTACTGATACAAAACACAGAGTGTGTAAAGTTTTTGAGCACATCTGTGAACTCAATGTTCCAGATGCTGCAGATGTTAAAAGACTACACACAGGTTCAAATACTAACCTCACAAATCCATAGAAATAAAATCCAGTAAAGTCTCTTAACTACAAAAACTCTCTTTTTTCTCCAGAAGTCCGTGAGCTGCAGTTTCCATGGATGTATCACTGCATCTTGGCATGTGCTTACATTCTTCCCTAAACATTGGCTGTGGGATGTTGTCACAGACAGGATTCACAGGGTTATATGGCCCTTCTGCCTCTCTGCATGGATCTTCTTACATTCTCACCCTTGTGTTTTAGTCCTGGCTAAAATAGTTGTTCCACCAGCATAGTCAGATTTTGAAAAGGCTGCTATTGCGAGGAAAAAAAAAAGGAAAGATAATGCCTTGATCTGTCTGTCCATCTCTTTCCATGCTATATATCACCTCTGTCACAAGGCTCATATCCTTCAGGAGGTGGGTGAATATTTGTGCTTGGATGTGTGTTAAATTGGATGATTGCAATGCCAACTATCTTCTTCCTTCTGATTGCCAGACAGAAATAGCTATGCCCTCTGTTTCAGTGTACCCGAGGAGCAAACACACATCCATCCTGGATTTTTACTGGGAATGTTTGTACCCCTGGTGTCAGCCTGCCCAGCACAGGTTTGTAGAAGACTTGTCTAATCTGTTTCCGGCTTACACCAACCAAGAAAGTTTATGGGCTGGCTATACAACCAACACTAGAGAACTATCCCAGAGTGTAAACTGCGGCTGTCCTAATGAGACCTGCTGTCTCGCTGCCAGTTTTGCTGATTGCCACCTTCACTGTTTCCATCACAAGAGCTGAAAGTGAGCTCAGCAGTTCTGATGTCCAACACACCAGCGTTTGACCTGAGACCTCCTGAGCTAAAGTCTGAGTAACTCTATTTTACACTAATGAATCACACTCACTACAGACGAGCACCGAGGAAACCTCAAGCGCTCACTCCCCAAAGAGGTTACATGAAGATCTCATCTCTCTGACACCTCTGCTAAAAAGATGCCAACCTACATTTCAAAAGAAAGAGAATATTAAAACCCTCTTTCTCAAACTCCGTCTTCAGGTGGCACAAGTGCCACCCAGGTGTGATCTCTCTTGTAGTGTCTCAATAAGTCTTGGCTTATTTAAAAGATTATATTTAAATAAATTAATGTGGTACAGCACAGGTGAAGTAGCCCACTGATTTTAACAAGCTGAATAATACTTGTGTACCGCTTTACTTGGAAAGCATCAGGTGACTTTGCTGAGAAGAGCTGCAGTCCCTGGGAATGAACGCCCATGGACACATTTCCAGCATTTTACAGTGCTGTGCAATCCCAAAAGTCTCACAGAAAAAATTCCTTTTTTCCGCAGTACTGACAAAGAACCTTAGAATTGTATGAAAACACAAATTCTTATATTAAGCTACTCTTCCAATGAAATTCTTAAACCACTGCAATCAACAGCAAAATTTCTTTTTCTCTTTTTTCCTCCTCTTGCTTGGCCAAAAACATAAACCTCATTCTTTATAGCAACACTAGTGTTATGGATTTGAAGAAAAAGCATTCCCCGCTTTTTTACTACTCCGAGAACAGATGACAACTTCCTACATTTTCTCATGTCACATAAGCAGCATGTATCAGTGTCAGGCAGAAGGTGTTCCTTGACTGGAAAATCTCCAGTAATCACAGGAGAAAGCCAGGCTGTTAATCAGAAAGGCAGCAATGACAGAATGTTTCTTTATTTCTCGCAGCTCTTAGGTCATCGCCTTGCTCCATGCCTACCCATTAAAAAGATGTAGTCAGTTTGACCTCCTGAGGCTTTAAAGCTTGCTTTCAGAGCCATGCTAAGTTTTCCTGCAGTAGTTTGAGTCTGTCAAATAATGCTTCATTACGGAAATATCACTGACGGAATATTATATAGAGAACTATCAGGTTTCTTAAAGAATTGTTTCCCCTCCTGGAATACCGTGTTGTCTGTCTGCCTCCACTGTTTCTTACAGTGTTTTCAAGAAGAGAACTTGCCAAAAATGTTTAAGGTATTAGATCTTGCTGATAAATAATCTCAAACTGTCAGGAAGAGTGATAAAGACCCTGGGATAAGACTGCCTGTAATCAGCAGCCTTGTTTGCAACCTCAGGAAGCAGCAAAGGATTTACTGGGTCTGGACACTGAGCAGACCCTTTCCTTGGAGACTCTTTTGTTCCCTGTACCCATTCTCCTGCTGAGCACGGAACATCAGTCAGCGAGTTTATAGCCTCATCAAACTCAAACACTTGCTTCCAGGTTTTAAAAATGCCAACTGTTGCCTTCCCTCAGGAGACAATGTTTTGCAGAGCTGATAGAGATTCTGAAATGCAAAACTGGGGCTGATTTGAGAGTATTAGTCAGAAGCTCAGCGGTCTAGCTGGAGTTAATTTTACATTAAGAGCGAAGAGGAAAGTAAAGACATATGATGCAGGTTTTATGGGATCATGGGAATAAAAATACTTTTCATCTAAATACCAAATGACTTTAAGCAAAGTCCTCAGATGATATCGTAGTTTTTAGGACTGCTTTTCTTATCCTATCATTTTCCTTTTCTCAGTGTTCTTGTTTTCCATTAAGATGAAACTTATTTTTCCTAATTGAAAATATGGGTTTGCATGGAGGTAAAATAGGGCAGAAATTTGTCCCTAAAGCTTTGGCTGCCAAATAGGTGTCTTTTTGTGAATAACAGAAGAATTATCAGCTCAAACCTTGATGCTTGGCATTTAGGTACTATTTGTCAAAAATCTCTCTTGTCTCTAGCAGTCCTCTCTGAGCTCGCCTGAACAACTTTGACTATTTTAGCACAGTCTTACTTAGCTCCAGGCTGATCAACCATGCAAACAGAGCGCAGGGACAAGATCTCACAAGGCATGACTGGAAGAGTGAGACCAGAGAAACTGGACCATGGGCTGAAAGTCCTGCGAGAAGGCAAACGCACTGTTTCCGTTTCCACTCTTTCAGACATGTAACATATGACATCAACAGACATAGAAGCAAACCTGAGAGCATGTTTCAGGCATTATGAGCGCACCTCAGCTTTTCTTGCCATGTCAAACTATAGTCCCTCCTGCTGTACAAATCTATGTCATCCCAGTATAACCCCAGGCCCATGCCCATGCCCTGTTCACCTGTCTTCTGCAGCCATATCCCTATTCTAAAGTTAAAGACCTTCAAACCCTACCATCAAATCCTTATGAAATCCATCCCACAAATTATTTGGTAGTATTACCCTTACTCCTCTCAGGGAAAAAACTTAACCCAAACAAGCAAACACAAAACTTTTTCTTCTTTTCATGTCCATTCAAGCTATCACTATTCTGTAGACCATGTTAAGTGTGCAAGGAAGAGGAATTTCTACGGTGCTGTAGGATCCTCAATGTTACCAAGCTGGTGTTATTCTGAATTTAAGGTTGTTATTTGGGATAACGTAATCATGGTTCTGACACAACTTCTGCAATGGGTGAGCAACTGGCAAAAGTAGAATACAAAATTCTAGAAGCAGCAAATGAACTCTAGTGGGTCTTCAGAGTGGCATGGCATGAGTGCTCAGGAGAGGGATAGTCTTAGACGTTACAAGGAACTAAGACATCTCAAACACCATTCAGTGCTGGATTCACTTAATTTAATTTGAGTGAGAGGATAAAAAACACCGCTAAGATACACAAATGTAGGTGCATACATTGAGGTGTCTACTTTTTACTTAGGGTGTTTAAGGGTATTCTAGTCAATGGACTGCTAATCAATACGCTCAACAAAGCGTTTTTTGGGTGGTGGTGGTTGTTTGTTTTTGGCTTGGTTTGGTTTTTTGTCAGCTGGCACATAAATGACAAAATATAGGTTGAGTGAAATTATTAATTTTCAAAGCTATCCTTAAGTGTACTGAGTAGAGATTGCACTCACTCAGATACCCTCAACTCCCAATGCTATTTCATATGAACTAAGGAGTTCAAAACATTAACTTGGTCTTGACAGCTACTACAGAGAACATCTGGAAGATCCATGTCCTTCTGGACCAAAAGCTGGAGATGATACACCAGGATAATCTAGGGCATTTCAAACATCATGGTGTGCCCATGTGTGAGTAAACAAGTCAGGCCATAGATCTCCGATTACTTTAAAAGACCTTAGACTTACAGCTGTCATGTAAATGCTTATGTATAGAAAATATATATTCCAAAATGTAGGTGTCTGAGGGTTCTACTTGGTGACTCAAACATAGATATCTGATGCCATTTCAGATTTCCTAAGATCTGACATCCATCTGCCATTCCACAAAGTTTTGGTTCTCCAATATGTCTTGCATTACACCTTCCAGGCCTACATAGATGCTCTGGATACCCCAGGGCATTTCAAATGACACTAAAGGTCTGGTTTTAGGCAGCTAAATTGAATCTTAAGTGAAGGTTGTATGTGTCCCTGTCTGAACTATTTGTCTAGACTTTCTTTATCCTCAATATAACCATTTCAAAGTACAATTTGTCTGACCAAAAGAAGGTGTTTACATTAGAATATGATTAATAACTCCTGTTTTTTCTTCCTTGCATTTTTCTGTGGTCATTTATGCCTACTGAAAGTAAAAATACAGGGCCACTGCCTTGAGTCGCTACTGATTTGATTATGTGGCATTTCAAACATGAAGTCCAAATGTAAATTACCACATAAGACAAAGACCAACAGAAAACAGTCCTCTATTCCTGCCACCCAGGTGGAGATTACATCTGAGTACAGAAAATAAGATTTACATATGTGAATAGAAATAAAATCTAGAGAAGAATGCTTTGATGGGTTTATGTTTGTGTCTGTTGTGGGAAATGGGCCATTGACACCCAATTATAAACACTATATCAGTTTATTTCACTCTGCATCTGCCTAGCAGAGCTACTCACAGACAGCAAAACAGAGCTAACCTCTTGTTGCTTATGTATCACTGAAGTCTTTAAACCCACCGTTCCACTTTTTTTCTGTTTATTTAACCAGTGCAAGAATCAAAATCACATGTAATGACAAATGAATCTCCAGATTCTGAGCTCTTTTTACGCTTGTGCAAGTAACTTCAACATTTCATCACAGTAATCTGTTACTTTTTCCTTTTACTAGGCAAATGAAGTGGCATTGATGGCTTGAAAATTTGACAAAAATATAGTAGGAGTAATACTTGTAACTTCTGCTTTTGCAGTTAAGTACTGTGTATTGTTGTTAACACCTACCCCTTTTTTTTTTTTTTTGGTAATGCAGAGGAAGCTGAATTGAATGATTAATCTTTGACCTGTATCTGTAGGAAGCAATTTGAACAACCCCTTTTAAGAAGCCTAGCCTTCTCCATAGCATGCACATAACTTTCATTAACATTAAATAGAGTTACATGTGCACACCAGGGCACAAGCTTCTAAGTAGATATTAATTGGCTCAGAAATTATCCACTACTTCTTCACCTTGCAGTTAAACTTTAGGAACTCACTTTTGGCTTGCTACCTTCACAACTTTTTGAGAGTGTGCTTGTTCATTTTCCTTTAACTATTTAAACAACAAAATTTCTTGTGACCTGGGTCACTGTATGCGGCCATTTAAAAGGCAATAGAAGAAACAAGTTTCAATATTTAACATCAAGAGACTACTCTGTCCCCATGTCTCTTTCTAGACCAATTCCTGTCAAATATCATCAGTATCTTAAATCAACACTGTTTGACTAGTAAGTTCAGAGGAAAGTAATCGTGGGTCTGCAGTCACTATTATTTTGTAGTTGTAGAAAAGAGTTTGGAAGCAAATATAGGTTAGTTCTTTATGTTTCAGGTAGTCTATTCAAAATACACTGTTCTTTCTTTGTAGCAGTTAACCAATGCAAAATGCCAAGCTGTGTCAATAAAGCAACTT
This sequence comes from Burhinus oedicnemus, assembly GCA_008921705.1. Classification (NCBI taxonomy): domain Eukaryota; kingdom Metazoa; phylum Chordata; class Aves; order Charadriiformes; family Burhinidae; genus Burhinus; species Burhinus oedicnemus. Next base: position 1,043,266 of record VFFE01007854.1, read on the forward strand.
AGTGGTACAAGGACTAGAATTTTATATTAAGCATGACATCTTAATGGACCACTTACAAATAGAAATTGCTTTATTGCCGCATTAGATTGCCATTGGGACTGGGTTCAGGATTCCCAACTAGCTTTTAAAAATCACAGCCTTAAACTAGCCTGGTTGACCTTTGTAAGTGTTTTAAATCAACTTTTAAAGAATAAGAGTCCAAAATGCAAGTATTTGCTAGAACTCATGTTAACAGTTGTTGGACCCACTTTGCTTCCACAGGAAGTCCAGGATGCTGCATTTCAAAATTAGGGGACCTCTCTATGTCTCTTTGCACTTGCCAAACTGTGGTCGCAGAAAATTTCATGTGAAGTAACTTCTTGCTTTGCTTATAATGTCCTGTAGCTCTCTACTGTGTTCCTTTACCTTTGGGCACGCTGAGTTATTCCTTCAGAATTCCTACTTCTTCCTGCTCTGACCTCTGCATCTGCAGAAACACCACGTAACTAGGCACCGGAGGTGAGATTCATTTTGCCTCATTTAGATGTCCATGATGCAGACATCCACACTGGATCCAGTTTTCCTGGCTCTCTGGGAATCAGCAGCGACATGATAAAAAGTACCTCACCCCTTCAGACGACACTTTAGGATATAACTACAAACATCCTAGGAGAGCTCTGAGCAAGAGTTTGGTCAGGAGGACCTTCTGAGGTCCCTTCCAACCTGAATTACCCTTCAGTCCTCTGAACCTACGAATGCCTGTTTGCTTATTTCTCTCTTTTGCCTACTCACTGGTTGGCTCAGACATGGCAGTTATGAGAGATGACTTCTACCTCTTTCTACCCTTTAATTCTCTTGGTGATTTTCAAAATAAAAAAATGATTTCTCGGGAACTGTGTTGTCAGTTTAAAATTAAGCAGCAGGGTCTTCCTTACATCCATTCAATATTATTTAAACTGAAATCTTCATAGAAACATTTGTCTTTGGAGCTGCATTTTTCTAATGCTGCAGGGGTGCAAGGGAGACGAGTTTTGCATCCATCTCTTGTATGCTGGGCTTTCGTTCAACCATGCAAAGGTTAACTCCAGAATCAGGGACGTTTGTCGATCCAATGCATACTTATCTTTCTCCTGTATTTATTTTTTACTTCTCTTTGCTTATGTTAAATGAATGCTGGCCAGTACTGTCAGGCCCTGACAGTGCTGTAAGCTTAAATGTAAAGGAGGCAGAGCTGATTATTTTTCCCCTTGGGGGCTGCCCTTTGGCCTGCAGGCAGTTCTTTTAAAAATAGCTTCACTCTGCCTGATACCATTATTATCACAGATACAATTCCCAACTTGACCGTCCAGATCAGAAATGAAACCTCTGTGTTCGAGAGCGGCATGCTGCATGCACCGCTTTCCCGTTGTGTTCAGACAAGTTCTTTCCATAGGCTGCGTGGCAAGATTTTGTGGGTATTGTTTTGCTTGGTTTCTGTATATTTGATCGTGCTTGTCATACAAGAGAAAAAGCTGAGGGCAAGATGCTAGTGAGCCTGGAATATATGCGTAGAAAACTGATGTTCTGCTTCCCTAGGTCTGCTCAGGCAGTGTTGGCAGGCTGGTGGCACTTTCATTTGTATTCCTCAAACAGAAAATAAAGGGAAACAGCAAAACCAACCCAGTAGTTGAAACATACTATTGGGAATGTTTCTGCTACAGACTCCTATTAGCTCAGACAAATCATTTAAGATCCCTGCCTCAGTTTAAGCTTTTAGTAAAACGGGCATCTGCTTATTTCCAAAGCAGAAAGTCTCCCTGCAGTCACCGGGAGGGATGTTATATGTGGGTGACACGAGCTGTTCCCAGAAGGTGCCACAAGTTTACTGAGCACTTAAGACCATGACCGGTTTCATCTCTCTCTAAACAGTGGGAAGGCCAGGCTCATTACTGTAAACTAAAATTTGTGGTTTCAGCTCCAATCTGGGATATATTAGTCCCATTTTAATAGAGATTAAGGAAGAATCATAAAATTCATATGAATGGTACTGTAAGTTTCTGATACCACTGACCTGGTCATCGAAAACTGCAATGTGTATTAAAACATAGCACAGGTTTCCCATCTATCTGGAAACTTAGATCAAAGGCACTCTCCATATTTTTAAACCCCTGCCACAAAGGTATGTCAGAAGACCTTCTTCAATGATTTTCCAACTTGGTACAGTGTTGGAAAAGGAGAGCTGTTGGTGAAGGCCTCAGGTCCCATGGAAAAGATGACTTGTGGTGGAATAGTCAGTTGAAAATGCTTTGGACTCAGTGATTTTGAGACTTAATTTCTCTCTCATCCTTTTTTTCCTAGAGGTTCCTCCACAGATTACAAGAACTGAGAGTTTGAGATTTAAACCCCTGAAGCACAGGGAGTAAAAATTCAAGTTCATTTAAGTGAGTGCTGGGTTTGTATTTACAGCTGTATACAATTCAGTACAGTATAACCAGACTGTACAGCCCACTTTCTTCATTGGGATGTTACGATGCTTAATCTTTGTGAATCGTGATGAGATCCTCAGATAAAAGATGCTATGTAGTATTCCGTAAGGCCTCAGGCATGAAAGCATCATTAATAATTTAACAATAAAAAATATGGTTACCCTAGAGGCTGTCAGATACCTCTGGTGGTAGAAATACCTACACAGATAGGTACTGCAACATTGATTGAATAATTTATTTGATGAATTTCTCAGTATTTTTAAATACATTTGACAATGTCTTTCATTATTCACCTAACTTGCATATCACCGTTAAACTATTATTTTATGAATGCAAAAGCTGTTTACCCTAAAAAGAGCTTGTTTTCATTAAAGAAAAGTAAGAAGTTGTTTTGCCATGCGGTCTAATATCAGCATGTCCAGTGAAAAAGTTTTCAGAGTTTCACTTAACTAGGAAAGGTGCCGATCCTACTCTCAGATGAAAGGCAGCACACACAAGAGCAATGTGAAGCATTAAATATAAATATTTATGAATTTTGATTCAGTTGGCATTTTAGGGTGACAACTAATAGGTCGAAGTTCACAGTTTATTTGCAGAAGAAGAAGACCCTAATAGACAGAACTGGCCCATCCTAACATCTGCTGTACAGAGATGACTTTATGTAACAGCTCCAATCTTTCCTGCTGCAATCTAGCCTGTAAACAAACAAGACATTTACTAGACAAAAAACAGGCACAAGCAGATTAAATGACTTTTATGAGGTTATAAAAAAGGTTACCAAAAAAGGTTTCTTTCTGCGATGGGCTTGAATCTCAGATGTCCCAAAGCACCTTTCAATGCTACAAACCCATCATTTTTTGCTGGATGGCTTAGCCGAAAGGGTTCAGAAGCCCTTAGTAACAAGCATGGTGAGGCTGAAGATTTCATCATGGAAAATCATCAAATACGCAGTAATCGCTAATATTCAAATATGCTGCCATGAAAATATTCTCTTAACAAGAGAACATTGTTTTATTTAGTAATGGAATAAAGAATGGATGTGACTTATTTGTTTTTGCTTCTTTTCACAGATGATCATATAATAAAGGTGAAGGAGATCCTATTTTTTAACAGATCAAAGCATTTGTTTTACTATTTAATTCTTTGGTATTGGCTCTCACGAGGCCCCTGCTGCTATGAGCTAATGCAAATTACATCAGGAAATCCAACGGGCTTAGTAAACACTGAATATTAATTCAAGATGTTTTTGAAAATGCATAAACAGCATCAGTCCCAAAATCCAGAGCAGAAGCAAATAACAATGTTAAATTGGTATGTCAGAATTTTATGTGGAGTGTTGTTTTGGCCATAAAAATCAGCGTTTTCTTGCCATGTTGAATGATCACGTTGCTCTGTTATAATACATGAATTCTAAATCATTGAGCTATATCCTTGCTTCCCCCACGTTGCACCCAGGGCTTGCTCAAGTTGCTAAGTGCTGCATTTCCTGTGTTGACCGGTCTGCTTCACTCTAGATCCACCCATGAAATATATTTTGTGAGAACTACTAGAATTTTGGGATCAGGGCTCAGGAAACCTACAGCTAGTCTCCACGTTTTATCAGGCACTCTGGTTAAGTCATAGCATTGCTGTTGCCCACCTATGAGTATTTTCTCTTGGTCCTGTCTCGATAATGGACGGTTTAGGAGAAAAACCTGCCATACTTCAGCTAACACAAGAAGATCCAGTTGTCAGCTGTTGCCTCCTAGAAAAATGCTTCCAGATCAGATCAACCCTATAAACTATTTCAGTTATGAAAGTCAGGACAGTTACCATTCAGCTAAGAATCTACCCAATGCACAGCTTGAAAACGGGAAAGAATTTGTCATTGGCACAAGTTCCTATGTCATCACTAAAACACCCTGATTTTCAACATATCATTTGAGGCTGGTATCAGCACAACATACTTAGTAGTCATCTCCACTAAGCCTGACATGACTTAGAGATCTTGTGTGGCTCTGAAGAAGCTGTGGCCACATCAATAGGAATTCCGAATGCCGGGCTGGACACTTCTGAGCAAAAAGGTCCAACACTGTCTTTCAAAGGTCCATTGACTGACTGACCCAAGAATGTTTTGTATTTCTTTTCAAATTTGTTCTGCAAGCGTTGTGCAGGGGCAGAGACAGGTTCTCTGAATATTGAAACAGATAAAAGGAGTGCATCGGCACGCAGCTTTCTTTACTTTTTCCACACATAGTTATATATTTTAATATTCATCTTGGGAACCTTGCTTATGTAAGATATGATATCACAAAACATGATCTACATTAAAGTCTGGATCTGAAAGATTGAGATCCTGGTATCCTGGCAAATCCTCAAACTCTTAATAAAATATTCTATGTTAGAGAGTGGGAAAGGAAATCACACTGTGTAAGCAATGATTTCACTAAATGTAAAAGATACATAGAGACTCATCAGATAGAAACAGTAGATACAGTGTAGTTCTCATTCTCTAGAGTGTGCAGCTACTTTCCTTGATATTCTAGAGATGAAAAAGGCAATTTAAATATTTTATAGGCCTCTGACCTCGACTGATGCCTGGAATTGGTCTAGCAGCCCGCAGATGAACTCGTGCTATCTCACAGCCCATTGGAGACATTCATATAAATGCCTTGTGAAACCACCAGCAATTGCCCAATTGCCCAATATGACAATCAGAGCTCCTCAAGCCACAGGTTCCACTTTGCGGGATGGAAAAGAAGCGTGATGCACTCTGACAGCAAAGGAACATCTTTTTCTTTCTCTATTAGCCTTCCTTTTGGAGAGGCTGGAAGACACATGATGCTTGCAGGGTCTATTGACAGCAAAAGCAGTTTGATACAGAGTTGTACTCAGTTTTCCTACAAATATAAACTCAAACCCAGTATTACTGGTTATATCAGTTATACACCTGGGTATTTTCTGACAGAAGATATTTTGAGGACAATAGTTTCTCCACTTGCTTTATAAATACATTTAATTTTATGTCTGTCATACTGTCAGCCATAACTTTTGTACCTGCAGATGCTAGATGCCACCCAAAACTTTTAACTAATAAGCACTGTTGAGTCTGTGCTTTATGACTAACTAAATATACCTTTTTACTAGATTATTTGCACAGTAATTTTTTTTCATTCCTCCCAGGCAGAGCAATAATGAAAGGTAAAACCGATGTGGCAGTCGCAAAATAATTTCGTGAAATTCAGAAATGGATACCTGCTAGAAGGGGTCCTGGGATTCAAACACTAACACCAATTAACTGCAAAGTTCTTGTTTTAATTTAAAAAAAAGTCTCAAGAAAGAGTCTACTGATTTTTTTCTTCTTCAAATGAAATGTAATGGACATTTTTCTCATAAGTCCAAAATCTAAGTTAAAATATTCCTTATATAAAACGTTTTACCATTGCTCTAATTTGTTTTTCAGTTTTGGCTTTGACAAAACAGATTTTTTTTTTTTTTTCTGAGAAATTTACAAGAGAAAGCAAATGTACCCTGCACTTTAATTATTTCTCATGCTAGTAATGTACTACAATAAATATCAGATATACAAACAAAGACAGAGAGAGATGTATTAAACTCCTGTGGCCACCCTGGGAGTCATTAGCTGAACCAGTAATAAAACTGAAGATTTCTTGGCTTCTAAGTCTGTGTTTTGAGTGCAAAACTTCAGTATTTTCTTAGAATCCAGCAGTGAGCTGTCTTCTGTTTTAATATAGAAGCTGATCTTAAGTCATTCAAATGATGTGTAGTTTCCCAGATGAACATTTGCCACTGTTTTAAACAGAACTCATTAACTTCTATGGATGTTTAGCACTTCCAAGGCCTGTTTTTCCTTTAGAGACATATGTGAATTTATGTAAGCCTTCCACTTATTGCAACGGTCACTGGACAGAATCCAGAGTACTTTAAATACAGAACTGAGTGCCTAAATAACTTTTCAGACAAGTTGAAAATGTTACCAATTTACTAGTACTTACATTTTGACCAGTGGAAATCACAGAAGACTTTAATGTAAGAATTTTTTTACTCTAAATTTAACACTAAAATGACATTAAAGCACAGAAATGGCAATTTTGAAATACTTAAGGCTACTTATGGATAACTTAAAAGTCTGTGACATCAGATATTTCCCTTTATTTCAGTCACAATGAATAAGACAAAAATATTTTTTTTTTTCGTCACTCCTAAGTTAAACTCCAGGGAGATGATGTGGTACTTCCCACAATCCATATGCAAAGATCAGTGGATAATAAAATGTTTGCTTACCCTTAGCAGAGTCAAACTTTTCCATATTCACATTGTATCTGAAAGCTGTCAGTGTTTTTAAATACAGGAAGGTCTTTGAACATGTTCAGGACCGAAATCGGTAATTTTTCCAAAATGTGTCTTGCTTAGCAGAATAAAGACGGTAGCTAAATTCTGATACTGTAAGCAAATTCTCAAAGCTGGTAAAGCAGTGAATTAGGATGCAGGATGGAGTGTGAACTTTATTCCGTTTTAGCTCAAAGAAAGGCACTAGAAAGGATGTAGCCCATATGTACTGTTTGTTCTCACATAACAAAAATTAAACAGGGATACCGGAGATGTGATGGACTAAGTTTGCCACTGTTGGGTAAAAGATATTCTATGTTCAAGTGATTATACACTCTTACAGCTGAAGACATTAAAAAGAATTAGTCAATTTTTTTCTCAACACCCATCCGAAACTGAAAAGTCCCATTTCCCGTTCACAGAATAAAAGTGGGGAAAGACCTGTTGAGTGACAGTAGAGGTTTGTGACAATCACCTCCTAATTTGAGGTCCCATCTGCTAGAGAATCATGTACTGCCATACATTTTTCTGTGACTGTGTAGGCTTGATCTGTCATCAGGGACCAGGTCTGAGATTTGACCATGGTAATCCTTCTTAGCAGAAGAATAATTGCTCCATAGCTTCCCTGTTCTTTTATCTGTGTTTTAAGTTAAGTTTTCATACCTAACTGTTTTCACTTTCCGTTTTACTGACTTCTGCTGACACGTCCCTCCTTGCATTGTGTAAACTCTTCCAAAAATACCGGCACTCAAGGCAGACATTCCAATGGTATAATTCCCAAGTGGATTAAAAATCAGTTGACTACTTAGAAGTCTCTGGTCGTAGATCATACTAGCAAATAGCAATAAGCAGAATTTTAATAAACAGTTAGTTTCCAATCCAATATACAAAATACATCAGTTTGATGTGGAAATGGAGGGACAGACTTGTGTCATGTTGTAATATTTAATGTCCATATTAGAAGTTATAAATTACATCAGTCTTGACTTAAGTTCTTTTTTTTTTTTAAGCTGTCTATCCTTAATTTATAAAAGTACTATAAACAATCAACATAAATATTTTTAAGATGGAGTTTGATAAACTTTTGGAGTTCTTACAAAGTAAGATGGTTAGTGACAGCAACTGAGCTCAAGGAGTCTTTTTTTCCCCACCATATGTGCTTACAAGAAACTCCTTTCAGAATGAGAAACAGGAAACAGAAAATATGATGTTGAGTTATTTGTGGCTTTCTTTTGGGTGCTTTGGTGCTTTGTTGTTGTTGTTGGGTTTTTTTAATCACTCCTGTTTCTTCACTGCTTTGTTTAGATAAAGATTAATCCGTATGCCCAGGAAGTCCCTGGATTCTATTATCAGGCTTCCCAATAACACACCATCTCTTTGTTCCCTAGTTTTAACCATTTAAGTCATCTTGCAGTAAATGTTACATATTTGTTGTTACATTTCTGAAGTCATGGCTTGAACTGCATTGTTTTCTGAAAAAAACTTCTTTTTCTGTACTGAATTCCTGGGGAGCGTGATCTATTCCTGGGGCTCATCATCATTACTAATGCTAAGTAAGCCCCGGTGTTCTTACTCTATTGTATTCTTATTTAGCTTGTGCTGGGAAGAAAAAATCTATGTTGAAAGTTCTAAAATTAAGTGCAGGGGTATTCTGTAGTGTGATTAGCTGATTTGTTATTGGCCAAAAGTAGACAGTCAAAAGAAAGACATAGATCTTTGCCTTTGATATACTTATCTCCATGTACTATGGAGGAAACGTAGATGATTGGTAAAGGCTAGGTGTCTAAATCTTAGCTGGTTAAGTTTAGATGAGACAAATCCCAGACATAGTACAAACGTTTCAGTAATTTAGGTACTATTGGATTTTCTGGGTTTTCCTGAGATGAACTGGGTTAGTACAGATCTTTTTCTTCTGTGCAAAGTTAATTAAGATAAACTTTGAGGATTGGCCTACCTACCAAACGCGTATTCTCCTGGATGCCTCAGAAGGGAATAAACACCTGGAAACAGCATTATGACAGCCTGTGAAAAAATATATATTGCAGAGCCTTTGGCATCTAGGTCCTTGCCTTGATATGAGTAAGAGATATCGCTGCCTAGTCTGTGTGTTGATCTGTATGAAATGATTTTTCAGCCTGTTTCCTAGTGGATTGAATTATAAAACTACTGGCACCTGCAGAATTGAATCCTGAAAGATGCAGAGCTCCATCAGTTCCCACTGCTTAGGGTGAAAACTGATGATATTCAGCAACTTGTCAGCACTCAGTCCCGTCTGAGTTGCTAAGAGCCGTACAGGCAAGGGACTTCTAAGAGAGCGTTGGGGAACCGGGTGGGATTCATGTAAGTACCTGCAAACATCACATCTCTTCAGCAGTGAGAAACTTGAACGTTAGCCGTTAGCTTGTTTTCTGCCACAAACACTTTAACATAATATGCATTAAGAAGAGAGCAAACTGCCCTTCGTTTTGGCCCACGTTGTTGAAATTCTTGGATGAAGATACATGAATCAGATTCTTCACACTGCATTGATGTGATTTTGTTAGCCTCTGCCAAACACTGGTTCAGTAATTCCTAAAGTGCTTGTAGCTTACAATGCGAGATGATTGACAGCCATTAAAGTGCTATACCTTGCCTTTTGAGAGAGGAAAAATGCATTACTGATGAGAACTGGAAAAATTAACTACGAAAATCATGAAACTAGCACTTGATTACTATTGGCTCAAACAATATTTCTTTTCATCATGTTTAATCATGTGCTGAGACTAGAATTCCTGTCCCATTAAATAAGAACGAGGAGACTATATAAAAACATCTATCTTTCCAGCATGAAAATTCAACTCTGCTTAGAGCTCTGCTGGTGTCTAAGTGAATTTATACAGACGACTCCAATGGCTCATCAGATCAGAATTGGTCTTTTATCCCTGTCTTCATGTTTCTGACCATGTCATCTATTTTTCAGAATTGTAAACGATTATTTCACTTGTACATCCAGCACAAAGGCTATTTTCTTTTTCTGGAGAAAATATTTCTCACTCTCTGTTTTTTTAAAGCTGATGCATTGTTTTCAAGGGCTCTGGATAGCGCATCACATAACAAACCCAGCTCATTATTATGCATTATCTACTGCTGCTTGCTGCAATGCAATATTTACACTTTGGCATTAAGGCAGGAGACGGCCCTCGTTATGCAGCACAGCCACCGCTGATAGATCGACACAACGGTTTTTCAGAAACATGAAGAATTGAAAATGGTTCATCTGGGGATTGCGAGTGCTATGAATTCTTTATATCTAACAGTTGGCCTGCACTGACCCAAAGGATATTAGATTTCTTAGGAGCAAACGTGCTATGCTGAAATGTACTTAAAAAGCCCGATCTCCACGGCCTGCGGTGGCTGCCCCCCCATCATCGTTGGCCTTTGCCAGACAGAGCATCCTCTCCCTCTGTGCAACCCTTGCTCCCTGCCTCATCCCTCCTGCTGGCCGCCTTACCTCTTCCGTGGGGGCATTGTGCAGGCAGCAGGCGGGAACGGGGAGGGGGAAGGCAGTACACCATCAGGAGCTGGAGGAGGTTGCTCCCAAGCCCGGATTTTATTGCCGTGTCACTTGGATTGTTTTTACAGCTGGCAGGCCAGAACGACCTTTGGCTGCCTCTTCTCATTTCTGTTGGCTCCTTCCCCATGAGTCCACGTCAAATCTGCTTCTCTTGCCGTCTTTTAAAGGGCTGCTCTGCCATCGTTGTTACTGCCTACGGAGCAGGAGGCTCTGACCTCAGACTGGAAAATGAGGGAAGGGGAAGGAAAGATGAATGCTGAAGGGCTGTGGAATGGCCCAGCACTTATGTCTTGCTGCTCTAAGGACGTCAGGACTGAGTCAGGTGCTCTCCTAGTGCTGCTGGCATGGGACACCAGCCACTCACCAAGGGACAGGAAAGCATCACAGGTACCATCCAAAGAGGGAGAGGACGTGGAGATGTGGAGATGAGGAAGGACATGAAGTGACACCTGTCTTGTGGGAAGCACACATCACCTTGCAATGCTAATGAGACATTTCTCAACCAGTTTCTCATTGAGGATCTCAAAGCACTTTACCTACAAAACCGAGACACCACAGTATCATTCTGCAGCTTGTAGGTATCGGTATCAGCCCTATTTCTTTTTCTTTCAAGACGCAGCAGTTGACTCATGTCACTGTTGGTCAGTGAACCTACTTACCACTGAAGATCATCTAACCACTGGACAATGCGGCTTCCCTAGAAGTTGTTCCCCTTTCCTCTCTCAAGGTCCCCCAGAATCTGTCCACGCTTTGTGTCCCCAAAACATCCCTATTTCCGCGTTAGAAGCTGATTACTCAAAAAGCCTTCATAGTAGCAGAGAGCAGGATAGGATTTGGTTTTCTTTTTTCCACTTAGACTCTAGCAAATCTTTTGTTTCTGCCAGCTCACCATGGTTTTCAAGACCTGCCCAGGTGGGAAGCACTGGCCTCCATCACCGTGACCCAAACTCAGACCTTGCAAACAGCAGCGCAGCACCCGGCTCTGCCGCTGTGGCTCTTGTCCTTCCCCTCGTTTGAACAACAATTTGGAGAGGGTAGAGGAGAGAACAGAATTTGGGGGGATACAAACTGTCAGATAGTTGAGACAATTTTTAATTAAACTGTGCATTTCACTAACTGCTATGCACAAAGAGCTTTATTGCAGTGTTGCTGTGGCAACCTTAACTTTGAGCGTCCTGACGTGTGATTAAAATCTTAGATTTAAATGTTTCATTAACAAAGAGAGTGGTTTATTTCACGGGCAGCCACCAAAATCACTGATCCTGAAGACTGAGGGTCAGATTGTCACCTCGAATTTTAGTCACTGAGGGGAAGGATGGAGAGAAGCAGCCATGTAGATGACTGAAAGCCTATGAGGGGGAGATAGCTTATTCCTGACTTACAAATGCCTGCCCCCTTCTCCCCCCTGCCCCGTGTCTTCCCTCTCCCTACGGATGCTATACCAATCAGGCTTAGTAGCTTGAAAGGCCATAAAGGGAAAAATGTCAGGTGTGAGCTGCTCCGCTCAGCATGACAGGAGTTCAGATAAGAACACAAAAAATACCACATGGGGTTAGACATAAGGTTCATTTAGCCTGCTAACCTTTGCCTGGCAACAGCAAGTAGCAAATGCTTAGGATATGTATAGACTTGACCTTTCTCTCACAGACCCTCCCAGCTCCTGATAACCACTACTTAAATCTGTCCTTGCAAATCTCCCCCAAATGGTGTTTTTTCCTAGCAAAGACCTTCCAAGCTAGGACAGGCATACCCTTTCCTTTTTTCCCCCCCCCCCCCCCCCGTAAGTGGCCACACTTCATCCTTTGAAGAAAAAATGATTGCTGCTTGTATTATGATGGAATGGGATCAAAGATTCAGGGCAGCCCTGTAGGCAAACAATAAAATAGAGGCATCCTAGCGTTAAGGCAAGATGCTTTCTCCTTTCTTTTGTTCTTTCCGTGCCTTTTAAGAAAGAAAAATAGGATACAGCCCCTAATATATGTTTCTGTATAGAGATGGGGATCCATCCTGACATGTCCTTCTCTTTTCCCAGTTAACTGTCGTAACAGCTGCATCCTGAAAAGCTGGGGTCAGATCACCATCTCTGATTGTAGTCACCAAGGGTAATGAATGGAAAAAGAGTCACTTGTATAGCTAAATTTCTATCAGCCAACAACCCTGAATTATTATTCCTCGGCTCTTCTTATGCCTTTTAATTTCTTTCAGGCACCGTTGTCATTTAAGTTACATAGGAACATGATACAGAGTAAAGATGTTATATGTTAAATAATAGACTTACCCAGGAAAATGAGGTCTACATTAATGCAACATTTATCTCATCACTTAGAATGCTGGGTTTCTTCATTGCTCCATCCAACAATGGACGTTCACTCAGTTCTTGGTTTTCCCTCGTGTTATGAAAAGAGGTGAAAATTCAGATGACACCAAACCATTTGTGTAACACAGGAGCAACACATAATTTCCTGCCCTGCTGGGCAATTAGTTTATGCCCTGAAGTGTAATGTTTGATTACCATCCTTACAGACTTAGTTTGTGGTGTAACGGCTGTAAAATTACTGAGTTTCTTATTAGATGTAGTCACGGAATTTGTCTCGATGATTTCCAGTTGCAGTGAATTACCCACACTGACCATATCCTGCATGGCCTGTTCCGTACTTGCTCTCTTTTGAATTCCCAGGACCATCCATGCAGCAGGACTGTAACAAGAAGAGAGAAAATTTACTCTAACTTGCATATTTTTGAACAGCTGAAACACGGCGAGATTGCTTGCTTACTAAACTGCTCGCTACTCTAATCCGTATGTTTATTTTAAAACCCTCTCACATTTAGAAATTGGTGAGAACTGGATTTTGCCTGCTGGTTGTTTTGGGAGGTTTTTGTTTTTTGGGGTTTTTTTGGGTTGTTTTTGTTTTTTTTTTAAATTATATTTATTTTACAGGTTTTCTCTATCCTGAATTGGAAAAAACCTGTGACTTCCAAAATATTAATGAATGTATACACATACAGAAGATAAGCTTTGGTAAACTGAACTATTTCATTCTGTGTCTCCTGTGAGTCTGGAGGATGCAAAGTTTAAAAAAAAGAGAAATAGTAATTTTAATTAGTGAAGTAGTATATTAAAAAGAAAGGAACATGATAGGTATTATTTTAACTCTGCTGCATTAGGAGATATTCTCTTGAGAAACATCTTTTGAACACTGACTCTTTTCTGATTCTTTTTGACTAATTATAGTCTAAATTTACAAATTTTTAAAAGTGATTTTTTCCTTATGTTTTTGTACCTGTCCACATGGGTTTTTCCAGAAATTTCTCTTTTTTTTTCCCTATTCCTTTTTTTAATGATAGAACTATTTTTCCAGAGACTTTGTTTCAGCAGAACAACATTGTATCCAAAATTAAAGTTTAAAATTTCCTGATGAGTCCTACTGATCTTCTCTGTCCTGAGTACTTTACCACAAGATTTTTAACATAGCTAAATAATGCAGTGTCAAAGTTCTGCACACAATGATTTAAGAGGGAAGCAAATAATTATAAGATAAGGACTGCCTGAACAAGAACATGCATAACACAGTTTCAATACATCTACATTTTTCTTCAGCAAGATTAGAGGAAAATGTTCTCAGAGTTGAGAAACGAGAATTGTTCCCAATTTTTAAATCTATTAGTGCTGGAGTGATAGAGCAGGGTCAAAACATCTACTTTGAGTACCCTAATGCCTAAAGAAAAAGCTCCTGGCCTCAGCTTGTTATGTAGCTAATTATTGCTTAGAAAATAATAATGCAAGGCTGTTGCATGCTGAGTAAAATGGGTTTGCCAAGAAGAAGCACCAGGAACAGAGATTTTTCCAGCTCACTAGGAAAAAAACCCACGATCATATGAGGTTTCATATTGATCATTGTGATCTACTGACAACAGAGTTGCATGTCCTCACCCAAAAGGACACAAATGAATAACGGTCATGGTTTTGAAGAGACATTTTTCAATCACAAATAAGAATATTGCTTCAAGGATGAAGGATCATAGAATCATTTAGGTTGGAAAAGACCTTTAAGATCATTGAGTTCCGTTTTGGTCTAACAGAATTTGAGGTCCTACATTCCACTTCTCAGAGGTGACCCTGCCTATAGAATTATGAACGGATTGGAGAGGAACTGGTGGGAAGTCAGATTTGAGATGAAGGTGTCACTTTCCTTAAGAAAAGGCTGCAGTGCAGCCAAATGCATAAATCATGGGCAAAGGAAAGAAAAACCCAGAAAGAAACTGGTCATATAGTTAAGCAGTTGATGCATGTCTTCATATTTTTGCATCTGTGGTGTGCGTATAGGCTGCTTTCTCTGTTAGGATGCTGTGGTGGCACATATTTGGTACTTGTTTAAAAATAATTTTAGAAGTAAAAGATGAAATTTTTCACATTATCCTCTGAGCAAGGACTGAAAGGAGAACACCAAATACTGTGACTTGTTTGACAAAATCGCTCTCCGATATCTGTTTTAAACAATACATGCATTAAGTTTTGTAATCATTAATAAGGAACTAAGGGTTCTTGGTCTTTGTTTGGAGACCTGAGGTGCAAAAAGAAGATCTAGGATTTAGAAAATAAATGTCCTATTGAAGACAACCAGCATATTTTTTGCATTATACTACCAAAATATGTGTTTTCACTTTTTCTCTTTGCAAAGTTTGCATCCCCCTCTGCAAAATGCTGTAAATTACATTTTTTAAAACATATGAGATTTTTTTCCCTTTTGTTATGTTGTTAGATTCAATGCAGTTTAACTGTATTTTATTTGCCAGAGGTGGGAATTAAATAATTTCTTGGAGATCTAAGGGAAGCTGGAACTTTCCCCAGTTGCCTGCCTTTTTTCCTTGTCTACATGTCTCAGAGTTTTGACATTTTCCCTAGTGACGGTTGCTATGCTCTTCCTCAGCACATTGGCTGGTGATCCTTGCAATGCCTAAGGTGCTAAGGCATATTTTGTACAGAATATCATCCTTTTTTCTCTTTTTTTTTTTTTCTTTCCCCTGTTTCTTGGAACGGGACCTCAATTAGAATTTTTCCCCCAGAGATGGTGTCAAATTTCTCATCGACACAGGGCAGAGTCAAAGACGTTCGAAGTTATTAAAGACCAAAGACATTCTGTACACAGTCCTCCCGCCTGTTATCATCAAGAAGGCCACAAAATTGGCTAGGTTCAAGTAATTACCTGATTCGTTAAAGCCAATGTCCCACTGCTGGCAGATGTCAATGGAGGGTTGTAAAAGGATGGAGAAATCTTTGCATTTGCTAATAATCCGGTGTGTCGTTCCTACAGGGATGAGGGTGCGTGCAAATATTTTCTTCCTAATAACTTGCAAACCCAGTTTAACAGCTGAGATCTGGGATCACAAAATTATACTTACGCAAAGTATAAGTAAGAGAGAATGTATTCTTTCCTTTTCCAGTTCCATTTAACAGTGAATTTCACTTGTATGTGCAAATAGCGAGACAAAAGATCTCTTCTCACCGGTGGCCCCTTATCACTTGTCATCCGGCTTCTCTCCCAGCTCAACCTGTTTACTGAGCACTTGAATTGCCTTATGAAAAAAAAAAAACCACCAAAAACAACCCAGCACTGTTTGTCCTCGTTTTTGTGAACTCCGGCAGACTCAGGCCTCCGGGAGGAGTTGCCGGCAGGTAAAGTTGACGGCAGGCTATAGCTGACTGCGTGTCTGCCGCAAGGATCAGCTCCCACCAGGCCTGACACACGTTGTCACCCTTGTTGCGCTAGCAATAAAGGATGCAGAGGCTGGCGGAGTCGTAGAGGAGAGATCTTTTCTGAGCATGCACCAAAGCTGACATATTGAGAGACCCGTCTTTGGTTAAAGCCCAGCACCAACTTCTATTCTTGAGTCAGGCTGTGTGAAAAATTGATTTTTCGGAGTTGGCTGCCAAATTGTGGAAAATAATGATGGTAGCAATAGAACAACAAAAACAACCCCTCAAAAAAATGAGCTAAGTGTAAAACTTGGGGGAGGAGGGAAGGGGGAAGGGTTTATTGCTAAAATAAGATATTTCATTTTGCTTGACCCAAAATGAAAAGTTCTGTTATAAGCACTTATGAGGGAAAAAAAAAAAAAAAGAAAAAAAAAAGCAGTCACGGAGGCAACACCATCACCCACGGTTCACTCAGTAGCTTAGGAGTTAGCACATTTAACCCTGGCTGCAAGACATCCCTGTGTCTGAGGAGGTCTGAACCCCCTCGTACCTTTGGTGAGGCTAGTAAGCTAACGGTTATATGTGACCCTGAGCATTCATGATAGCCCTGACTCATATTGTTCCACCACAAGAGTATACAATCCAAATTTA
Source organism: Burhinus oedicnemus (assembly GCA_008921705.1). Classification (NCBI taxonomy): domain Eukaryota; kingdom Metazoa; phylum Chordata; class Aves; order Charadriiformes; family Burhinidae; genus Burhinus; species Burhinus oedicnemus. The sequence goes on from VFFE01007854.1 coordinate 1,059,938, forward strand.
TCCAGGACTAGTTTTCATCTAGAGACGATGGCAAAGAAAATAACTTAATTTTTCTCTTTCAGCATTCATTTTTTCATTTGCTGCATTTTTTCCCCCTGCTGTGACTGAACTTTTTTTTTTTTTAAAATCTGTACATGATTTATCCATATGTCTGGGGGTGGGTGACAAACTTCATTTAAAGTTAAATTCTTCAAACAGCGTATAAGAATATTAATTGCTGTAGCCAGCCTGTTTCAAGAACCCAGGCTCTGATAATCAGGTCCCCTCTGTTAATATCCCTGACTGATGAATGTCTCTGCCTGATGTTTAAATATACCCGTCGGGATCTCATGCTATTTAACATGCATATAAGAGCATAAAAAATAATCCCAGGGAAAGTCCTATTCTGAGAAGAGGGTACTGCATCAGTGTGGGCACTTTACTTGTACTCACTTTAGATGTTTTGTCACAGTTTACCAGGTCCTGTTTGTACTGAGTTTCCACTATTTGCAATGAATCTGCCCCAACAGGGTGTAACATTTGAAACTGGGCCAGAGCATTGCTTTTGTCATTATGAACTGAAAAAAAAATTACACTGCTCTATACTGCATAGAAAGATGCTGAAACAGAAGTGATAAGAAACGCTAATCTGAACAATCGTGGAATATTTGTTTAACTTCAGTACGTGATGGTTGGCTAATGCCTCTCTATTATTTTTTTAAATAAGGATTGTCAGTTTCTAATCATGGTTTCTATTTCTAATCTCAAAGAAGTTGTTTAAATGGAGGTGAACACAAGTAAAGAGATTTTTTTAGCAATCATACTATGAAGTTTATGTTGTATCAAAATAAAAAGATTTTATCATAGAATCATAGTATCATAGAATGGTTAGTGTTGGAAGGGACCTTAAAGATCATCTAGTTCCGATATCTTTATCATCTGTTCTAGAAATCTGGATTTTCTTATTGATTTCCATCACTATTTCAGTAACAAACATCATTCCATTATGTCCTAATCTTCTTATTTTCAGACACTAAAGACAAAATCAAAGTCAACCACCTACCAACTATAAACTGCAGAAAACCTTCCAACCAACACATCTGTTTCCGTGAATACAGTAACCATCCAAAATACGTCCAAAAAATTATATTATCCTGTCATGCCCTTGGACATCAATGTATTTACTTTGAGAAGAACGCTTGTGACACCTACCTAAATTATTAAAAGAGGAATTTTATCCAACAAGGCACTTTTCCAGGGGAATAGATTATTTTGAAAGAAACATTCAAATACTTCACAAGAATTACTTCTGCACATCGTAGGCACAGTGTGTTACAGGCCATCCTGCCCTGGAAACTGTGCGGGAAATTGATGTATAATATGATTAAATGACTTGTTTAATTATACATTAAACTTATATGGGAAGATCATATCTTCTCAGAACTCTTCCAACCATTCAGTCTGCAAATCACTAAACTCATCAGAAGAAAACTCCCTGTAGGACAAAACCATGACAAAGGCATTTATATCATAACTGAGGAGGAAGTTCAAACCTTACCAAATCATCTCCACTGCAACTACAGTAAATATTCCCACAACAGACTCATAAAACCTTTGATCTTTCACTTGTATTTCTGCAGCACATAATACACTTCATGAAGTTCGCCAAATGTGCCACTCATGAAAAGAAAGCACAAGAATGAATAACGTATACAATAAATAACAGAAAAAACCATCTCCAACTGGGGAGATTCTTTCTCCTACAAAACAGTTACTTGCTACTATTTCTATCCTGATCATCAAAAGAGACTTACAAAAGCCTTCTAAGGCTGAATTTGAGAATTAAAATTTGTAACTTTGTTGGTTACCAAAAAACCCAGATTCAATCAGAATCTTGATTTTGTGATACATTGTAACATTTCTCCTATTGCCCATCAGTATCTTTATGTTCCTCTACAAACATCCCTTCTATTCCTCGGTACCAATCACCTTTTCTAGAGCTATGACCTGATACTTACCTAAATAAGCTAATAATTTGTTTTCCATTTTAATTCAGCTTTAAAACTTCACTTTTGCATTCAAAAACATGTTTACTTTTTGTCTATGCTAATTAGACTAATAAAAGTTATCTTTACTTACAACTCCTCTACAATTAAAAAATAGTACGTATTTTCTACTGGGTTTTTGAATTTTAATAATTCTTCTGAATCATTATTTTGTCCTTTTACTGAATGAACTTTTTTTTCAGTTCAATTGAAAAATTTAAAAAATCCACTTGCTGAAACTCCTAATTCATCTGCCTTGTTTTTTTCAGACTCACCTGAAAGTCCACATCTTTCTATATTTTTTTCATACAGAAAGATAATTTTAGGAGGAAATCTTAACCAAATCCATTTCAGCCATTTTTGGCCAAGGAGTTTTATGTGTAATTAATGGTGAAGATTAAGAGTAAGAATGTCTTACATTACTTTAGACATCTGCAGTATAAATGCCTCTATCTGATCCAATCACCTTCATCTCTCTATAAAGCCGATAGAAAGAAATTTAGACCATGATTCCTATCACCTCCTTTAGCCCACTGCATTACAGTGCAGACATTTCAATATTTGTCCAGATGACTTCTACCCTAGACCCTGAATATTTTTAGATGCTTTAGACACTTAGTTGAGATCAATCCACCTGCCAATATATCACTATTGGAGTAAGGAAGCTGGATAGAAGGTGAACTAGACACACCATAGGAAGATGCAGCCGTGCTTACATTAGGTATCTACTTTTTGATAAGCTTGCGATTTCTAACGCCACATTTCCTAACAGAGGCTGATTGTATGAGTTTTCATCCCCAGGATTTCCACATACGGCATATAGACTAAATATCAAAGGTCCCTGAACTGTGAATGATATTTACCCACAGTATACGTGTCATTAACAAGTAGCTAAGAAAAGATTGATCTAGACTCTGACTTTAAGAAAAGATCTGGTAGTTGTGTGTGTACAACTTGTGTTACCAGCAGAAGTATTATCCTTGTAAAATGTCGAGGCTTCATGTTTAGAGCTACATACATCATTTTGATTTGGCTTTCTTGGCTAAATCATAGCAAATTGTTTCAGACTGACTAAATTGTTTTTGCTGTTTTGCTTATCATCATGTTTTGGTTTGGATCATATGAAACATTATATTCTTTTCTAAGTTATTTTTAAAGACCAAATGTGCTGATCAAGGCTAAAACCTTATAACATACCTCTAACAAAATGTGTGCATCAATTCACTTGAGTACCATCTGGGGTTACTCGTAACTTCAGTTCTTGACCATTTTTGCCTGATTCAGAGCAGCAATATGGAATTGAGTCACTCATTTGAAAAAGATGGTTATCTCCATATTTGGGTCCAATGATAGCATTGCTAATACTAAAATCCTAGTCCTTTCTGGAAACTATACATAACTTAAGAACAACAGTAAGTCCTTGATCCTTCTAGATAGGTCACCCACCTGTAGTTTGTTGGCACATGGCGGTTTCAATCTCTGATCCATGTCCACTAAACTATTTTCACAAGGGGACATACTTCCACAGCAGCAATGGAGAGAAAATAATCTCAGAATACCTGCAAAATTAGTGCTGGGAAACCCTTGTTGATATGGTTTCCATTCCAAGTTATCACACAGAGCTGGAATGTGTGTCCTGCCTTTTCAAAGGTACCTTCTCCTTCACGTAGTTGACGCTACCTCTGGTTTTAATGTTTCAGAAACCCTGGAGTGAGCTATTTGAATGCTTATAAAAATACTTCTTTCCCCTTGAAAGTCTCCACTCCATTTAACGTAAATTTGCATTTTTGCAAAGTTTTCAGCAAATATCAGAGACACCAAAATTGTTTCGCTAAGCTATAGTAGGAGTACTAGCAAACTCAGCCATTCCATCTGCTGCCTCCTCACTCCCCAAACACCTGCACTTAGCCTGTCTCTCCTTGGCTCGTAATCTGCATAACCCACACAGGACTGGAGAGGGCAGGTCTGTGCCCTCGGTCACAGCTATCGTCCACTTCACAATTAACACTTACCTGTCGTGTTAAAAGATTACTCTGTCTTGCTGAAAATCAGGGCTCTTGAACAACGTACAATTACCGCATGCAATGGAGATTTCAGATGTAAGGCTGCGTTTTTTTATTCTTTGTAAGGTGGCATCTCTTTGTTCTCTGCACTCCCCGAATTCCCTATGCCTTCAGCCAGAAATTTATAAGGGCAAGAAGAGAGTAGTCTAGCTCCTCAAATGATGTAGTTTTGCAGGTGTGCATATGAGAATAGAAGTAATTATAAAAATGATATATACAGAGAAAAAAGTACTGCAGATACAGTTTAGAATATCTTAGAAGAAACATAAGTTAGTAGGAAACAAACCACAATTATTGATTTTATTGGGTAAGGAAAAATGATGAATTTTCTTCTAGCAGGTGGCAATAGCTTGTTGAATACTTAAATGGATTGGATTTAAAGACATGGCTGCACATTATTATGCTTTGTCACTGTCATATTAAAGCCTGGAAGACTTCATTCACTAAATGAAAAGCAGATTGGAAGATGCCATTTTATTTGCGAATAGGTTTATACATTCAAAATTATCCTTGGCACTTTAGCGTTAATACCCCTCCAGTGATAATTTCCAGTGTGTGCAGTCTTAAACGTTGTCAGTGGAAGATGGAGGGATTAAAACTTCCAAGGATGCCAGTCATTTTAGCAACCCTCTGCCCTGCTTGTGTCATCCGCCGTAAGGGCAGAGGCTGCAGGTTTTGTGTTTTATGACATACGGCTGGAATGGGGCACTCCTTAGTATATTACTTATGCAGCTTGATATTTGTCTTGTATGATTATTTTTTCCTTCAGCTAAAGATAATTTAATCACACATTAAAGCCATGAAAATTCCATTGCTTTTGCAGACTAGATTCTCCAGATTTATAACCTACTTACCTCACATGGTTTTGTTTTGAGATTTTGAGATTGGCTTTATTTATTATACAGCCTATAAAGTAAAATTATTCTAAATCACTCCTGTGGAACCATGAAAATGAAACCTCGGATAGGCGAGAGGATTTTTATGTCTTTTAATTAGAGCTTATGTTGAAACTTCAAATGCTATAGCAAAATGTTCATTGAACAGCCTTTCTCAAGCTGACTACAAAGGACAGAACCTCAGCTGTTCAGAGATGAGATGTCTCAGCTTTTAAGTAGTTTTAAATGATAATGTCAATATTCAACATCCTTAGCTCCTACTTAGCCAGGGGCTTTATACAGGAAATTTGTTGTTTTATCCCCATTTTACAGCTAGGCAAGTTGAGAGGAGCTGAATGTTTGAATTGTTGTACTTGCCTCCTTTCTACAGTTGCTTGGGGCAACACAGTCATGAGGTTGTCCAGGATTTGCTTACACACTGTCAGTCTAAAGTCAGGCAATGGTTACAAACTGCTAAAATTAATCATCATGCTTCAAATTTTCAGCTAGTGAGTTGTGATTCAGAAAGTTTGGTCCACCTCATGCACAGTTAGCTCACAGTGTTTAGATTACTTTTTCTTCTTTTCTGAAGTATCAAATAATCCGTTCTCTGTGTTTGCCGCCACCTGGACGTAGCTCTTACCCATTTTCTCTTCTGTTCCCTGCCTGTGGCACATGATTTAGTCTTCTGAACATTGAAAAGCTTCAATTTAACTAAAGTCTTTGGGCTTAAGATACCGCACGGATGTGAAACTTAATGGGCTATGATATGCAAGCGGCCAGACTAGATGATCTAATGGTACCTTCTGGCCATAAAATCTATGAAATTATTAAGCCTATGAAATTGTAGAACATAAAATACAGGATAATGTTAAACCAATGGGAGTGGTGGAAACTAAGCGTCGTGAATATTAGACCCCACATACTTCGTTTCATTAAACTCCAAGCACTAGAGTTTCCCTCAGGCAACACCATTATACAGATAATAAAAAGGAAAGAGGAAGAAGCTTTAGGGCCACTTGACCAGTATTTCCCCATATTTGGTAAGTGCACACACTAAAACTAATTTTCAAGGAATTAAATGCCTGAGAGTCAATCCAGCAAACTAAGTAAATCCTGTCTCACAGAACACCTACAATTCAGTGGGAAAGAATTATTCTCAACACCGCTTCAATAAGCTTATGTATGCAAATTTAACTCGACACACAGACAGGTACCGATACTGTAACTCTGTCTCAGCCGTTAGTGACTATGGAGATTTTGGCAGAATGGAGGAAGATATTGTTTTTAAATTTGGAAAGTTTTAATATTTAGAGCAAGCATCTAGTATAATCAAAATACTTTTATGTATATTTCCCAGTTACTTCAGCTAACAGTTATTGTGCATATATGTGTTTATTTACTTATTTTCTTTTATTTATTTATTGAAGGTAGTTTTTCATAGTAATTGTTCACATCTCCCAGGGAAGTGTGGTATCACATGCTGTGGAAAACTAAAGTTAAACAGGCCTTGAATATTGTTAAATTAAAGATTTATGGCATTTGCCCTGATCAGGCTTGTCCTAATCTATTCTCACTGGCAGACTCCTCTCTTTCTCCTCTGCTAAATATCCTTACATAGAACCTCCATATATGTTGGTCCTGACCCCAGACAACATGTTGTAACTCTTTAATATACAAGGTAACATGCCACCTAAATTTTGTCATGTGTATATATTTATAAAATTCAGAACACAAAATGCAGAGATATTCTCTTATTAATCCCTGAATTTCAGCAACCATGTATCTCATTGAGTGGATGCAGCTTATGGCAGATGCCATACTCACAGTTCCTTGATCTGGATGACAAGCAGAGTGTCACGACTCTTTTCTATGCCGACTGTACAAGATTTTTTCCCATACAAGCAGGTAATGAGATGGCCTATACACGGTTCTCATGCCTGGATGCAAACTAAATGCACATCTGGACCTCTAAATTGACAGAACTGGCAAAACCAGTATGAAGGTCTGCACTGAGACGAGGGATTCACACATAAAGGCATGAAGAATCCTTTCTCTAAAGAGCCCATGTTGTACGAAACAAAGGTTGGGACTTGAAATATCTTCCCAAGGCCATGAATATACATGGCAAAGCAAAATCTAATCTCTGGACTCCCAAGTCATTGCTCTCCTGTGTATGCTCATTTTCATGGAAGTTACCTTCTACGGTAGCATATGTCTTGGTCGTCACAAACGGGAACATAGAGGATGAGGCTATCCCAGCATGGGTCTGCGTGGCATGAAAATTTGCACATTCAGTGTTTGTTGATAAGATCAAAGGCAGTTTGTCCCTGCAAATGCATATCTAATGAAAGCAAATATATACCTGGAATCTAAAACCCTTACGCATGAAGCTTCTGGACTGTAGTTCAAAATATTTTTGACTGAAACGTTATTAGAAATGTGCTGACACTATTTAACTCCATGTGATGTTTGAAAAAGAGTTGTTTCTTTTCCCTGAGTGACCATATAGAATAATTAAAGAAGATTTACAATTAGTGAGGTATGTGCATAGTGAAAATATTTTATATGATTGCTTTTAATGTGGACAAAATTCCCAAATTCCTCAGCATCTAAATTCATTTTTCCCGGTATCTTTTCTGCCTTCCACCTGTACTAATCAGTTAACTTACATACCTCAGCGAAAATAACCTTGCTGCATCACTTCAGAAGCGCTTTTTGATTTTGGTGACTCCCTTTCTGACTGTCCATCTGAAACACTGAGGAAGGGAGGGGCTGGAGAGGGAAGAGAGGCCGAACTCTGAAACAGCGTGAGGTCAGACCATGAGGGCACTTCAGAATAAATGAAGGTGCCCTGTTCACTGGTCAAGTGACAAATGCAGGCTTAATATTCCATTTCAATTTTGTCCTCTGCTACATAACCTTGAGGAAAATTGCTGAGACTTCTATACCCCGGTCTCTGTCTCTAAAGGGAATAATAATAGTGATAACAGTAATAAAATCTGTCTTTGTTTTGAAGATAAATACATGACAAGATGGAGATATTTGGGTAGCATGATAATGGAGGTCACATAAGTAGCTTAGATGAGTAATGTACTCAAACCTGAAAATCTTAGCCCCTGGGTTTGGCTTCTAGACTCAGAAATGGTTACTCTTTCTGCTATTGTTATTATTGTCTTCGATAACTTTAGATCCCTCTGTATGTTCTAGCAATTTGTACTGCATGTGAAAACTTTAACTACGGGCTTGACATTTTGGTTTGAAGTTGTATGTTTGACAGCGGCTGTTTAACAGATCTGAACTATTCCTAGCAGCACTTTATTTAAGATTATTTGTTTTCCTGATAAGAATGCTGGAATTATATTTGCAAAGACTGGACTAAACTGCCTGGGAGTATTAAGGATATCATGAATAAAAACACTTTGAAACAGAGACCTCTTTCTGTGGTGAGCTTTATTTCTACCTAATGCTGGCTCAATAGGTAGATGTTAATAAACGACTTACCCTGATAGATGCTCCATATCTATTTCTCTTAAAGGGGTTTAAGAGGACTTTCTGGTATCTGGCAAAAGTTTGACTACTCTATCTTACACCCGTGACTTATTTTTTCTTCTTCTTCATGTAATATAGTCCTTCTCTTTCAATGAGAGTTTGTATCTTCACATTAACTCATTAACTACACTTGTAAACTGTCACTGAAGCAAGCAGAGCTTACAGGAATCTGGACACAATGTTGGCTTTTATTGGTAAAATGCAATTACAAAGGTAATTGGCTCCTATATATCTGTGTGACACTTTCTTGGCACTAGCTTCTCCCATTTCTGGATTGCCTTCCCCTCTTCCACTCCTCCTCAATATGTTTTAGTATTGGAGCCAATAGCCTGGTGACCATTCAGAGGTTATACTTGGCAGGTTTAGGACACAGATGCTGGGTTGCAACATTCAAGGATTTGCAAGAATTTTTACACCAAGTTCTCTGAGTGGCTCAGTCTCTTGGACTGAGTAATTACAAAATTACCTTTAAATATGATGACAGTTAACTTGTTGATGAGCTAACTCCATTTTGTAGACTTCCAGTTTCTTTTGGTTTATTTTTATCGGGAAAGAATTAAGTTCTCTCACCTTCAGGATCATGTTTTCCAAACATTTTGCCCAAGATGAGCTGATGATGAATTATTTTATGTAACTTTTTTAACAACGCAGTGCCTTGAAGACCACCCACATAAGCCCCTATGCGGTCACTGAGACATATTACCATTTCTGCACCCTACTACAAATAATCCAAAGTGTAAAAGAAAAAACATGCCAGGTGGCTGAAGTGGGAAGTGGGGGTAACAGAATGATGTGATGCTGTCAATTCTTCACCAGTCAAAAGCGGTAATCACAGCCCACAAAATGCAAACAAATATAGCCATAGTCTCCTCCATGATTCTTTATGAGAGCTCCCTCGCACAAGATCCATTGTAACTCAGCAGTTCCAGGATGAGGACAAACTAGGTACTGCTTCACGTCCCACTGAGCACTGCTGTAGACTCAGATTTTATCCTGAGCACAGCAAAAAAAAAAAAAAAAAGGAAAAAGAAAGGAAAATCAGGTTGGGGGTCCCTGGAGAAAATTATTCAGGTAGTGGACTTTTCATTAAAAGGGTTTTACCATGAAAGATGTGACAACATGATGTTGACATCAGCTTCAGTGAGACGATTTTTTAAAAAGAGCATCTCGCAGATAAATAAAGAACATAAGGACACGGACCTGTTGGAGTGAGTACAGAGGAGGACCACAAAGCTGATCAGAAGGTTAGAGCACCTCTCCTACAAGGACAAGCTGAGAGAGTTGGGGTTGTTCAGCCTGGGAAGAGAAGGCTCCGGGGAGACCTTATGGCAGCCTTCCAGTATCTGAAAGGGTATCTGCAAGAAAGCTGGAAAGGGACTTTTTACAGGGTTCATGGTGATAGGATGAGGGTTAATGGCTTCAAACTGGAAGAGGGTAGAGTTAGATTAGATCTCAGGAAGAAATTTTTCACTATGAAGGTGGTGAGGCACTGGAAGAGGTTTCCCACAGAAGTTGTGGATGTCCCATCCCTAGAGGTGTTCAAGGCCAGGTTGGATGAGGCTTTGATCAACCTGGTCTACTGGGAGGTGTCCTTGCCCATGTCGGGGGATTGGAACTAAATGGTCTTTAAGGTCCCTTCCAACCTGAACCATTTTATGATTCTATGAATTCATCAGGCCTTAAAACATCTGAGGGTGATAAGCAAACTTCATAATACAGGTGAAAAAACTGAGGACCTGCAAGATGAGAACTGTTTTAGATGTGCTTTGCCCAAGTTTATCTAAAACAATAAAATGAGAGAATTTATAGTTGGAGAGTGTAGAAGCCTCTTTACCACTCATTCTTCTTTCCCTATTTTTAAGAAAGGAATATAGAGAAAATTATATAAAAAGGATTTCTTTTGGCAGGGTGTGAGTTGTTTTGTTACTGGCAAAACCAATTGTCACCTCCATTTGGACTCTGCAGAGACAGAGATGCGATTTTCAACTCTGGATCTGGTGAAGTCAGAGGCATTTAGGGATCTCCACCACTTCTGAAACTTCTGCTTTCAGCTCTAAATTAATATATGCAGGAGCTGAAATAATGTTTAATTCTTTGCCAGAATACAAAACAAGCCAAAATCCATGTTCTTTGGTCTTTGTAGGTTGGCTAAAGAGAACAATGCCAAAATTCTTCCATTAATACTTGTCAGGGAGTTCCAGGCTGCTGTGGAAGGCTCTACGTTTTTGGGAGACCTGTATGCAATTAGCACAAGTAGGTGTTCAATAATCAATAAGCACATCCAAAAGCTTAATCAGGATGATTATTTGGAGCGGTATTACAATCTGTGCCTGAAGTAATGTCTTTGTTTTCTGCTCTACTGGCCAGAAATTCTTCAGCTTGTTAAGGGTCGAATAAGTTTAGCAACAAAGAGCAATTCCGAAAATGTAGACAAAGTGTAAGTAAAAAGAATAAGAATTAAGAGAAATCAGCAAAGTAAAAAAAAATTAGTCTGACTAACGACTTTGTTAAGGATGAATTTTAATATAAAGAAAAAGTCTTACAAGTAGCAATGCAAATTCATATTTAGCATAGGAGACAGACCAAAAATGTGTGTGTGTGTTTGCGCGTGCGCATCTATTCCCACTGCAGAAGTTTTATTTTCTTCTGGAAACAAAAATAACGGTGTGACTTAACTCTCTTACTTTGCTGTGCAATTGGATATTTATGAATAGAATAACTGTGGCAGCAAATATGTCATGAGCAATCAATAGGTTGTCATATATTTGTATAAAATATTCATCAGATAACTTGAAACTGAACAAATTCATAAAGCATGTTGTATCAACTTTGCTGTAGGAAGTATTAGTTCCATTGGCATCCATAGAAATCTCACATTTGAGCAAAGATGCACAGTCTGGTCTGGGAGGATTTTGGTCCTTTTTTCTTTCCTCTTTTTTTTTTTTTTTAAGAGTAGGCAATTAGGTAATAAATACAGTAGCAATTTCCTGTGACAATAATAGATCCTAAACTGCCAGAAAAATTTACCTAGGAACACAATGGATGTTCCACCAGTCAAAGATATTAAATCACATTTTTATATAGTGAAAAAGAGTTGTTTGATGCAAAAATGACTGAGCAAGAAGCTCTTTTTGTTTTCCTATGCTTATGAAAGAATTTAGACTGTAATTTTCCTTTCTGGCCCTAGAATTTATGAACCTATAATACTTAAAGTGTATTTTCACACGATTTCTAAAAAAGAAGTGGAAACAGATTAATAATATCCATTGTTAGCTGAACGGAATTTGTTTGCCTCATACCATTCACTGTATACTGTCTATATATACCTATAGATATCATGTGCAAAAGTTATGGAATATTTAAATGCAGGTCTAATTTAAGTGAACATAACCTTTTGACCTAAAAAATAAACAATCTAACAATAGGAAAAATTGCAATCTGTCGAGACATATTTGAGTTATTTTGCAGTAATTGGCTTGGCAGCAGCTTCAGTCACAGATTTCTGTTTCACAGATTGTCCCCAAATGAATAAAAGGTTTGCTTTGAAATATAATTAATACTGCGTTCAGCTGCAAGACTTTCTCAGGTTGTCAAAGGAATTTGAAGAAGGTAGTTACAAAAAAAATTTTTAAAAAAGGAAAGAAAAAAGGAAAGAAAAAAAGAAAGAACAGGAAGAAATAGCTAAGCCAAATTCAAACATGAGCTGAAGGACAGCAGGAAAAAACACAAAGTGGACTGAAATAAATGGCAAAAGTCAAAATGTCTATTCGTTTTTTACCAAATCAGCCATCAACAAATACTTTGATAATGTTCCATGAACTATACACTTTCATATTATCTGTTAAGGTAACATACGATGGTGAATGATTTGGCTGTGTGATGTGTAAGCATTACAAAAGAGAACAGACAAGAAAAGCCTACTTTTCCAGTGCTAAAAAAATAAATATCTGCTTCACGTACACATTCATTTGCACTTTAAAGCTATGTAAAAGTGTTCGGGGTTCAGAAAGACTGTTTTGGGAAGTCTCTAGCTAACCCAGAGTGGAAGGTGCAGTGCAACTGGAAAAGTAAGAGCAATTTTGATCTTCTCCACAATTAAGGGGTTATTCAGGCCCTGAGTCCTCAGCCACTGTGTACTACGTTTGTTTTCCCACATTTTCTGCAGCAGGAGATTCTGGATGTGTGCACAAGGCAGGGGATACAAATCCTTGTTGGCAATGAAACGAAACCAAGAATCTGGTGTGTGGGGCAGGGCTGTAGTAGAGCTGGAGATGGCAACCAATTGCATCACTGATGACCCCAGGTCATGGGACATGGACGGGGGTGGGAAAAGACCCCTGTAAGGGTAGTAAAGGTTATTGTTGCCCTCGAAGTCCTCACACAACCCATTTTTCCTCTGAAGACCACCTGTGTAACTACTGAGAGAAAGTGAGTCCTGAGATTTTAGGTCCCAAAATCCCATGGCCACCTAAGCACCAAATCTACATAGTAAAGTTTGTAAAACTTTCTAATGACTTACCTGTATCTTTTATGCATGAATAGTTTAAAATATATTGCTAATGGCTTTGCAGTGAAATCCTCCTATTTAAAAAAAAAAAGGGTACCAACATTCCCTAATAAACATTAATGACTGTGAAGAGTTCAAATCAACACAAGTCATATCAAGTATAATGGACAAAAAATGCTTCCTAAGATACACTTGTGCTGTAACACCTACTATACGGTTTCATGCTGAGGGTTATTCCTGAGCTGGAAGGCAGCTCTGGTTGGTATTGCTCCTTACCCCTGCTTTAGTTTTTGTTAGGGAAGTCCACATGTGAACTAGTCACGCTGCATTCCCACCATTGTCAGTGAGGACACTTCAAGGTTCAATTCATCCTGTGATATATCAGATGGACCATCCTTTTTGACCAACAAAAAGAGACGGCCACTTCAGACTTTCAGAAATTTAAGGTCAAATAAGAAAAAAAATGCCATTCAGTGTGATTACATCTTTCTTTATGAATAAAATAAGCAATTGTAACCATTGATGACAGAATATGATTTCCCAGATGGAGGGTTGGAAACATATAACTAAATGTACAAAATATCTAAAATGAGTTCACTTTTCTTCAGAACCTAAAAAAAGTCAAAATCCTCTTTCCTCTGCCTGGACTGCCTGGACCAGCAGATCAATGCCTGGCTCCAAGACTGGTGCTACCAGCAGGGCTTTGGGTTCTTTGACCATTGCTTGATTTACAGGACACCAGGCCTGCTGGGAACAGATGGGAAGAGCCTATCTCGCGAGGGGAAAAGGATTCTAGGACAAGAGTTAGTAGGACTTATTGGAAGAGGTTTAAACTAGATTTGAAGGGGGACAGGGATGTAACTGAGCTCACCGTAGACGCACCTGGGTGCAGTAGCCCAGCACTTGTGGGGCAGCATGCTAGTATTTTTGAGAATCAGAAGGCCTACCACTCTCAGTGGCAAAAACTACACGTTCATCTGCCTCTCTGAAACGCTTATACACCAATGCACGCAGAATGGGGAACAAACAGGAAGAACTGGAGATCTGTGTGCAGTTGCAGGGCCATGGTCTCATTGCAATTACTGAGACATGGTGGGATAGCTCACATGACTGGAACGCTGTCATGGATGGCTATGTCCTCTTTAGGAAAGGTAGGCCAGCAAGGCGAGGTGGTGGAGTTGCTCTTTATGTGAAAGAGCAACTGGAATATTATTGAGCTGTTCCTGGGGGCGGATGAAGAGAGAGTTGAGAGCTTGTGGGTAAGGATTAAGGGGCAGGCTAACATGAGGGACACTGTTGTGGGAGTTTATTACAGGCCACCTGATCAGGATGCAGAAGTTGATGAGGCCTTCTACAAGCAGCTGAGAGCCGCCTCACAATCACAGGCCTTGGTTCTCATGGGGGACTTCAATCACCCTGATATCTGCTGGGAAAGCTACACAGCTGGACATGTACAGTTCAGGAGGTTCCTCCAGTGTCTTGATGATAACTTTTTGACTCAGGTGGTGGAGGAGCTGACAAGGAGAGGTGTACTACTGAACCAGAGGGACTGGTGGAGGACATTAAGGTTGGGGGCCGCCTCAGCTGTAGTGATCATGAGAAGATTGAGTTCAGGATTATGTGCAGTAGGCATAAAGCGACAAGTAGGGTTGCAACCTTGGACTTCAGGAGGGCTAACTTTGACCTCTTCGAGAAACTGCTTGGAGAAATCCCATGGCTTAGGGCTTTAGAGGGTAGGGGGTCTCGAGAGAGCGGGTTGATATTCAAGTATCACTTCCTCCAAGCTCAGGATCGTTGCATCCCTAAGAGAAAGAAATCAGGCAAAGGAAGCAGAAGACCTACATGGTTGAGCAGGGAGCTTCTGAAAAAGCTCGAGTGGAAGAATGAAGTTTACACTAAGTGGAAGAAGGGACCTGGGAAGATTACAAGAATGCCGCCAGAGTATGCAGGGACAAAATAAGGAAAGCCAAGGCCTCCTTGGAATTAAATCTGGCAAGGAATATCAAGGTCAACAGGAAGGTTTTCTTCAAGTACGTCGGAGGCAAAAGGAAAACTAGAGAAAATGTTGGCCCGCTGTTGAATGAGACAGGGGCCATGGTGACAGATGATACAGAGGAGGCGGAATTACTGAATGTCTTCTTTGCTTCAGTCTTTACTGCTCAGGTCAGCCCTCAGGAGTCCCAGACTTTACAGGTAACAGAGAAAGTCTGGAGGAAGGAAGACTTTCCCTTGGTTGAGGAGGATCAAGTTAGAGACCAGTTAAGTGAACTGGACATCCACAAGTCCATGGGTCCTGATGGGATGCACCAGCGAGTGCTCAGGGAGCTGACAGAAGTCATTGCTGGGCTGCTGTCCATCATCTTTGAAAGGTCCTGGAGAACAGGCAAGGTGCCTGAAGATGGAAGGAAAGCCAATGTCACTCCAGTCTTCAAAAAGGGCAAGAAGGATGACCTGGGAAACTACAGGCCAGTCAGCCTCACCTCCATCCCTGGAAAGATGATGGAACAGCTCATTCTGGGCATCATCTCAAAGCATCTGGAGGAAAAGAAGATTATCAGAAGTAGCCAACATGGATTCACCAAGGGGAAGTCATGTCTGACTAATTTGATAGCCTTCTATGATGGTGTGACTGGACAAATAGATGAGGGGAGGGCAGTGGATGTTGTCTGACTTGACTTCAGCAAGGCTTTTGACACTGTCTCCCACAGCATCCTCATAGGCAAGCTTAGGAAGTGTGGATTGGATGAATGGACAGTGGGGTGGATTGAAAACTGTCTGGCAGAGAGAGCTCAGAGGGTTGTGATTAGTGGCACAGAGTCTAGTTGGAGGTCTGTGACAAGTGGTGCTCCCCAGGGGTCAGTACTGGGTCCAGTCCTGTTCAACATATTCATCAATGACCTGGATGAAGGGATAGAACGTACCCTCAGCAAGTTTGCTGATGACACAAAACTGGGAGGGGTGGCTGACACACCAGAAGGCTGTGCTGCCATTCAGCGTGACCTGGACAGGCTGGAGAGTTGGACAGAGAGAAACCTCATGAAGTTCAATAAGGGCAAGTGTAAGGTACTGCACCTGGGGAGGAATAACCCCATGCACCAGTACAGGTTAGGGGCTGACCTGCTGGAAAGCAGCTTTGTGGAAAGGGACCTGGGAGTCCTGGTGGACAACAGGATGGCCAGGAGCCAGCAATGTGCCCTTGTGGACAAGAAGGCCAATGGCATCCTGGGGTACATCAAGAGGTGTGTGGCAAGCAGGTCACAGGAGGTCATCCTCCCCCTTTACTCTGTCCTGGTGAGACCGCACCTGGAGTCCTGTGTCCAGTTCTGGGCTCCCCAGTTCAAGAAGGACAGGGAACTGCTGGAGAGGGGACAGCAGAGGGCTGCAAAGATGATTAGGGAGCTGGAGCATCTTTCTGATGAGGAAAGGCTGAGGGACTTGGGTCTTTTTAGTCTGGAGAAGAGAAGGCTGAGGGGGAATCTCATCAATGCTTACAAATACTTCAAGGGAGGGTGCCAGGAGGATGGCACCAGTCTTTTTTCAGTGGTACCCAGTGATAGGACAAGAAGTAATGGGCACAAACTTGAACATAGGAAGCTCCATCTGAACACGAGGGGGAACTTCTTTCCTTTGAGGGTGGCAGAGCACTGGAAGAGGCTGCCCAGAGAGGTGGTGGAGTCTCTGACTCTGGACACATTCCAAACCCGCCTGGGTGCCATCCTGTGCAACCTGCTGTAGGTGACCCTGCTCTGGCAGGGGGGTTGGACTAGATGATCTGCAGAGATCCCTTCCAACCCCTGTGATTCTGTGATTCTGTGACTTCAGCTGGGTAAATTAAGCACATAAACACCTGTAAGATCTGCTTTATTGCTTCAATTAACTGACTGGCATGACATTTGGGTGAGCTTTCTTCTATCCCAAGTGGCTGTGGGGAGCAAAAGTGTTTCAGATACCTGCACGTGAGGATGTTTGATAGTCAGTCAACACTGAGTGCTTTACTGGCCATCTTGGATAGTTTTTTCTTAAAGATTGGAATAAAACATTTAAATATTATTTGCTTCATTTTCAGTCAGTTTCCATTTATCTGGTTCAGGTCATTCAACAGGGAAGACAACATAGTTTTGTGCCAGTGTCGGTATGTAACATGGTATCGTTACACAGTTCAGAGATGATTTACATATTAGCCAGATTCCTTTTCTGTTCAGATAATTATCACAGAATTAGTTGCATATGTTGCTTGTTCAGGAGAGTTTTGGGAGGGCAAGGGTGTAACTGTAGTTTGTGTGCTTCAAGCTAGCTTCACAGAGGGGTAAGGATTAGCAAGAATCTGGTACTGAGACAGGTTGATGTACAAAATGAAGCTGTTTGCAAAGGATACTGTGAAAGAGCAGAGAGAAGGGGGAGATTGAAGATGTGGCTTAGTGTATATCCTAAATCTGGCTGGAAGATGGGCTTTGAACAAGCTGTTATTTTCCACATGGGAGTAGCATTGCTACAGTAAAATGCCAGATTTCATCCATCATAATGTCACAGCTCATATTAAAATGTCTTGAGGGACCTGAGGGAGGGATGGGCAAAAGACATCAAATCAATTTTCAGGCAATTGCTACGGTTTTCAGAACCTAAGCCCTATGTGATGGCGTTATGGTTGCACAAAGGGAGGCGATAAATAAGGTCCATATATCAAGAGAGGAAGTAATTTAGAAAAAGGCAGTTGATTTGACTTTTGCATGAGGCTGAACATATGGTGAAGTACAACCAGGTTATCATTCTATATATTCCTCGTAGAGATAAGCACCAAATCTATACTTATGAGAAATTAGCACATCAGTGTAGTCTTAAAAGTGACAGCTCTGGAGCAGGGTACTTCTTGTTTATCAAAAAAAAAAAAAAAAAAAAAAAGCTTACAAGGATATTTTACATTTGCTTAAGTTAGCATTTAGTTATGAGATATGCAAGTCAAACACCATTCCAGTCACTTCTGGAAGCTTGAACATTAAACTTTCTGCAGAAATGGGACTTTTTTACAAGGTGCTTTTAAACACAGAGAATAGGAAATTAGCCCCAGGCTAGTCCTGCACTAAAAGCAACAAGACATTTAAAGTTTAATAGTGTACATAAACAAGCATAAATAGATTTATTATGAGTTTGTCAAGGCAATTAATGGTGTGCATACCACAGCATGCATGGGGCAATGTTTGTACAAGATCACCAAGCAGGTGGCTTGGTCTACCTAATGGCCTCATATTTCTGGATACTGCATCCACTCAGGAACTCCTGTTTCCAGGTCTTTCTCCTGGAAAAGGACCAGCATATATGAAGATCTGTGCAAGGCATCTGAGTGCCTTCATATCCCATCTGGAAACAGAAGGATCCAGGGAGTTGTTTGTGAAGGGTCTTAGAGAAAAATACCTGTTTCCCAGGTATGTGCCTGTGGATATTTACCTCCTTTGTGAGCCACGCAAAAGGAAGTGAAAAGGAAAACATCCATGAAAGCAAGTCTATGAAGGTGGTTTTGTCTTAAATGGTCACTGCGGTAAAGAGTTTTGACCTACGACAATCACTAAAGAAAGAATTTTGCTTGTTAATGTGTAGTTTTAATCTTAGGCAAGCAAACATAAAAATTTGCTACCCAGCAGCTGTTTATATCTTGTATAAAATTAGCAGCTGGCCTCAATCCTAGCCAAAGTGGACATATGGCTGAATAAAAAAACTACAATACTTAACACTAATTGACATACTTGTTGGCACTAGAGTTGGGTGAATAATTCTTTTTTTTCTGTTTGGTAGCCAAACCACACAAAAAAGTGGGGAAATTTGTTACAGTAAGATGTTTCAGTAAAAAGAAAAAAAAAATACAATGATTTCTGCTCTGTTCAAGTGTTTCACCAATACAAACCATGACAGGAACATATAAATTTATTTATTTTCTTTCCAAGGTTAGTTGATGTTATTACTTGATCTTTTTTCTTTCCATGTAGGTGATTTGTTTAAGTACAAGATACTGTTCCACAATATGAAGTCATTTAGTTCTGCTGAAAGTAATAGTGTTCATTTTTAAATAGTGAAATAAAATACTATGACATTCTCAAAGGACTTCCTTAATCTTTCATTTTCTTCTTGGCTGAAAATAATTACTGATTTTGTCTCAGTTTCCAGAGATTTTGTATTTCTCCTTTAAAGCTTTATTTTTCAGTAAATTTATGTTCACTAGGGGGAAAAAAAAAAAAGATTGGCCAGTTCTCATTGTTAGTCCCAGCATGGGCCAATGTGCATGAAGACCAAGATAAATTTAGGTCTAATGTGCGCATGCCAGCTATATCCGATGTCCATTGGAGACTGAGGATTTACCACCTTTGGCTTTATTTGCCATACTAACAGCTTGAGTGTGTAAATTAGTTTGATGGTTTGTTCTTTCTTTCAGCATAGACCTCATAACGATATCTATAAATGGTTCCAGTATAAAGTGTCTGTCCTTTCCATCGTGGCCTTTTGGACAACGTCCATTCTGAAGCTGTGCTTGCTGTGGTCAATAATGGCTTCCTTGTAATGAAGAAAGAAGTTGTATGGCAGTTAAAAAGTGTCTTGGCGTGTAGATTATTTCTGAGAAAGCAACATTTCTGGATTTGCGTAAGCAGATCTGTTTATTTTGGTAAGTGGTAAAAAGGAGTAAAAAAAACCTTCAACCCAATCTAGAGTACCTATGCGTATTTCTCGAGAAACATTGGTCCAGTGAAAATCTAGCTTAGCCTACAAACAACAGAAAAAGTAGATTGTATTTTATGGACTACAAACACAGTATAGTTAATCTGCCTGACACAAGATTTTACACTTTCTGGAAGCGTTAGGCCAAGTGCACTCTTGCTATGCCCTGTATGCGCACGGAATTACCTGTTTACAACTAAACTCCTTGAAGGTTAGAATTACAGGCAAAAATACCTAGTGAAGGCAACACATACCTGACTACCATCTTTCTCATGATGCCCTCACCTCCTCATTATGTCGTGATCAGAACTCTTTCTAGTCTATGACAAAGAATGAGATCCAGAGTGCCCAGGGAAGATGATGTACCATCGGGAAAAGGATAGACCAGAACTTCTTATCACAAGAATGTTCCCACTCTGCAGCCTCCTCATACTGGCTTCTCAGGATGGAAGAAACACAGAATCAGGAAGCCAGAAAACCTCGTGGACTATGAACTATTAAATTTAACAGTTCAGTTTATCTGCATAGATATGAAGTCACCAGCCTAAAGGAACAGTACCTCTGGTACAGGGAAGGCTGGCTTTATTGTAGAAGGTGACACTGTGGTTTTGTCCAGTCACAGCATCCCTGCCTTTATTTGAGCAATGTAGAATAGCGTTATCTGCCCATTGACTTCCAAACAGGAAGTCAAGTAGGACAGGTCGACTCAATTGTATCTTCAAGTAAATCATCAATTTAGAGCTGGTTAAAGTTAAACAACTATTTTAACATACTGAAGAACTTCAAGTGGGGTAGTGGTAATGAGATTTTTTTGTTTGGTTTGAGTTGTTTTTTTTGTTTGTTTCTTTGTTTTCTGTCAATTGTGAACATACAAGATGCTCTGCAGGAAGCCAGAGATTTTTTTTCTTTTCTTACGGTTCTCTGACCTTGGGCCAGTAGCTGTATCTCTGTCTCAGGGCATCTTCCCTTTCCATTTGCAATCTAGTGGTTAATGATGTTTATGTAGAGAGTTGCTCTGTGATACTTGTGAATGAAAAGTTTGAAGCCTCAGGTGGAGACATCTCACAGTAAAACTCTGCAAAAACCAACAGTGTTCTGTGGCTTTTTACTTGCTGTGAACTAAAAGAATATTTTGTCTTATTGCAGTGATGGATTAATTAATCAGCTTGGTTAGCTGTGCAGTAGAACTTGGTTTCAGGAGATACTTTCCTCTACTGTTAGTTCACTTTAGTGCTTAAGATCTCTTCTAAGCCTGATTTGTATATTTTCTCTTCTTAGAATTCTTCCCTGATTTCACACCATTAATAGAAGTAATGCTATTGATTAGCCAGGTCTTATTTAACAAAATGCATTAACAGATGCTTCTGTGTAAGCCTGTTAATATAGTATTAAATTCAATTTAGTTACTTGAATGCTGGCCTCCAGTTACCATTCTGAAAGGTCACAGGTCTCCCTTAGGTCCTGCATCATGTTTGCCAGGTCTGTACAGATGTCATGGATACCCCCAGGCATCTCAAATGGCACCAGATGTCTATTCATAGGTAAGTGAATGTATCTCTGAGGACTGGATGCAGTTCCAGGTTCAGGTAAGGTGTCTAGCACATAGTGTTCACAAATGAATTAGGTTTCTAACCTCCCATTTTTTTCTACAAAGCCTATAAAGCTCTTCAGCTCATCAAATGTAGGATTCTACTACAAGGACCAGCTGAATAGCTCTCATCTCCTTTGAGCTCAAGTTAGTTGACCACATAGGCATCTAGTATTATTTGAGATGCTTGAGTGTATTTAAGACATCCTCATGGTGCTTACGTATATGATTTATGACATACAGGGACCCATACCTCTGGAGCAGCAGCTGGTACCCAGGTGGGATGCTCTATGGTATCTCGACTGGCACTACGTGTCCAAATATAGACAACCAATACAAACCCTTCTGACTGTATTGGAAAAGGACGTGATTTAGGTGTTGATAGGTATCTACTGCCAGTTAACATGGCAGTCCCTTGAGATCCATAGGGCTGGCAGATGTGACGCAGCCCTCAAGGAGACTCT
Organism: Burhinus oedicnemus; assembly: GCA_008921705.1. NCBI lineage: Eukaryota > Metazoa > Chordata > Aves > Charadriiformes > Burhinidae > Burhinus > Burhinus oedicnemus. The sequence continues at coordinate 1,081,713 of VFFE01007854.1, forward strand.
TTAGCAGGAGATGGGTGTCAAGATGACCTGAGTTACCCACAATGTCATTAGATGTTTGTTAAACAGCTGAATCAAGCCCCGTGTCTACATTGTATGGAGCATGAGTAACAAGTTCTAGCTCTCACAGAGGCCCTTGCAGAACCAAAACTAATTGTCAAAATCTGGAGCTGAATCCCACCCAAAATATGGTGATCACCTGAATTAGACACACACTGAACCAATAAAGTATTTAAGTATGTCAGTCAGAGAAGTAAAAATAGCTTTTTAGGCAAGTGTTAATATGCACATGCTTAAAATTCAGCATGTGCTGAAGTGATTTGCTGATTCAGACCTTGAAGTTCTTGGCCAGTCATTCCCTCTGCAAAGCTCAGATTAGAAAAGCATGTGGTTTTCTTTTTTTCTTTTTTTCTTTTTTTTTTTTTTTCCTTTTCCCAAGGCAGGAAATAATTTCTCACCTTTTTAAGTGCCACTTGTCTGTGGGTACTGTAAAAATTGTTACATCTTGTGGAAGTGCCAATTAGAGACAATAATTACTTGACCTGTCTGCTTTAGCATTAACATGCCTAGAACTCCTTGTCCTTGGCAGCTAGAATTTTTATTTCTATGCTTATCTGATTTACAAAATACGTTATTTTTTTTTATGGAACCTGATTTAATGATCAACAACAAGGTTGCCCATACTGTAGAATTCTACTCTTTTTTAAACTAATATTCCTAATGTCTTTATTTCATTTATTAAATTTAAGAATTCCTTCAAGGGTAGTTCAAATGATCATTTTATATCATTTAAAATAATTCATATTAACTGTAACTGTAACATAGATTTTACACAAGGTATACTCCTAGATTAAGTATTCTAAAATTATATTGGATTTTCCCATCCCAAGTAGTATTTTCAAGGAAAATTAAACCAGTCTGTACTAATGAAAACCTAATTTACTTGAACTGTATGTGTGTAAATGATATGAAGTGCAAGGCAGAATTATATTCTCTGACTAAGCTTTCTGGTGTTCAAGATAAGGAAGGGGAAAAACACCAAAACAGCTAATGCATTTTGACCTATTTCTGCATGTTAACAGATCCCCCTACAATCTTAAAAATCATAAAGGTTATTTTTTCTGGAATGCTTTTATGAGCTTTTAATAATTCTCATGTGTAAAATAAAAGTTCTGTTTTAACTGCACATTAGGTACTTTCACTGGAAAATGCTTCCAACCAAATTCTATGGGGTTTTTTTTTAACTAGTATAGAATATTTTAGAGTTTTTTTCAGAACTATTCAACACCACTTCTGTCTAAAAAAGTGTATGCATAGGTGGGTGTTGATTAATGGTGCTAAAAACACTTTGTGTGGGATCTTATGCTAATTACCCTTTATACCCTAACCTGTGTCAATTTTAACAATCTAAATTAGCATTTTCTCTTAGGACGAGAGGAATGTGAGAATTGTGAAATTGGCTCAGTAAGCTGAATTAACAGTGTGAAAATTGAGATGTTCTGTCTTTCCATATTAACATCTGCTGCTTCTACTAAATGTGATGTTCTAATCTAAGTGATGGAGACGTTACCCCACCCTCTTGGAGAAAAAAAAAAAAAAAAGACAAAAAGAAAGAGGAAGAAAAGATGGGGTGGGGAAAGAGAAATAAAAATCTTGCCACATTGTAAAAAAGTGTAATTGGTGACAATTGTTATCGGCAGTTCCAGGTAATCATGTCTGGAATAATGGATTTTTGACATGCAAGTCTTGAAAATTGGTTGCATTATTGTTGATGCAAATAGTTTAGTTTCTTTCCTATTACTGCTGTAGTATAATGGAACACAATCTTATAGGCAGTGGGTGATACAGAGAGCATATTGCTCAGAGAAAATCCTGATTACAAATGGTTCCATTTGGTTTATTTTATATTCTAATAGGAACATAAGTCTTTTTGGGTTCATTACATTATTAAAATAAAACCCCACATTTCTGAAGAGAATAGGAAGTTTTTATCATTGTTTCTTCTTCTAAAATACTGTGGGGATTATTCAGATTTTAAGTCTTAGACATTGAGTTGATAAACAGCTGTAATCAATGGCAGTGAGAAGAAATTTGTGTTTTCAAGATATAATGATATCTTCCAGACTTGCGAACTGCCCATTGTTGCTCATTATTATCATAATCAATACGGCCTAAATATTTCTGGCCTGCCAGAATGGCATTTGTGTAAGAAGCAGCATCCAGGCAGCAGAGACTCGCTCCCGTTGAGTGCAAGTCAAACTGCAACATCCTACGGGCTGGACTTACGGTGCCTGGCAGCATGAGGCTGGAGTTAAAAACACCTAAATCCAGTTGATGTTTAAAGATTCAACTTTGTTCCTAGAATTCAGGCACTTAGAAATTAAATAAAAATAAAAATACAGATATCTAATGACTCAACAACAACAACAACTGGAAAGGCATTGTAAGTATTTGGATGCAAAGGAAAGAATCATAGAATTATAGAATCACCTATATTGGAAGAGACCTTTAAGATCATTAAGTCCAACCATTAAGCTAACACTGCCAAAACCGCCACTAAATCATGTCCCTAAGCACCACGACTACCCATCTTTTAAATACCCCCAGGGATGGCGATTCCACCACTTCCCTGGGCAACCTGTTCTAATGCTCGATAACCCTTTCAGTGAAGAAATTTTTCCTAATATCCAATCTACACCTCCCCTGGTGCAACTTGAGGCTGTTTCCTCCTGCTCTATCACTTGTTACATGGGAGAAGAGACCGACCCCCACCTCTCTACAACCTCCTTTCAGGTAGTTGTAGAGAGTGATAAGGTCTCCCCTCAGCCTGCTTTTCTCCAGGCCAAACCACTCCAGTTCCCTCAGCCACTCCTCAGAAGACTTGTTCTCTACACCCCTACCAGCTTCACTGCCCTTCTCTGAACACGTTCCAGCACCTCAATGTCTTTCTTGTGGTGAGCGGCCCAAAACTGAACACAGTATTTGAGGTGGGGCCTCACCAGCACTGAGTACAAGGGGACAATCACCGCCCTGGTCCTGCTGGCCACACTACTCCTGATACAAACCAGGATGTTGTTGGCCTTCTTGTCCACCTGGGCACACTGCTGGCTCATATTCAGAGGTGGGTGATGCCATGTTAACTTAGCCTTAATGGGACCAAGGATGATCATGGCTGGTTGGTAAAACCTGCTTCCGCAGGGCTGCAAAGCCCTGTGTGTCCTGGCTGGGCAGGAGGATATGGAAGCACCAGAAAGATGTCATTCCCAGAGCCTGCTTCCAGCTCACAGCTATTTCATAACAATGAGCACAGCCTGAACTTTCAGAGCAAAGGGAAGTGTTGGCCAAATTTTGGTTCAAGGCCTCAGTTGTCATCCTTCACTGCTTGGCAGGAAGGAGAGAGGGGAAAGAGTTCCCCATTTCTATCTTCCTTACTGCTTTCGCTCAAACTTGTAAGAAAGATAGAAATAATGAGTTTGGCCCCCAGTCATCACTTCATTAAAATAAAAATCCTTCCTGACAGCCCAAATGTGATCTTTAAAATCTTATTACTTGTCAGAATACACTTTTGTCCTATTTCTAGCCAAGAACAATTTAAATGATTTCTTTTTATTTTATTTTTTCATCCCTGCAGCATCACTATATACAGCCCTTCAGAATCATTGTATCACTTTCCAAGAATTCAGTTCAAATTGAATTTTCAGATCTTAAAGGGACTCCTGACAAAACAGATTACAAATAAAAAAATACAGAAGGCAGCATGGTTACCCCAATTATGGTAGTTACATTCATGCTTCTTTGTAAACTAGCACAATCCAAGAGATCAACAAAATAGTTTTGAAGCGTCTGGCCGAGCGAAAATGTAAATGAGTTGTCATCCCATTGGTATTTTAGGGTTTAAGCATGTACTTCCATTAGACACCTGCTTAAGTGTTTATCTGAAGTAGCACTTCAAAATGCAAGCATCACTCCAGCCTGAGTTTTGCTTATTAGAACTAAATTTATGTGGCCTTCAAGCAGAGCCCAATGCATGAACCCCACTCTGTACTTGCTACCCCAGAGTGTCAGGCAATTTACAGTGTTCAGGGAAACGTCAACTTTAGTGCTTTTTTATTAAGATGCATAATGACCCAGGCAGGGCACCAGGAGCTCTAATACAGTAACAGATATTTATGGACCTATGGCTGAGTTACAGGTCTCTTTTATGGTTGGACTTGATGATCCTAAAGGTCTTTTCCAACCTAAATGATTCTATGATTCTATGCTTTAGTCTGCTGCAGAGCTTACACCAAGTTTGTGGCAACTAAGCATACAGGCTTACGCACCATGATTTGCTAGTTTCTTGTCCAACTCTATGAGTTGATTGTTACTAAACATACTGTTTACATTTTCTTTGATCATTGCTTGAACATCTGCAATACGAGTGTTGCTATAACCTGACAATCAGATACTGGTAGACATAAAATCAATTCTTAAGCACCTGTGAATTTTCGCTGGTTTCTTCTGCTTTCTCTTCAAGAACGATAAAAGTGATAAATTGCAGCTTAGTTTGTCACCAGAAGGGTTTTCTTCCCAAACACCCAGAAATGCTCAACAGTATCATATGCCATTCCCACCCCATGATCCAAGACAAATCTTTTCCTGCACGAACAGGTAAGTCACACCTTTCAAACCACTTTCTTCTATTGTTGAATATCACAATTCATACTGACTAGTCATTGGACCTGTCCATCAACTGGAAGCCGATTGATATATATAGGCCAGTATCAGCTTTGGTAGTTCATCTGCTTTCTCCTTACAAAGTTCACATAGTCCCACCCTGGGCAATCACTTGCCCCTAAAACTATCCGTGGTTAGCATCTCTCCAGACTGGGATATTTAATCAATTATGTCCAGAGCTGTGACAAGAAGATGTCATATTGCATGTGTTTCAGTGCTGAACCTATTTGGAAAACTTGATTTTTATTAAATATATCTGATTTATGTTCTAGTCTCTTGGGGGTGAAAAGGCAAATTAATTTAATAATAGATTCACTTTCTACCAACATCTGTTTGCAATCTGGCCAGGCTGTTATAAATATCACTTCTCTGTGTATCAAAATGAAGTCTTGTATTATGCTGAGTTCTAGAAAAGATTCCAGAGCCCTTTCTCTTGGGAAGGATTTTATTTTATTTTATTTTATTTTATTTTATTTTATTTTATTTTATTTTATTTTATTTTATTTTATTTTATTTTATTTTATTTTATAATTTTATTTTCTAGAGTTAAACAATATCACATTTGGAACTTTAAAACCAGTGATTTACCATTCCCCATACGGTAACATATGCAATGGTACTACCTTGTTGCAAAGGGCTGAAGAAATTAGGAAAAAAAGAAGCCAAGCCAAATTTATACATTTTCCCCCCTTCTCTTGGAAACCAAAGGAAATCAACCAGTCCAGTTAATCCAGTTGCTTAATTTTTCTGTTCTTTGCATCATGGTAATGTTTAGGAAGAACCACAATTGGTAGTAGTCCAAGTGGTAGAACTAGTCCAAACAGAAAGGCTGAAGAGATCACAACCTCAGTACTTTCAGATGTTGGGCATCATCACTAAGCAAATCACATCAACTCATGAATCTCTGCAATGCTGATGAAGAACATGTCCTCAAACACTTTGTCAGATTGGGGCCACAGCTCTCAGATCTTTGAAGTGTTAAGACCAGAAGAAGCATTCCAGAACAGAGCAGAAGTAGCTATGGCTGCAGAAGATATTAAAAACAGGGAAGGGCACTTTGATTTTTAGAGAGGTTTTTTTGGTGGTGGAGGTCCTGCTTCCAGTCTAAATACCTGAAGTGGTATCCCTAAGCTTTCCCTTAATTAGTTAAGACATTAACCTGTTGGGTGTTATTTGTTCTTCTGTCTTTCTGCTGATGGAGAAACCTGTGTCATTTAGTGGGACTGTTATTTTAGAAAGGTTGCTTTGCCATTTATGTTGAGGAAAGCCAAGACAAAGCCAAAGACTCAACAGTCCAAGCAGAAAGTAACAAGGTGCATGATAATTGTGGGTCAGTTCATTCCACAGACTCATCCCACACCTCCTGCTTTCTCTTTCTCAGTATAAAACTGTTCCCTTGTACATGAGAGGTGAAGTTATCACCCTCCACTCACAGTTAAACCAGTCTGCACCTGGTTTGTTGAGCTGGTCAGGGAATGAGGCCTGAGGAGCTGGACCCAAACAGCAATTCTGTTGGAAGTCGCTGGAGGGGAGAGAACGTTCAATGCAACCTGAGCTCTTTATGGTCCCTTGGAAATAATTACTATGTTCTTTATCACTTAGCATTTCCAAGGCAAAAAGGAATTGCTACTGGGGCTCAGCCCATGGTTTCCAAAACAGATAAATTTTCACATCAGTGAATTGGTTTGGCTTCCTAGTTCCACAGTTCTTTGCCCTCTCTGTAAATTCCCTCTGTCTGATTTCTCTGTCCTCTTCACAGATTTTACTTTTCCTCTTCTCATCTCTATCATTTAACATTTCTTTCTTCTCTCCCACCCCCCACGCAATGTGAAATTCTTGCTTCTGGCCCTTCTTTTCCAGGGCCTGGAAGAGTCATCACCGGAGAAGGTAAGAGTTGCTTCTGACTCCCTTCAGAGTTGAACACTCCATCTATTTTTTCAGCACTATCTTCCAGCCTTGAAGCATTTATTTGCCTCTTGAATTAGCAATTTCTTATCAACTTTTCTCCTGAAAGCTCTTTTCTACTTTTATGTGCTCATATAGCATCACTGGCTTTAAGAGGACGTTACAAAGTACTACAGTAATGATCATAGTAAGAGTCTTACATTTTTTTGTAAGAACAAGATGAGTCCTCAGAGCTACACCATCTCACACCTTTCCTTTTTCTTCCACTGCATCTCTTATTTACACATTTTTGCCCCCGTTGTGCAAACTGGTATAGTATTTTCCTGCAAACCTGTCTCTCCTGATATCATTTCTGGCATTCCTTCACTTTTTTTCATCTCCGCTATTGTGCTCAGTGTTCAAATGCATCCATCTGGAGAGCTGGTTAGGAAACATAGGCCAAAGTGCCAGAGGTAGAAAGACAACCCTGCCAGCTCTTGCTGGCATGAAAGACTTGCACCGCCCTCTTCCATGTCTCATGACGTCCAGTCAAAATCAAAAGCTGAACAAGGATCTCAGGCCAAACTGACTAAACAGAAGCAAAGGTAATATGAAGATGATGCACATCAAAGGATATGACTTCTCGACACATCTCTCAGCATCCACATGATTTGTTTCAGGTTGTTACCATTGTCTACTACTTAAAATCCTTTTGCATTCCTGGATGCTCAGTTGCCTTGGCAGCAAAACATGTTATCCCAACACGTAGCTGGCTATTAAACTGCGTGTGTCTTACCAACCTCTGACTGAATACAGAGTGTGCCATCAAAAAGAATGAAATCCCATGAGCTGAGGAAACAAAGCAGAACAAAAGCTCTCCAGATCACTACAAGGAAAAGAGGAAGAGTTATCCGGTCGTGGCAACCCATACTTCCACTCAGTTCTTTCCTTGTGCCTGTATGTAGGGTTTGACTGGACGCTGTGCAAAATTCTTACCAAGAAAAACATTAGAAGAGCTCATAGCATTACTGTTTCTCATTATATTTAATTGGTAAATTAGTGCCTTTGTATTTTAAGCTAGGATTGCAACAGGGAATCTCATCTAAGCAAAGGCACTAATTAAAGATCCCTGGAGAAAATATACAAGTAACATTGTTTAAACTTCACCTTTTGGTTCCCCCATCACAAGGAACAAGAGAAAGGAAGGAGGCAGTCACTCTCTGAGGCAGAGAAGGAGCACATATCCCAGATTAGCTTCTCTGAGGGACTTTGGAGCCTTAACTAATATCAGAAATGGGAAAGCTGTGGCTCCCAGGATTTCCTAGGTGTGTCAGAATCTTACAGGATGGCTAACCAATCCCCACCATAATCTTCATGCTGAAAGAGCACTGTTATTGTAAAGGCACTTTTAATTATTATTTCTGTTTGGTTTTCTTATTTTTGCACTTGCATAGGGAAAGTCTAACTTTGAATGCTCTGGCACAAGGTGAGCACCCTGCTGCTTCCCTCACAGCCAGTCGTTCCTCAAGGCTAGACTGCACTTCCCAAGCATCCTTCACCTAACAGGATGGGGGAAAGTGAGGTCACGAGTGTCTGTAGCTGCAAAATTCTGGTTGTAAGGAAATAATGTTAATTGCCCAATTGCTGAGAAGTTTCTCTCTTGACAAGTGTTATCCTGAGTTTCTTTGGCAAACGGTAAGATAGTGGATAAAGAGTCTGAAATACAGGGATCTCCACAAACCCACCTACCACCTGCAGCCCATCTGCTTAGCAACAGTGGGCACAGTGAACTAAATGTTTGAAGCTGTATTTAACGTATAGCTGAACAAAAGCAAACTCCTAGTCCTAACACGCTACTTCCCAGACTCCAAATTTATTTAGGATTGACCTCACAGCCCTGAAGCATGGTTTCTCTCTATGTGGTCCTGACCATGACAATGCGACATGATGCTGTTTAGCAGCACAGGACCAGAACAGTTTGCAAAATATGTAGAAATTTAGGATTTTTTTTCTTTAAGAGGTGGATTTCTCCTGTGAAATCTCTTCCCCATACCATAATAATAACACCTCAGTGTACTGATTTTGGCTGGGCATTGCTGTAGTTCAATACTTCTTCAACTTTGTTTTCCTTGCATAGTTTTTTCCAGCCCTGACAGACCACAATTCCATGAGGTGCCACCTGACAATTTGAAGCCATTTGGATGAATGTGACCTGAGAGTGCAAAGATTTTGAAACAGGTGAAGATTAGTTACGTGGGATTATGAAGAGGTAGATGAGAAATGAATGGAAAGTCAACAGACCCGGTTTGACCTCCATTCTGCCAAAAAACCCCACCCTGTTGTATGATCTTGGACAAATCTATTTAAGTCTTTGTTCTTTCTTTGTTGGCTTTGTCCTGTCAAACACAATACTCTCTGGGACGAGGATTGGGTTGTTTTTTTTTCCTGTGTCTGTACAGTGTCTAATACAAGAAGTTCCAGCCTTGGTGGAAATCTTCAAGTGGAATTGCAAGAATAGTAATTATGGAGTCTTTGTATCCAGTGTCACAAGCCCTTAATGAGTTAATAGAGAAGTGTCAGTAGTAATACTGAAGGAAGGACAACAGATACAGCCAAGAGGGGAAAGAAAACCACCTTCAGTGCTTGAAAAATCCATAATAGAGGAAGAGTTTCTTGTGGAGTCTGTTTTATTTAGACAATAAGACATTTGTTCAAATTACAATAGACATTCAAACACTTCTTATTAGAAACTTTAAAATCCTGAAGGAAGCTTTTATTTTCTTTTTTCCATTGAAGTCTGCAAGAAAGGGAGAAAGGTTCTCGCTTTCTTATTGCCCTGAGAGAGAGTTTTCTACCAGCAAGTGAAACATTTGTTAAAGATAAGGTTTTACTTTTTAAATCAAAGTCTTTTGACCATACCCATTGTTTATAAACATTTTCCAGTTTCGTCAGTGTCCTTGCCTTTTTCTAAAAAGCTGCAGTTACTCAGAGTGGAAGCTAACAATGGGGCTCTGAGCAGTGCAGTGTACCAAATGCATTGTACTGAATACCCGCGTGTATCTGAGAATGATGAAAATGATAGAACCTAAGTTTGTACTGCTGGAAAGAAAAGCATACAATTGTGCAATTCTATTGATATAGAAATGTACTTTGGGTTCACAGGCTAAGCCTGATGATGGGGAATGAATGTGTTTACATATCTTAATTTCTTTGAAGCAGAATGTTTACCATTTTAGCTCCTCACTATGAATAGAGAGCAGGGCTTATGTGGTCACTGAAAGCAACAAAGGATTTCAATGAGTTTGTAGCATAATTTCCCCGAGCTTTCAGGATAGTACAGCAGTAGGAAAATAGCACATCCAATAAGCTGCTTTTTGTGAGAAAGCTGGAGTTAGGAAAACATGGACTAGGAGAAGGATCCTGCAAACGCTTATACTTGTAAGTAGTTCTAATGCTTTTATGGTTCAGGGCCATAAGCACATAAGCATGAAGTGTTTGAGAAGTCCAATTCACTTCAGTTGGACCACTTACGTGTTTAAAGTGGACATATGCTTGGTATTCTGCTGGGCTGGCATGCCCAATCTGATACTTACAGTGGAAAATGAGGAATACATTAGATCGTCATGAAGGGAAGCAATTTCCAGGACAAAGGGATTAGACTACAGGAAATTCCTACTCTTGTGGGTAAAAACTAACTTGCAACATTTGTCTTTAAAAGTTTCCAAATGGATAATATTTTCAGCAGCAAGTGATGTCAGCATGAGTTTATTATCACTTTAAAATACCGGGAAAGGGTAGGATAGTGCCCCCTTCCCTGAGTGACCCCACTGACATTCACAGGAGTACGAACAGGCCATGAATAACTCTGCTGAACATACCCTGCGTCCCTCAACGTTCTCTGCCCCTCTCGGGTACCTTCCTGCTCACCTGAGAATATCACGGCAGAAATATTTCTGGAGAGCCACTTCTGGAGCCGCATCCATGTCATTTACACCCTCCACATTCTAAACCCATGTGCGTACCTGATGCTGCTCCGTCTGCCCTCCTCCTGTAATTGAAACTAAATAATGCTGTGGTTTATCTGGTGATATTTGTCACATTTCAGAATAAAGGGGGGGGGCAACACTTGCAGCACCAACCTGGAAAGGTAGAATAGATGCTTGGGCAGGAAGAGGATGCCCAGATCTCATAGATCACAGGCTACTTGCCAGTACTGCCTGGCCCAGGAGGTACCTAAATAAGGTGGCGTCCGCATTATAGGGACTCCAGACTGTGAAGATATCTGAAACAAAAGAATGGTTTCTTCAAGCTGTGCCACAAGCCTGTCATAAAGCATTTCATATCATTTGCCTTCACCAGGATTCCTGGCTCTAACTTTGTCAACCACAACATCTTTGGCATACCAAGAAGTCTGGGCATGGGTTTGGCCCCTTATTGGCTGAACTACATTCAACACAGAGCCAGAACTGGGAATACACATGAAGCATCATATATCCCAAGTGTTTTCTTAGTCCTAGGGCCAGGTGGGAGCTCCTGTAGGTCGTTGGGGAAGCTCCTCGTTTACCCCATGCTCCTCTGCTGTCTAACCAGCTCCTCTCGGCAGAGCGCTCCAGTGGGGAGAAAACCCCATGGGATGGGGCTTGTCAAGAGACAGGGTTGAAGTTGCAGACTTGGTTCTTCTCCAGCGGTATATGGAAACAGGGAAGTTATTTGCCCTTTCTCCCTGCCCCATATCTTCACCTTTTTGGCTTCAGAGGGTCCCTGATGCATCTGTGCAAGAAGAAAGATTCGCTCGGTTCTTAAGACTCATAGCTTCAGGATAATCTTTTAGTGATATTTTCTGGAAAAAAAAGAGCACACACCTTGTCCTGCTTGACGCAGTTAAGTATCCCATGTCAGCGCAACTTGCTAGAGCCACTATAACATAACAAAACATTAGATTATCCATCCTTGGTCCTGTTCCCTTATTCTGCTTCACAAAATTGGAGAACAAGGTCTGGTGGTGGTTTTGCTTTGTGTTTTTGAAGATATTTTATTTATCTGTGACTGTCTGCATCGCATTTGGAAATGCAATTAGCTTCATGTATGTGGACTGTTGTCTGCAGACATCAGGTGCTAAGAAACAAACTGCGAAGAAAATTCACGACAGCTATTGGCTCTCTCGCACAGCAGCTGGCTGAACAGATAGAGGGTCGGGGTTTCTTTTTGGAAGTGGACAGGCCTTTGAAGTCAGCGAAATAACTCTCCTGGTTTAGATTCAATTTTCACTCAATTGCTGGTCAGATTAGCTGTAGGACTGCTAGTGTCTTACCGGTGATGAGCTAAAGCAATTAGATGCCTGAAGCTTGTCATCTCCTTGTTAACAGGCTTCTGGGTATGCCTGCAGCCCCCTTATTTGCAGAAGACTGTAATTCAAATGACATCTGTGAGTTATTTATAGGAAACCGGTACTGGAGCTGTAACCCATATAAAATCAGCCTCTGTTTTAGTTCCCTGACTGAGCCACATCCTCCAAGACTCCCAGGCTTCAGGATGCTCCTGCTTTCAAACGTCGGGTCAAGGCTGAGCCACGTTTCTTGATTTTGTCTTTTGTCCAGCTGTATTCAGAAATCTTTCCACTATTCTGTGTTTAACCTCCTGTTGGAAGCTCAGTCCTGGGCACGCTGGGTACAAGTAATTGAAAAGTGTGCGGAAATAAGCAGGGGTCAGCGGGTGGGCTCAGGACCCCGTGGGCAGAGAGCTGCCGGCCAGCCTGGCAGTGCCGGTGTTTCTCAGAGTACGCTCTTTCACAGAGCTCATAAGGAAAGCGCTGGGAAGGAAATTCAGGAGCATATCTGCTCAGTCAGCTGCAGAGATGGAAATGCTGGGTAACAGCAACATTAACTGTGCGAAAGGAGCTGTGTCTGCCCTGTCACTCATACGCAGACACATTTTCTCTGCTTGCTGAATCCATCCGCTGGTGTCATTATCCTGTGGATCGTGCCTGCTCCTTCTGTCTCCGCAGCGGCACCAAATCAAACTTTCTTGCTTTCCTCCTGCAACACAGAGGGATCCATCACACCAGCTCAGCTCTGTCTAGTCCAGCACGACACCTTCTGGGCTAAGCCCACTGACTAAATAAGGCAAATTTGGTTACTGTTAGTTATCAGATTCTCTTTTCATAACTACTGCTCATTCCCACTCCATTTCCCCTTCCCTCCTAAAAATTACCTGGAAAGAATTAATCTTCTAATCACAGACAGACGTTTAAATTTGAGTTGAACAAATGTAATTAGTGTGTAGAACTAAAAATTAGAATAGTGTCAGTCCCTTGTTCTTAATATGTATTAGAAGTGTTATTTAAGAATAGGTGTAACTTACTTCAGAGCATAAAATTGATCAGATCAGTGCATATCAAAATGATGCATGAATTCTGAGATTATGGTAATTAATCCATCACCTAAACGTGTATTAAAGTGTTGCTTGACAGAGAAGAGCTAGGAAGTTCAAAATTAATCCACTGTAGATCCAATCTGTAGAACTTTCAGAATTCTTTACAAATACTAATGAAACAAATATGTTTTGACTACAGAAAATAACCTTAAAAGCATACTGGGATCCATTTTTGTTACCACTCAGTTATCTCTAGGATGAACGTGTTTCTGTTAGACACAGGAAGATGCCAGATTGACACATCCATTCAAGGGTGCCAAACCGTGTTCTTTCTGACTGCTATATTGCTTCCAGTGAGAGGTTCTGTCACCGGATCTTAATTAAGCTTGCTGTTGATGAATCCCAAACCAGATTAAACACAACACGTTCTTCATTGCTACAGACATTCTTCAGTGACATTAGGAATCAGAAGTAGAACCAGTTCCTGCCTATAGGTACATTTTGATCTTGCAAAGGATTTAGGCTGTCGTGGTCACCTCTGCACACCTCAGTTAACCATTGTTATCAATTTCCCATTTCCCATACTTGTGCAAGTGAGAAATTATATATTTGTTTTACATGTTCATATATTTTATGTATATATATTTGCTAGAGGTCTAACCTACTCTAATGGTACTCTAACCTACCTAATCTAATCCAATACATTAGATGAAGTCTAGAAACCAACTTCACCTCAAAGCAGACCTTTATACTGAACAGCTGAACAGCTTTCTAGTCTCCACTGACTGTATTATATATACGTCCAGGGACTGTAATGAGAGCTGATTCGCCTAGTTCACATATATATAGAAATGTACCTCTCAAGACTTAAGTCAAAGCATCTCAGTGTGCCTGTTGAACATCACTCCTGACCTTTCAGCAGTGCCATTTTTCCCAGTTACATGACAATATCAGTAATACTTTCTTATCTTTCATAAAACCTTAGTTTCTTGAATCTGAATTTGGCTTACATTTGTAGAATTCTTCTCTGGCTTGAAGACTGAAAAGCATGAACACGCAAACAAGTCCTAGCTGAGCATGTGACAAGCACATGAGCATAAGTTAAAAGAATTCAGATTATGATCAGAAAAAAAAAAACAACAAAACCCAACAAACAAACCAAAACCCCCATATCCAGCAATCTTTAACCCAAAAGAGTTAATTGGGAACTTCCTAATATTTGGACTGGCAGAGTAGATAATTATTTGAGTTTTTGATAAACTATTTCACCCTTTTTCTATCTACTCACATAATGTCTATGGAGGAGGACTGGTGAAGGAGAAACAGGGATCAGGAAGATACAGACTTTTAACCTCCCGCACCAAAATTCCGCTCCATTAATTTATCTAAAAAGTCCCTACCATCATGTGTGCACTGCAGCAAACAAATGGCAACAATACATCACTGGTATGGTAATAATACTAATATTTATGTTCTGGATGACAGGATACTGGTTTGGAAATTTAGGAGCCTTGGAATTGCCTTCCCAGCTCTTCTGCCAGACAACAGTGAACCCTGCAAAGGTCATTCCTTACTCTGAAAGCAGCTGTTTTCCCAGCTTCAAAAGACTTTTTTTTTTTTTTTTTTGGAAGTCTTGTCTGTTTAATCTGTAAATTCTCCAGGGTAGAGACTGTCTTGTTATTCACAGAAAGGGGTCTTGATCTCACAGGACCTCCACATTTTGCCATAATACAAATAACATTAATCTCATAAATATTTGCCCCTGTTTAACCTGGTTATGTGTATGGGCAAAGCATCTCATTTGGTGACCACATTTTGAAAATGAGAGTTATTTTCTGAATTTCTTTCAGCTGATGATCTAAATCCATTTTATGGTCACTTAACAATAGAAAATGAGCTTTGTTTACAAAACAGAACTGTTTCATCATTGGACTAATGCATCTGATATATGAACATTAATTTCCAAAATATTTATAGTTTGTTCCAGTGGCACAACTTGGTATGGTCAACATATTATGGATCAATATTATCACAGGATGGCAATTCAAGACACTTATAAAAAGATAATAATAATAGTAATAATAATAATAAGTAATAATAATAATAATAATAATAATAATAGTAAAGGTAGTAGCAATACTGACAACACCCAACTGTATTTTTTTGAAATGCATTTCTACAGTTTAATGTATACAATCCTGTTTAACTGTTTGATAAAAAGTGTTTGATTTTAGTATAATGGTTCTGTTTGAGTCACTGGGGTCTGTCATATTAGTAAGACCTCATAAATCACTTGGATATAACTCAGAAATTTCCACATCATGGTAGCAAAGACAAATGGTGTATAAAACACTTCAAAGCGTCATGGAAAAGCAGCTCTAAGCTTTCTGTGGGAACGTCCTTCCCCCATCTGATGGTAAGCCTTTGTGTAGACAGTGAGCACAGGAGGACCAGCAGTGAATTGTCTCTGTTTTTAGCATCAGATCTCACTTCTCCAGCCAGCTCTGCTCACAACAGCCCAGACGGAGTCAAAATTTAGTCTTCCTGTTCCAGATGCAGAAACAAATCCAAGACATGATGAGCTTGGCACTCGTGTGATGGAGAAAAGCAATAGTTACCGCATTGAGTGTGAACAGAGATCTGAGAGGAAGGTGCATTTGGAGTCCAAATGTTGGAGCCTGTGACTAGCAGACAGGGATCCAAGGATGGAGTCCTCCATAGAAAAGGGAACAAAGGCTGGAAGAGGAGCTATACAATCTCACGCATATGTTTTTGCATGTGGGTCCATGCGCTTGCACAAGCAAAAGAGCATAATATCTCCTCTGGAGACATTTTTGTCATTTGGGCTGACATTGGGCTGTCGTTTAGTAAAACCACACACAAAAAAAATGCATACAAAAGCAAAGAGCTTGAAAGCTTCATTCAAGCACCATAGGGCCTAGACAATGCATAAATTCTCTACTCATTATTTCTGAAAAAAATTGCTGCTGCCCTCTTACCAGCTTATGCTGAGTGTCTTCCAAAATAAGAAATATCCCTGACTGTTTAGCACAGAAAGGAAAAGACAGCGTTAAAGCATAAGGGATGAAATAGCAGACAAAGTTGATGCCAGGGGCAGGCTGGTGTAAGTCTACCCTATAATTATAAAATTATACAAAAGAGAACTTCCCAATTTGGAACTGATTATTTTTTGACTTTGTAAAACTACAGGGATAATTCATTCGTTGCCCTTTTCTGCTCCTTTAATTAGGTATTTTCGACAAGTCCCTTCTTCAGCATCAAAGTTGTTATGAAGCAGGGGTAAGACAAGCTTTTTTTCTCTGAATCATTTCAGATAATAACAGCAGGATATTGAAAATATTTCCCCATTTGCAGAGTACCCCAACCTATATAAAACTGCTGCAAAAAGGTAAAGCAAAGTTAAAGCATATTTCACCAAATGCAAGACCAAAATGTGACGTATTACTTCTAGGTCATCCTAGTGCCTTCAGCACAGTGGTGTCCCACAGGATCTCTGGCATAGTAGTGTTGGTAGTCCTGAGCACAACTGTTAGCCACCTTCCTCATCCTGACCAAATTTAGTCTCATATCTCCTTCTTGTTGTAAGGGTGCTTTATCTGCCAGATTCTGGGAACTGGAGAGAGGGTAGTTGTTGGTAATTAACACAATGAAATGAATATTTGAGTTCAGAGAAATAGGACTTAGGAAAGAATTAGCTACAGGTAGATCAGCTTGCTTCTTGATACCAGCACACACTGGATAAATTGCATAAACAGGCTTTGGAGCAGAAATGGAGGGATCGTCACTCCAGGATGGTACCCCAAGAGATTCTGTCTCCCCTACAGCTCTCTGCCTTTAAGTCTTGCACGCCTTTCTGCATCCTCTATAAATGTAGGTGTCACCTCCTCTTCTGCCTCCTCCTCCTCCTCCTGATGTTTTGCAGAAAAATGCCTATCATCTGCTCTGTTTTATGCTGAAGATCAGTGTTTTCATTGTGTTAGGCACATTCTGAGTGCGCTCATCACACTGGGCCTCCAAGGCACGTGAGATGGAGGAAAGCTTTGTTGATGGGTCCTGGGCAGACCTGGCAATCATACATTGAGCTCTGCCAAAGTGATGGCAGCTTTGGGGACAGCATAGAGACTGCCTGGCATGCTGGGAATTATTTAGTGAAAACATAGATGTCAGCAGATTTTCAAGGATCTAAATATTTATGGAGACTTATTTATTCTCTGCAGGTGACCTGAGAACCAAATGATCCAGTGAATGACTAAAAACTAATGATAGACCTGGGAATCACACCTAGGTATCCAGAGCATCCAATTTAGTGGTTAATTACAAGTACTTTCACAGATCTAGTGGGGCTTAAAGTTTGCACTTGATTTGCCGAATTGCAAATCTCCTCTCTTTTAACCTGACACGTCCAATAAAAAAAATGTGTGTGAATAATCAGACTGAGTCTGACACTGAGGTTGGGTGTGTGTCCTTCTTCTTTGGTGTTAAATTGGAGTTTCATTAATTCCATTTTGTTCCACTGAATATTTGTTTGGAATAAAAATGTTTCTGAGGCAGTGGTCATAGTCATCCCCCCTATTGCCACAGATCACGTGAGGAGGGAAAACACAGCCTAAAGCAGAGAGGAGTGCTTGGGACTTTACACAAGTAAAGGGAAATTAGTCAAAATTCTAAAAATGGACCAAGTGACTGAAATACCTCCCTGAACAAGTGAATAAAAACCAATTTCATGAAACTGTAAAGAATATATGATATTTATCTGCTTGCTTTTTAATTTGCTTTGGATTTAAAGGGAACATTTTTAATGTTGCTGAAGATTGGGGTTGAAAAATGAGTAATGAGAGGAAGAGCAATGCTGATATTAGCTTCCTTTTCTATATACATAATCGATTATTTCAGTGGAAAAATGCCTTCTCATGTTCCCCACTAGTTCTGTTTGTGATATTAAGACTAGAGGAAATGTCAAAAACCAAAGTGTCAGAAATGTTGCACGGAATTATAGAGAGGAGTAATTAGTTCAGGTACACACAGCAATATGCAATGCTCTGTGGTGTACAAGAGCAAAGTGCCATTACGATTACCGCTAGGAACAATACATTTTCAAATACAGACAAGCTTCCCAAAGGCTTGAAACTCCAATTCAGCTTCTCAAATTCAAAGTCAGTGAGTGAGCACGCCAAAGTACAGCTGAAGGAAACAAGCACTGTGAATTTACAGAACACAGTCTGACTTTGATTATTTTTTTTCTTTCAAATTGTGGCCAACTGTCAAGGTTTAGGCTGGGCTGGCCACTAAATGAATGACAGATGTTCTCTATTAACCTCTATCCCTTCCCAGAAAGGAAGGGAGACAGAATAAGGGAGAGAGACTTATGGGTTGAAAAAACCTGGACATCTATAACAAAATATTAACAATAAAGAAGATAATAATATTAATAAGAAAACAATGAAATATATACAAATATTTACAAAACCAATATCAAGCTCCCAGGATGACAATCACGTCACCAGCAAGCACTGGGAGTGGACTCAGCGGCAGATGGGAACTGGATTGAAGAACTGGATTGAGGAACACATAGATCGGGATCAAAGGCAGAAGAACAGACATAGTCCTCCTCGCGTACCGGCCACTGAAGAAGAGACTTGACCCCTTTGATCCCTCAGTTTTATACTGAGCATGAGGCAGATGGGATGGAACACCCTGTTGGTCAGGTTTGGGTCACCTGTCCTGTCCGCTCCTCCCCGCAGGGGTGACCCCTCTATGCTCTTCTGCTTCTGACCCTCCAATGGGGCACATAACAAAGTTAGCTGACCTTGGTTCTTATAGCAGTAAGTATAAACAAGAGCCTCTCTGCATACCATTCCTTAGTAACAACTATAAAAATCAGGCATTATCACTGCTAGAAGAAGACACTGTCTGAAAATATACTGTTAATTTCAGAGAGTGCAGTCAGAATAAATTTAACTGAAAAATAAGATTACTGAAAAGGAAATTGGTCTTGTTCTGTCTCAAGCCAGGACACCAAGCAAAATCATTATGGTTTTCCTCGTTTTCAGCTGTTTATCGTGAAAAGAATGAGTGCAAAATGCTGTCAAAGTATTAAATGTAGGGTTTGTTTAAACATTCAATTGTGCATATTTATGTATAAAGGCTTGATGGGGTAAGGGTAAAAAAAATCCCCAAAGTAACTCTAAATCTCGAAGAAAGTATAGACAAATTAAAGCTCAATATGATTCCACTGGTAAGGTGGTTCTGGAGAATTGCATGGACTTCATTACAAGGTAGTCAAGAGTCATAATTAGAATCTACTGGATAAGAAAAATGCGGGAAAAATATTACTGTCCTTTTTCTTAAGATCCCAAAGAAGTTTGGACTCAAATATTAGTTTTCCTGCTGCAAGTTAGAGGCACACTAAGCACAACAGTGGAACTGAAAATAAAATTGGGCCTACATATGTTAGTCCGTTGCTAATAATCCCGCACGACAAAGCCCAAGCTTTTTCCTCAGTAACTCTCTCAATGTAGAACAGGCTGTTCTTTGTACAGCGGAACGAATGAGGCTTGCTTCCCTGCAACTTGGTGTCCTGCCTCTCTTTACTTCTCCACGTCACAATAAGGTGTGGAGTCATTGCGCCATAACTGCTGTCCTACAGTACCACCAAGGTTCCTCCATACCCGAAGTCCTCCATCACCCCTCCAAGCAAGGGCCTTTCATGCCAGGATGGTGCTACTGACCCTTCAATAGCTCACCTGGTCAGGCATAAAATGATAACTGCCGAATTTGTACTTTTGCTGAAATTAAAACATTCTTCTCTATCTGATGTCTGTGGAATTTCATATTTTGAGACCTCACCAGCCTGTCAAATTGGTCAATGGGTTTTAAAGGTATGAAAGGAGTATAAAAAGCAGGGCAGTTGTATAAACCCTGTATCTTGGGTTAAGCAGATTCTAAGTGCTAGAACTTCATCAACTTTTCAGCAGATTTTAAATTCAGAAATTCCTGGCCACAAATCGTGGGTTTTTATTTAGCTAGGAAGGCACTCTAGCTTCAACTCTTACCCACTTGTAAATGTCAACATGGACCTACCAGCTTGGATGACATGGAGGCTTGAAATCCAGACCTCTGCATTTTTGATAAAGGTCATGTTTTGTAGGTATGTTTTGTATTAGATTTTCACCCCCTATGGATTATCCAAAAAAAAAAAAAAAAAAAGACCTAACTGCTGAATTTTGTCTTGTCTAACATGGGTTATGAGGTTGCATTTATCAGTGTATTATTTTCTGGGTTGGCCACACCAAAAGAAACCTCACATGGAGAGGACTTACGGCTTACAGTGAGCTCCTACCACAGACTACCTTGTCAGTGAATCTCCAGCTGCCTGCTAAGGACAAGTTTAAGATCATTTTCTGAGAAAATACAGCATTTGTTTAACCAAGTTCAAGGGTATGACCTGAAAAGTGCCCCTAATTGGAGTGGGCTCACAACTGCTCTCATATGGAAATCAAGTGGTGTTTATAGGCCATAGGAAAGCAATATGCGAACAGGAGTTCCCAACTTTCAGAGGAATTTCTGAGAAACTTTCCAGCTACTTCAACTTTGATTATGCAAATCATATTTATTAATTGCAATTAATTTATAATATGTGCAATTTACCTTAGGAAAAAAGCCCCACACATTTTAAAAATAATGTAATAAATGTTCATGCATCAAAAATCACAGAAAATACTTGAAAATTAGAAAAAGTAAGCTTGAAAAAAATCACTGCGCAGCTATTTGGAACAATTCTACAGATTTTTTCCAGAAAAGACATAATTATTCAGTGTAAAATTTTGTCTCATCTGAAACCACAATAGAAATTTTTCTATTGTTATTTTCCAGTAATTTTTACAGGACCTTTCAACTTGTTAAAATTTTTCTTCAAGAATGTGTTAACTTAGAATGAGGAATCTCTGAAAACAATTCTTTGATCAGTATAACAGGCAGCTTGACCTTTAAAAATCTACAAAATATATATTAGCTTTGGTTTTCAAAGCTATCATCGTAACAGTCCTGTAAGGTTTGATATCTTGTACCTAGTTCCAGCACATATTCCCTAATTTAGTAATTTCAGGGTATCCACTGGGTGGGTAAGAGTTTAATGCACACACATTTTCTTATTTCACTTTTTTCTGCCCCTGAGAGTAAAAATTTGCCTAGTGTCTCATGTTGTGCACTCTTGCATTTTAGGACATTACTTTCTTAAATTTCATTTGATGTCTCTTTAGAATAATTTCTCCTCTGTTATCTAAATGAATAAAACAGCAAAAAAGACTGATGGCTTTGAGTGAAGCTTTTCAGTTATTTTGATTCTGAGAAACCAAGCATAATTTTTGAATCCATCTTTGTTCCATTTACAAAGATATCTAACTACAAGAAGAAGACATTAGGGCTTTGTTTTTTTTAAAATAAAACTTTGTCCATGAGGGTGGAATTCATTGCACTAAATTTCAGGCATTTAAAAATTAGACACTAAAGTCTGAACTACTCAACGTAGGCAGGCTGTTCACTTGTAGTCAATTATTGGAATAGATGCTTCCAAGGGTGATTCATCTGACCTGATTTACCTGTTTTAGGCTGAAACAGCTCTCAGATGCTTATTTCTCACCACTGACTGCAAAGAGACTTGCTCAGCCTTAGATCGCAGGTTTTTAAGCATTAGATTACTTCGACATCTCATCACCTAGATATGTCTTTTAAAAATTACCTTGCTGGCCCAGCCTCTCTAACTTTCAGGGTGGGAATTTCAAAAGTTCTGGCTGCCTTTACAATGATGATGGAAGAAAATCTCCTGCTAATTTCAACAGAGAAATGTCAGGACAAGATTATTATTGAGACTGGGTAATTTACGCATTCTTCTGCATGTAACTGATGTGGTATTTTGCTTTCTATTTCATTTGGAACAATGTATAATCCATGTGAAAAATCAATTCACTGAGTTACTTAAAGCATAAAAACATTGTAAAATTCACTAGTTGTATTTTGAATCAGTTCTTCACTTCCACTTCTACACATGACAACACGCCTGAGCAGATGCTTAGGTGTTATTAGAAACTCAGTGAACACTTAACTGGCTGGATCCTCCATTGCTCAGTGAATTGGGCTGACGTTTCTGTCAGTGATCCTGTGTATAAAATGTTCTCTATACAGAACGACTGCATTTTATCCCCAGCTTTCACAAGTACAGATGACTATGGAAATAGAGAAAGATACCCAATCAAAGACATCCAGCCTCACCTCACCTCCATGCCCAGTAAGAACATGGAACAGATCCTCCTGGAAGATGTGTCAAACATATGGAACACAGGGAGATGATTAGAGACAGTCAACATGGCTTCAACAAGAGCAAATCATGCCTGACTAATCCAGTGGCCTACAGTGGAGCGGCTGCATCACTGGACAAGGGAAGAGTTACAGATGGCATCTACCTGGACTTCTGTAAGCCCTTTGATATGGTCCTCGACAACTTTCTGGCAGCTAAATTTGCGAGATACGAATTTGATGGATGGACTGTTAGATGGATAAGGAATTCGCTGGATGGCCGTGTCAAAAGAGTTGCAGTCAATGGCTCAATGTCCAAGTGGAAAACAGTAATGAGTGGTGTGTCTCAAGGATCCATACTGGGACCAATACTATTTATTGGTAATTGGTAATAATAACTTCATCAATAACATAGATAGTGCACCCTTAGCAAGTTTGCTGATGACATCAAGCTGAGTGGTGCAGCTGATTCACTAGAAGGAATCTAGCCATCCAGAGGGACCATGATAGACTTGAAGAGTGGGCCCATGTGAACCTCATGAAGTTCAATAAGTGCAAGATCCTGCACCTGGGTCAGGGCAATCCCCAATATCAATACAGACTGAGGGATGAATTGATTGAGGGCAGCCCTGTGGAGAAGGATTTGGGGGTGATGGTGGATGAAAAGCTAGACATGACCCAGCAATCACAGAATCATAGATTATTCATAGAATCATAGAATCATGGTTGGAAGAGACCTTTAAGATCATCATGTCCAACCATTAAAGTAACACTGCCAAGTTACCACTAAACCATAACCCTCAGCCCTACGTCTACACATCTTTTACATATCTTCAGGGATGGCAACTCAACCACTTCCCTGGGCAGCATGTTCTAATGTTTGATAACCCTTCCAGTGAAGAATTTTTTCCTAATATCCAATTTAATCCTCTCCTGGTGCAACTTGAGGCTGTTTCCTCCTGCTCTATCACTTGTTACATGGGAGAAGAGACCGACCCCCACCTCTCTACAACCTCCTTTCAGGTAGTTGTAGAGAGTGATAAGGTCTCCCCTTCAGCCTGCTTTTCTCCAGGCCAAACCACTCCAGTTCCCTCAGCCGCTCCTCAGAAGACTTGTTCTCTACACCCCTACCAGCTTCACTGCCCTTCTCTGGACACGCTCCAGCACCTCAATGTCTTTCTTGTGGTGAGCGGCCCAAAACTGAACACAGTATTCGAGGTGGGGCCTCACCAGTGCCGAGTCCAGGGGGACAATCACTTCCTTTGTCCTGCTGGCCACACTATACCTGATACAAGCCAGGATGTTGTTGGCCACCTGGGCACACTGCTGACTCGTATTCAGCCGACTGTCAACCAACACCCCCAGGTCCTTTTCTGCCAGGCAGCTTTCCAGCCACTCTTCCCCAAGCCTGTAGCACTGCATGGGGTTGTTGTGAGCCAAGGGCAGGACCCGGCACTTGGCCTTGTTGAACCTCATACCATTGGCCTCGGCCCATCAATCCAGCCTGTCCAGATCCTTCTGTAGACCCATCCTACCCTCAAGCAGATCGACACTCCCACCTAACTTGGTGTCATCTGCAAACTTACTGAGGGTGCACTCAATCCCCTCATCCCGGTTGTTGATAAAGATGTTGAATAGAACCGGCCCCAATACTGAGCCTTGGGGAACACCACTTGTGACCGGCCACCAACTGGATTAATTCCATTCACCACCACTCTTTGGACCGGGCCATCCAGCCAGTTTTTCACCCAGTGAAGCGTATGCCCTTCCAAGCCATGAGCAGCCAGTTTCTCCAGGAGAATGCAGTGGGAAGCAGTGTCGAAGGCTTTACTAAAGTCTAGGTAGACAACATCCACAGCCTTTCCCTTGTCCACTAAGCAGGTCACCTTGTCACAGAAAGAGATCAGATTACTCAAGCAGGACCTGCCTTTCATAAACCTGTGCTGACTGGGCCTGATCACCTGCTTGTCCTGTATATGCCATGTGATGGCACTCAAGATGATGGCATTCAATGTGCACTTGCAGTCCAGAAAGCCAACCGTATCCTGGGCTGCATCAAAAAAAGCGTGGCCAGCAGGTCAAGGGAGGTGACTCTGCTCTGGTGAGATCCCAGCTCTGGAGCCCTCAGCACAGGAAAGACATGGACCTGTTGGAGAGGGTGCAGAGGAAGACCATGAAAAAGGTCAGATGGATGGAACACGTCTCCTATAGAGAAAGGCTGAGAGTGTTGTTCTCTCTTCAGTCTGGAGAAGAGAAGGCTCTGAGGAGACCTTGTTGTGGCCTTTCAGTACTTCAAAGGGGTTTATAAGAAAGACAGAGAGACTTTTTACTAAGGCCTGTAGTGACAGGACAGGGGGCAATGGTTTTAAACTGAAAGAGGGTAGATTTAGATTGAATATAAGGAGGAAATATTTTACGATGAGGATAGTGAGACACTGGAACAGGTTCCTTCGAGAAGTTGTGGATGCCCCATTATTGGAAATGTTCAAGGTCAGATTGGATGGGGCTTTGAGAATCTGATTTAGTGCAAGATGTCCCTGCTCATGGCAAGGGGGTTGGATTAGCTGATCTTTAAATGTTCCTTCCAGCCCAAACCCTTCCATGATTTTATGATTCTATGAATTCCTTTGACATCTGTCACGTGAGGATGAACAAGCGCTTTCACCCTAAACTTTTTGGAAAATACGCAATCTCTGAGTATAATGGCACCGTGCTTACCCCACTTTATCCAACTGTGAAAGCGCCATGTGTCAAGCTGCATTTTCAGGTGAGGCCTCGTTATAGAATCATAGAATCATAGAATGGTTTAGGTTGGAAGGGACCTTAAAGATCCTCTAGTTCCAACCCCTCTGCCGTGGGCAAGGACACCTCCCACTAGACCTGGTTGATCAAAGCCACAGCCAACCTGGCCTTGAACACTTCCAGGGATGGGGCATCCATAGCTTCCCTGGGCAACCTGGGCCAGTGCCTCACCACCCTCAGAGTGAAAAACATCTTCCTGAGATCTAATCTAAATCTGCCGTCTTCCAGTTTGAAGCCATTACCCCTCATCCTATCACTACATGCCCTTGTAAAAAGTCCCTCTCCAGATTTCTTGTAGCCCCCTTTCAGATACTGGAAAGCTGCTATAAGGTCTCCCTGGAGTCTTCTTTTCTCCAGGCTGAACAACTCCAACCGTCTCAGCCCGTCTTCATAAGAGACGTGCTCTAACCCTCTGATCATCTTCGTGGACCGCCTCTGGACCAGCTCCAACTGATCCATGTCCTTCTTATGCTGGGGACTCCAGAGCTGGACACAGTATTGCAGGTGGGGTCTCACAAGAGCAGAGCAGAGGGGCAGAATCACCTCCCTCAACCTGCTGGCCACACTGCTTTTGATGCAGCCCAGGATACCGTTGACTTTCTGGGCTGCAAGTGCACATTGGCAGCTCATGTTGAGCTTCTCACCCTCCAACACCCCCAAGTCCCTCTCCTCAGGGCTGCTTTCAGTCTGGTCTCTGCCCAGCCTATATTTGTGCATGGGATTGCCCCAACCCACGTGCAGGACCTTGCACTTGGCTTTGTTGAACTTCATGAGGTTGGCATGGGCCCACCTCACAAGCTTGTCCAGGTCCCTCTGGATGACATCCCTTCCCTCCAGCCTGTCAATCACTCCACACAGCATGGTGTCATTGGCAAACTTGCTGAGGGTGCTCTCAGTCCCTACATCCATGTTGCCCCCAAAGATGTTAAATAGTGCTGGTCCCAGTACCGACCCCTGAGGAACACTTGTCACTGCATGCCACTGGGACACCAACCTGTTGACTGCAACTCTTTGAGTGCAACCATCCAGCCAATTCCTTATCCACTGAGTGGTCCATCCATAAAATCTGTGTCACTCCAATTTAGAGACCAGGATATCATATGGGACAGTATCAAATGCCTTGCATTTGAACTCCATTTAAACACTGTAGAAGTAGTCATGAAGTTATCCTGTCGTAAATAGGTATTTTCCTATTTTACAAGTGGGATATTTGAGAGCCATGGAAGTTAGAAGGGTTTTCGAAGAGATTTAATGAAGTGTGGCTATCCAACCCACTGAAACATTTAGGTGTCACCATTGGATTATATGAATCCCACCTTGTTCCGTTCTTTTCTGAAGAGCTTAAAGGATATTAAGACAGCAGTGAAACTCACACGACCCTCAAATCAGTTTCCTTCCAACAGCTCATAAACAGGTTTGCAATGTGATTAGTGAGTAGAGAGAGCGTGCATACTCCTCCATCACTTTATTTCCAGGCTCTGTTTATATTTCTTTTCACCTTAGCATGGGAAAGAATTTGAAGCATCAAATATGTCTTTACTTCTTGTCACCTGTCGTTGATCACTCTTTTTTCTCCAAATATTCAGCTGAGTCTCTTTCAGTTCATTTCCCCAAACTGCATTTGTGTAATGCCTGAGTAATAAAAGTCAGCAGAATGGCTAGATGGAATTCCATCCTTTTCCATTATCATCGAAAAAGACATTATTATTCCCCTATCAAAAATATCCATCAACCTAATTACATCCCTTTTCTTTACAAAGTTTTAAAATAGGATACCTAAGTAAGATAGGCAATGTAGAGTTATTATTTAATGACCATAGGGGAGATACATTTTGATTCATTTTCTTATGTGTTAAAAATTTATGACAAACATAAAACTCTGTTATAGCAGCTGGATCATTTGTAATGGTCATAATTTTATTTAAATCATATATATATAAAACATTATGTACATTTTAAAGCATTATGCCATTCTGAACCACTTGGGGAGACAGTCTGGTAGATTGGAAACAAAGTAAATGATAAGCATAATCTTAGCTGAAAAATAGGTGAACTCTGAAACTTGGCATCTAAAACTGATTTTTTTTTTAGCCTTTTTTGATGCAAATTTTTTATTGATTTTAACCATCTCTCTGGGAAAGTCCACTTTTTCCCAGGTTAGCTACAGCTTTTTAATACTGATTTTGTCATTGGCCTTGTAATATGACCTTGCTGTGCCTGGTTCAGTTTTGTTTGCCTCACCATTTAAGACTGAAGAAGAAACAAAGTCAATAAGAACAACAACAAAAAAAAAAATAGAGCACAGATCATCTCAGAGCAACACATTTAATTCACCCTAGACCAGGGGAGGGAAAGTTTTTACATTAAACTGGAATTGCAACACTCCTATCTGCTTTATGGGCATCCTAATAAATTTTAAAACAAAACCAGATGGTTTCTGTTCCATTGGAAATTATGTGAGTAAATTCTCTTTTGTTGCAAAAATTTGTTCCAGGACAGTAAAAGGAAAAGTCTGAAAAACAGAGAAATAATTTTAAAATGTAAAAGACATTTATCCTGGAATTTTTCTATAAATAGGGATGGTGAATTTGCTTCGCTCTCCAAATTCCAGTTTAATAGGTCAGTGCTGGTTAAGTCATTGATACTAATGCCTGCTCTTTTGCTAGAGAATTACAGTTCCAAACATTTTTTCTACTTAGTGTTTATTGAAAAGGAAAATAAAGCAGAGAATGCAGAAGGGATATACAAATTTTCTTCTCGAAATGCTTGAATTTCCACTTTAACAGTGTATATGAAAGGGAAATAAACAGGTACAAGGAAACTATGTCCTATAGACATCTTTCAGGATTTATAGGGGAGCTATCTCAGTAGAAAAATTTGATTCCTCTGTTTCATCAAATCAGGCATTGGCCCTCCGTGCTTAAAAAGATCTTCCATTTTTCAGAGCCTCTTGCAAAAACTAGGTTTTAATTTCTGAGACATGACTGACCTAAAATGATATAACAAACTGACTTTCCTTGGAGCCATGCCCATCTTCATCAGCTGAGGATCAGGCCCATATTTTTAGTATTATTAAGGTATACCATCTGAAATCTTTTACAATGTAAAAGAACAGTTGCCAGTTACCACTACTGGAAGCTGGAGGAAGGTCTAAGAGTGAAAGAAATGAGAGTTGTATTAGGGACAAGAATCAATGGATCTGAATGGGAAGTAGTTTAAACGGGTCATAAATTGACAATTTGCATACATTTATGAATGTACACATGTGTTGGTGAGTAAGCATGTGGGCTATTTAATACAGACTTGGATGAGGTATTGTCTTCCCTTATAGACTGTGTTGGGCAATTGTGTAACGCCATGGAAACTGGCATGATGACCTGCTTGAAACAATCTTTTTTCCTCTCTAAATCATGGATTTCTATCATATTTTAAATCATGCAACTGCAAATTTAGTTCAAATTTGTGAGACAAATAATAATAATCTTCACAATATATCCTAAAAAGTGTCTCTCTTTCTGTGAAAGACAAAAGAAGTAAGCTCCAGATGACCTATGATTTATGTTATAAAAGTAAATTATCACCACCAAGTCTTCTCCCAACTTCCTTTATTTTTAGAGTAATAGAAAAGCATACCCTCATTTGCTCCATTCTTCTGATAGACAATATTTTGCAGGTGAAGGATTTTTTTTTTTTTTTTTACTTTGGGGATTATGCCAAAATGAATGTTTGGGATATTTTTCCTTCTTTATACTTCTGTTACTCTATCATAAGACTCCTTAGGGAACACTGAACCTCTAATAGCTAGATGGTTTTTGTAAGACAGATGACAGGGTTACTTGTTTGTGACTCATGAAAGATTTTTGTGTTATGGCTGAAATTTATTTTGAGGATTAATTTTTTTTTTTAATATTTCATCATAAATTATATGGAATTACCTGAAATGACTATGGCAAGTATGAGTTTGTATAACTAAAAATAACAAGAAGAAATGATCAGGAAGTTACTTACATTTGCAATACTTATCTGCAATACATATGAGTCAAGTACCTATACTGCTTGTTTCATTGCCATCAATATTAATTACAGCAATAAAAATGACTCAGTTATTGCTGTCCTGAAAAGATGTTAATGATGTGGTCATCACTGAAATAGCTAAATTGGCTAATGTGATGGCACAATAAATTCAGATGGTAATTGGTCTGATTCTCTTTTCTCTGACATCTGTGTAAATTAGGAGCTCCCTAAGCATAAAACCCATGTAAATGAGATAAGATTCAGATCTTTGCTTTATAGCTGTGGAGACCTGTTTGTAACAGTTAGGTAATTTTAGGTAGCAGCTCTGCACTTTTGTACTACATTAGCCGGCATTTATATTCCATGTACATAGCCACCTGCATCTCAGGATTGGTATTCCTCTTTAATATCTAACTTACTAATGTGTTAATAATATTCCTGCATCAGTTATATTTTCCAGAAAATCACCAGAAAGTATTTCATGATGAATAAATATAATCATAAGAAAAGTAAATTTATATATTGCATACATGGATAATCATCCAAAAAATCTTTTAACTAAATTCAGGCTTAAAAAGCCAGTTCTTTAAACCTTAGGAAAAAAAAAAATCTACTTGCCCCTCCTGCCTCTTTTATTTTAACTACATGACTGCATATTACTTTTCTACAAGGTCCCAGCCTTGTTTAGAGAACAGGCTGGACAGTCCGCTATTAATGAACAGCAAGGCAATACTTTGTCTTTCCATTTCATTCAATGTTCTCAAGCTTTATTTAGTGTACAATATTCAGACTTTGCTCTGAAGACAGAATGATTGATTTCTTCCCAGCATTTCCACGCTGCCTCTCTTTTGTAACATCCATGAATTTCACAGAAATTATTGCATTTTTGTGCATAATACTTCAGTTAGACAAAGAGATAATATTATTCCCATTTTAGAGAAGGA
Organism: Burhinus oedicnemus; assembly: GCA_008921705.1. Classification (NCBI taxonomy): domain Eukaryota; kingdom Metazoa; phylum Chordata; class Aves; order Charadriiformes; family Burhinidae; genus Burhinus; species Burhinus oedicnemus. The sequence continues at coordinate 1,111,754 of VFFE01007854.1, forward strand.
GAAGGGGAGACAATGGTTGACCTGATTTTACCCCACTTATTTTAGTTGTGTAACTCTGGTACCTAAGTCAACAGCCTAATAATTTCAGATTTAATCTATTGCCAGTGGAAAGAAGCAAGCTCTTTGCAGAACACCACAGATTTTAACTGGCTACCCTGTGTTTCTTCTACCAGTAGAACATAAAGAAACTATGATTCTAACTTTAATAGTGCCCAAAATTCACAGGCGTAGATTCAGACTCCTATTTACGAGTGAGTTATGCAAGACTTAATTTTTCATGGGAATAAAAACAAGCCCACTAGCGACTGCATCTGCTTCCAGGATTTTATTGCTTTCTTGAAGGAATGAGCCTGGTGATCAATTTTGCTTACGAGTTCTTTGATTTCTTCAAAGCAAATGACCCACAGAACCCATGCCAAACACCCACAAAATGCAAAACACACATTTAATAGCCAACAGTAGGAATTTTGATTTAAACAACGTGCCTAGGAATAGAGAGTGTGTCCTGCAGAAGTAGGTCTGGACTTGAGTCCTCCGCAGGAGGATTTCAACTGCCTCTGTCAGGAGACCACACTTTCTCTTCCAGCGATCTACTCTCCAACATGTTACACATATTCCAATTTCTGTTACAAAGAAATGTGATATCTAACGGCTCATTAAACTGAACAACCTGCACTTATCCCCAACGCTTGGCCCATTTCTGGACCTTGGTGCTTAAGAAATTGAAATGGAGAATTCAGCCGCTAACATGCAGTCGCTGAAATACTTTGGCACTTTGCAGTTTTTCACCACTTGACGCCCCTTGTCAAAACATTAAGGGGGATGTAGAGCAGCAGCATGTCATTATGTAACATTTTTACACATCATATTTATAAAGAGTCAAACACATTTTATTCTTAATCTAGAACTCCGCTAATTAGATGCCGCTGACAGTTTGACTGCAGACTTTGAGTCTGAATACTGTCATGCTGTTCCCGGTTGGCATTTATAGTTGGCTGGTCCATAGAAGCATGGGCCATTCTGCTCAGGTTTTCAAGGCGAGACAGAAGCGTCGAAACTTTTCACCACTTGTTCATCATCTCTCGCTTGTTAATTAACGTCTGCACAGTGTTTTGAGCATGTGCTGTCAGAATTCTGTCTTTTATTTCCCTGGCGAAAAAGCCTAGAAAACACTATTGTGGATGCCCTACAAACAACTCAACCATCCCAGCTGGGAAAAAGAAAAGCTAGGGTCCAAATCACCTGAGACTAAGGCTTTTTGCAAAGCACTTAGATCACAATATTATCACAGCAATTCAGGTTAGTGCTCTTGTGATCATAGGTTAAAGACATCTTTGTCATTTACCTAGTTCAGGTTCAGCAAAAGTGGAAAACACGGAGCTCAGCAGCCAGTGTAAAGCCATCCCCAAAGCATGGAAATGTAATGATCGAGTTAGTGACAATTTGAACTAAAGGTACAAACCAGGCAGATCTTACTTTTCCTCCTAGAAATTGTGTCTGGATAACATCCCAGAACATCCTACTGGTAGCTGGAATTTGTGATATACCTCACCCGGCTCTGACCATGCAGCTAAATGGCCCATGTCCTGACCATCTTCCTACTGTGTCAGTCATATATTGCAGACACTTTGGGGATTCGCCAGGTCCATACACCCGTTATTAAACGTATCCATTGTACTTCCATTCTCCAAAGTCATAATCTTTGTAGATTACTATTTTTCTGTACAGACTATATCACACATGTCAACACAAAAGGATCAAATCCCCTTCAATGACATTAGATTTTAGCTGCCTATAACCCCAGTTCATCATATCTGCTTTCCATAAATGCATGCCTCCAAATTTACTATGAATTTTCTATTGAAATTTTACCAGATGCCAAAATTCACGCACAGTAATGTAGGGAAATGGGTGTTTTCCAAGTAAAATAACACTGCAATGCAGATCAGGAGGAGAGGCAACAAAGCTAGGAGTGATCAGAACAGGGAAAAGCTCTATCAGAAATTACATTAATTCCTGCCTTTCCTATTCCTTGTCTACTCATAATGACCTGTGTATCTATCGCATTCCTTAAATTATGTGGTCATCAGTAAATTGCAAAAGCTCTTGCAACTGTTTTTTTCACCAATTCTCTAAAACTTCTTGTGTCAAAGCTCAATGAAAACAAAGACAAAAGAATATATCTATTTCTGCTGATTTCAAAAGTAACAAATAATGTTTTGTTCTTTTTTCTACCAGCCAGGACACTCATGCAACTTCTGAGATGGTCTATCATTTAATGCCTAAATACATACTTAGTTGCTGACCTTGAAAGCATACATACAGAAACATGGCCAGACGTTCTTCAAAGCCATGGAAACTAGAAACATGTAAACGTGCTGGAGGCAAAGAATACCATCCAGGGGGACCTGGGCAGACTCAAGAGGTGGGCCCGTGCCAACCTCATGAAGTTCAACAAAGCCAAGTGCAAGGTCCTGCGTACAGGTCGGGGCAATCCCATGCACAAATATAGGCTGGGCAGAGATCAGACTGAAAGCAGCCCTGAGGAGAGGGACTTGGGGGTGTTGGAGGGTGAGAAGCTCAACATGAGCTGCCAATGTGCACTTGCAGCCCAGAAAGTCAACGGTATCCTGGGCTGCATCAAAAGCAGTGTGGCCAGCAGGTTGAGGGAGGTGATTCTGCCCCTCTACTCTGCTCTTGTGAGACCCCACCTGGAATACTGTGTCCAGCTCTGGACTGCCCAGCATAAGAAGGACATGGATCAGTTGGAGCTGGTCCAGAGGAGGGCCACGAAGATGATCAGAGGATTAGAACACCTCTGTTATGAAGACGGGCTGGGAGAGTTGAAGTTGTTCAGCCTGGAGAAAAGAAGACTCCAGGGAGACCTTATAGCAGCCTTTCAGTATCTGAAGGGGGCCTACAAGAAATCTGGAGAGGGACTTTTTACAAGGGCATGTAGTGATAGGATGAGGGGTAATGTCTTCAAACTGGAAGACAGCAGATTTAGATTAGATCTCAGGAAGATGTTTTTCACTATGAAGGTGGTGAGGCACTGGCACAGGTTGCCCAGGGAACCTGTGGATGCCCCATCCCTGGAGGTGTTCAAGGCCAGGTTGGCTGTGGCTTTGATCAACCAGATCTAGTGGGAGGTGTCCTTGCCCATGGCAGAGGGGTTGGAACTAGAGGACCTTTAAGATCCCTTCCAACCTAAACCATTCTATGATTCTATGAAACATATTTACTAGCAAAGACAACTCTTAAAGATGGGATGTTTTGGTTTGTTTTTCAGTATGAATTACTTTATGTCCCCGGAACACAGGATTACACCAAGACCTCAAGTTTATCCAATATTCGTAAAGAACCGGCTGCTTCTTTAGGAATGTCAAGTCATGGCTTTATGTAAAGGCAGACTTTACCTTTATCAGTTCAGCAGTCTTAATCCTGATCTCCTCATTTGAAGAACTGTCCAAAAGGGTGTGTGAGGAGCAAAACATGGACATAATTGGACAGGAAAATGTAAGTCTCTTAGTTTTATTGTGTTGTGGTTTGGGCCAGATTGGCCCAATCAGGTGGAACGACAGATGCTCTCTCTCTCTTGCTCCACTTCAAAGGGAAGCAGGAGAGAGAGAAAAAAGAGAGACTTAAGAGTTTAGAAGGAACTAAATTACTTTAATGAAATGTTAATAATAAAATAATAAAAATAAAATAATGAGAGATATATACACAACCGTATCAAGCTCCCAGGATGATGATCACGTCACCAGCAGGCACTGGGAAAGTCCCAGACTGGACTCAGTGACAGACAGGAACTGGATTCCAGATCTGGATTCAGGATCAGGATCAAAGGCAGATGAACAGACAGAGTCCTCCTTGGACACCGGCCATCGGAGAAAAAGGGCTGACCCTTTGATCCCTCAGCTTTTATACTGAGCCTGAGGCAGATGGGATGGAACACCCTGTTGGTCAGGTTTGGGTCACCTGTCCTGTCCGCTCCTCCCCGCAGGGGTGACCCCTCTACGCTTTTCCGCTTCTGACCCTCCAACGGGGCAAATACCGAAGTTGGCTGCCCTTGGGTGTTACAGCAATCAGGATAAGCAAGAGCCTCTCTGCATCCCATTCCTTGGCATCAACTATAAACATGGGTCTTACCACTCTGAGAGTGACCAGTTTCTGCACAACAGGCTGTTAATTTCAGCAGTTAGAAGAGGCCTAGCTAGAAAGTAAAGTCACTGAACAAAATTAGTCCTATTTTACCTCAAACCAAGACATATTGTCTTTGCTCTTTGGAAACAAAAATTGCTTTACATTTCCTCACAATAAAACAAGATCTTTCTCAGCTGTGAAATTTTCCCCATAGAAATCTCCCATAGCAGCAGTAAATAATGCAGCACAAGGTAATGACAATGAGACATTAGAGCTTCGTTTGAATGCATCCTGTGCTTAGTGCATGATGCAGAATTCCACGGACAGCGATACGAAGGGGGGAAGAGGCTTGTTTGTGTTCGGATTACATAATCCACTCGTTTTTGTTGTTACCGTTCTAGGCATTTTGTCCAAAGATGTTCTGCTTCTCATAAAGTGCATTCAGCCTTATCTGGAGCTCAGAAGCCTAAGGCTTTGTTACAATAGTTATTTGTAACTTAACTATAAAAAAAAAATGATAGCTGAACAGGAAAACACTTCTTCAGTCATAAATAAATAGCTCATTTGTACCTAGGGAGGAGAAGAACAGCTTTCAAAGAGCTTCCACTTCAATTGCAGAATCATGACTTCCAGGTAGAAACTATTGGAAGGCGGCTCTTTAAAACTAGATTTGTGCAGTTTGTTGTTGAAAGCTTATTGCTAAGAACTCCAAAATTACTCTGGGATTTGAATACCCTTGTGGGTTTTTAGGTGTCCAACTTGGAATGAATCTGAAAGAAGCCATTCTAATACTAAGCATTTCCAACTCCCTGAAAACCAGACAACCCTGTCAAATATAAGACTAACCACCTAGAAATGGAAGAAGAACACAAAGTTTTTGCCTAAAAGAAAATGAGTGGCAGCTGCAGACAGAGGAGGATATTCATGTAGGATAATTTAGACCTTTGAAATACAATGGAGGTAAAGAAAAGAAATCTTGAGAAGTTTCCTATCAATTGTCTAAGTAACAATTTATGACCTATTGTAAATATCGATTTTGTGCTCAGAAGCTTATTTCAGATAGAGGCCTGACTCTATTGAAACATGTAAATCAGAAACTATGCCATGTTTATGATGATACTGTTATGATTGTTCTTGGTATCAGTTATACTGGTACGAAACTGAAACACGGATAAAGCTTTTTCTGATTTCCAAAGATGAGTCAGCTATACCCAAATAACTACATCCCATGAGTGTTTTCATTTCAACTACGATGTTCAACAACATAGTAACATCATGCTGAAACAGTTTTGTGTGTTAACAAGACCTTATATATTAGCTCCAGCCAAAGAGTGATAGAAACCTACTCAAAAGAGTTTAACTTTCAAAAATCAGGAAAAAAAAGTCAATTGTATTTTCCTCCTCATGCAGGTTTTGCAAAGATATTTCTCTGTTTCATTTCAGCAGAGTTCTTTTGGGTTTAGGAGGTAAAAAAGACAAGAAGAATCAGAGTTCATACAGTGGCATTGAATTTGAGCCACACATAGACAAGGTTTGCTACTAAATTTTAGTTGAGGTTGGTTTCACGCTAACTGACTTGCTTTGCTGATCTCTCAGATCATCATCCTCGTTACACTTGAACATTTCCAAACCTCTCAAATAAACAGCGATATTTTTCCCCTCTTTTTCTGTTATTAGGCTAGAAGAGTACACTACCAGTTTCCCCAGCATACAAGATTTCTAAGCAGCAACAGAGAAACCTCCTGAACTCTCCAAAGCACATGCTGAAATGCAGCATTTCTCTGCTCTTGAATTCCTTTCAGTAGGTGTTGAAACCTTTTACAGTAAATTGCATTTTACATGTTAGGAACTTCAAAAGAGGGTGTTAATACAATTGAGACATGATAAGTTTGACAGTTGGTGTCATTATATGAGTTTCACTCAGCAGCCTTCCGAAGCAAAAATAATAAAAAAAATCTGTCTTCCTAAAGAAAGGAAGCTTATGCCTATAATGATGAAATAACTTCTTAATAACTTGCTTTAATCCATAAAGTCCTTGTCCCAGTCCCAATATTCAACATTTTAAAGTGGATTATACGTAACTATTCTGACTCCCATATATTTGATATTATTTTAAAAATGGATCTTTTGCAGCAATATCATTGTATTCTGTGGTTATTACTCTCCTTTATATTTGTATAAAACTACAGATGGGGAAATATCTTACAGTTAGCTACTTAACACTTAAATCTCAGTGCCCTTCAGTGTGTATCAATAAGCTGGGGTCCGACCCCAAATTATCACTTTTACCATGATTTGAGAGGCTGTAACTATTATGACGTATGTTTCTATGTTTGTAGAAGATCAAGCCAAACAACAGAGAAAGGCCTGGGGACAGCCATGAACAGAGCTGCCAGCAATGTTATTTGGAGAGTCTGGGAACCGGGACACTCTGAGTACCAATTAGTTGATTCATTTCCTGCTGAAATTTTGGTCACCAACATGTGATTTAGTTGATCAGTAAATGTTAGGATTCAGATTGCTAAAAAGGGTAGGAAGATTTTTTTTTAATTTGTTTCAGACCTATGAGGACAAGCCAAAATAACTGATCAACAAAGCCAAATGATACTTGATATGTAAAATACAAAAGGAAGTATTCTTTTGGATCACATATGCTAATGTAGAATGAAATCAAGGACAAATCTGACCACTAAATCCCTGGGAATATTCTTGAAATGTGTCACCAAGAGGAACCTGGACAAGCTTGAGATGCGGGTCCATGTGAATCTCATGAGGTTCAACAAGGCCAAGTGCAAGGTCCTGCACCTGGGTCGGGGCAATCCCCAGGAGCAATACAGGCTGGGAGATGAAGGGATTAAGAACAGCCCTGCTGAGAAGGACCTGGGGGGTACTGGTGGATGAAAAGCTGGACATGAGCGAGCAATGCACACATGCAGCCCAGAAAGCCAATGGTATCCTGGACTGAGCCAAAAGCAGCACGGCCAGCAGGTCAGGGGAGGGGACTCTGCCCCTCTACTCTGCTTTGGTGAGACCCCACCTGGAATACTGTGTCCAGCTCTGAAGCTCTCAGTACAGGAAAGACATGGACCTGTTGGAAAGCATCCAGAGGAGGGCCACGAAGATGATCAGAGGGTTGGAACCCCTCTGCTGGGAGGACAGGCTGAGAGAGTTGCCGTTGTTCAACCTGGAGAAGAGAAGGCTCCAGGGAGACCTTATTGTGGCCTTTCAGTACTTAAAGGGGGCCTACAAGAAACATGGTAACAAAATTTTTAGCACAGCCTGTTGTGACAGGACAAAGGGTAATGGTTTTAAACTGAAAGAGGGAAGATTTAGAAGAGAGAAAATTTTTTGATGATGAAGGTGGTGAAACACTGGCACAGGTTGCCCAGAGAGGCGGTAGATGCCCCATCCCTGGAGGTGTTCAAGGCCAGGCTGGACAGGGCTCTGTGTAACTTGATCTAGTTGAAGATGTCCCTGCTTATTGCAGGACTGGTGGACTAGATGACCTTTAAAGGTCCCTTCCAACCCAAACTATTCTATGATTCTATGATTGTCTGGTATACGAAACCGCCTCTGCTTTGCAAAGAGCTCAGAGCGTTCCTGGGGCTTGCACCATCTCTCCATATCCCTTGCTGAAACATGTATTTTGTTGCCTAATTTGCCTCTCTGTTTCTTCCACCCTGCATTTTTATAGACCATCCTTCTGAAAACAGCAGAAAGTTTTATAAATTCTAAATACAGAGGAAGTCTTTTATGCAGTCACCCTATTAGACAGCTAACATTCACTTTGCAATGAGATCCATACAAAGATCAAACATGACAGAATTTATGGTGAAATCAGGAGTGGACACAGCAGTAGACTTTCTTCTCCATAAACGCTGGATTGTATAAACATTTTACAGCTACAAAAATGAGTCTTCAGAATTTTCAGGCCTGCCTAGCATAGCCCCAGTCTTCACAGAAACCTGTTCTTCACCTAAACTCATCCCACTGTTGCTCTGACCTTGGGGGTTTTATTCCTTGTTGATATGAGTGATCAGAATTTAAACCTAAATGCTTGTAAAAACAAATCTCCAGTTAAGTGCTGCAGGCACCTTTTAATCTTACAATCAATGATTCGTTTACCACAGCCATCCCTGTAAAGGAGGATAGCATCTATTTTACAAAGTCCCCCTTTCAACAATTTGAATCATGAAGAGAGGAGGAATACGGTGCACAACCGAAAGTGAGGAGGGATGTAGATAGCCAGGCCCGGTTCATCCCACTAAATTTGACAGCATTTCTGCACTATGTGCCACCTCACCCATTTTACAAGCCTGCTTATCTTCCATGGGCTTGAAGACAAATGATCCAAATATGGCAAAACCCATGTTTTGTGAAGAACGGTGCTCCCTCCAGGCTGTTGTGCAGCTCATATTTCTTGGTTAGGTACTTGCACCTCACTTGGCCAGACAATTTGGCTTCTGTAGGAATATTTAGACCATTTCAGACCTCCCCAAGCATCTCAAAATAGAGGTTTGTGAACTTACATCTTAAGACAAATAAAAGTACTGACTTTACACATTATTAGTTTTGCAAGTAGGCAGTAAAAGGAAGAGAGAACAAAGACAGATTTTGATGCCAGTATCTTAAATCAGACCAGGCACGAGGTTGAAGGTAAGCTTGGGACAAGTAAGAAGGCTCAGAAGGATGGGTGGAGGGAAGCAGGACCAGGAACACTAGGCAGGCAAGGACAGCTGAGCAATCAGGTCTAGGACTGGTTTGCAGAGGGACCTCACTGTTGTGTGCAGCATGCTGAGGGAATAGTTTCATTGTGCCGCAACAGCATTTGATAGGTTAATAACATCAGTTATTTATTATTCTCATGGCTTAGACAGTTGGTTCTGTGAGCCTTACCACCTCAGTGCCAACACTACCAGTCATTTATTCAGTCCTCTAAAAATGTTCACCTCGAGTATTTCAGATCTATGACAACTTTGGTGACATCTCTCATTTGTAAAGGTGCTCGCATTCACACTGCAGATCTTTCCAAAGACCACACGGAAGAGCGTACCAGTGAATTTGTGAAGACTTTTGTGTGTTTGAGGGAGGTCTGTAAGTAAGGTCTTCATCCTAGCCAGCTTACATAGTGCTGGACTCCACACACAGGATGTCAGTCTCTAATAGTTCACAGATATCATCCCCAGGTTCCTAGCCTGGTCCCCAACATCCAGGGCTTGCTACAGTTCAGCTTATGTACTTACCATTGCATCAACCACCTTTCATAGAGCTAGCTTTTCAACAACCATTCTCGTGGCACTTTCACCAACAGCTTTCCTGAGAGAACATTCTATGTCGGTTCCCATGAAGCAGCGTCACATAAGTCACCATCAGTGACTCTGTTCTCTTGAAGGAATATTCTCTTAGCACTCCGACCTGCATGATCTACTCCGATCGCACAGCCTCTAAACTTTTCCATGTTTACTGGAGATTAAAGCTACCTTTTCCAGTCTTCATGTCTTTCATCCAGACCTGAAGAGAAAGGAAAACCAGAGCACCGCAGGGAGAACTTGCTCTGTCATTGTGAGAATATGACACATCCTCAAATTACAGCGGGGACAGTTGAAACACGAGGGGGGAAGGCCTGTGTTATCACACTAGGAAATTAAATGTACTTTTGTAGCTTTTTGTACCTTACACAACCCAGCAGGAATGACATGAGGGAAGATGACAGGCAAGCACATGCCTCAGCTAAGGAGAGGGGAAAGAAGGTGAAGAAACAGGAGGTGGTGATAGAGCATGAATAGCTTCACAAGGCATCCCCAGACAATCAAGCTGACAGAAGGAGTGGGAGTTTGCAGGCAAACTTTCTGCAGTCTCATTAGATTGGGAGCAGGCTGATGAGAGCTGCAAATAACAGGTGCTTTATTTAACAAGGGAGAGAGAACATGAGAATGAAATGAAAGAAAACGATTAGGACTTAAGTTTCACCAAGCGTGTCAGAGGCTGAGGCTACAGGGAAGAGTGTGGTGATCTACCTCTTTCTATCCCTTTGGCTTTGTGGAGATTCAGAGGCAGGAGGTCTGAAGGTCTCTTATGAACACTAACCTCCTCCACCCTGCAAGGATCTGCCATAATGTGCCCATCCTTGCAAGGATCTGTAGCTTTCCACATCTTCAGCACCTACAGTATTCCTTCAAGGACAGGTTAGTACTGTCACACAGGGCCTGGGACAGATGACATTGCAGGTAAAGCTACTGGACCAGCTGTCCAGTGCAAGATCTTATGAGCTCCTTGTTGTGACCAGCAACTGTGAATAACCGTCTCTCATTCATTAATGGTCTTAGCTCTGTTTCCTGGAGAATCAGCTTCTAAGGTGGCCCAAAGCCTCTGGCACATAGGACATCTCTGAGGGACAGAGATACACTTCCACAAGTTCAGAAAATCAATGCTTGAGTTAAGTCATAGCCTGCAGTTTTTGTGACCCTTCTGAGTAAGTCTTGACATTTCTTCTCCACCTTCCAAAAACATCAAGAAAACTCATTCACCAAAATAGCTAGTTCCACCACTCCCAGCAATGGAACAGGATATAGAATAAAATTCAGCCATTGTTTTTTGATAAATAGGACCTACCTATGAGGATTTCAGCTCTGTGTAGTTAACCAAGGAAATTCTTATCAAGTTTACTATGAAAGTGTTACCAGAGATAGCACAGCATAGGTACCCAGCAGGTACACAAGGTGCCCAGCAGTCACCCGTTTCTTTACTTTTCTCTTTGGATCAGAATACATGAGTAGCAGTCTTCTTTATTTTCATATTTCCTTTCAGTACAATAGCAGTAAAGGAATGTTAACCTCCTCTTGTCTTCATTGTTCGCAATTAGATGGACATGGCAGGCTACCATGTCACCATCTTAAAATTGCCGATGGCAATGTTTTTAAGCTAATTCTGAAAGAATTTGAAATTTTCTCCGCTTGTTTTCAACAATTCATGGTGGTCACCTTGCCGAGAAATGGGAATTTACTTTTGCAAGAGACAGTTTACACAGTAGCAACTGGCAGACTTGCAGTTCATTATATCTTGCTTTGGTATTTGGTCATAGTACCTGGTCATCCCTAAACTCTTGAAGGCAAAGGAAGCAAACTGGAGGCTGCTTCCTCTCTCAGAGGCAGGGTAATACCACCAAGTTGACAAGCAGTATCTAGTCTTGTCCGTATCAGCATCAAGCTCCCTCATCTGTCGGGGCTCCAAAGAAACCAAGAGCTGTTACTTCATACTGCAGCAATTTACCACTTTGTGCCTCGACAGCTGGATTTTTGTTTTGTGGAGGGGAGAAAAAATTAGAAATAATTTTTCACTCAGTGGGTGTTTGATATAGATATATATACTCCTGCAGACTAATTTCAAACTTCATAAACGGGAAACACTTCAAAATCCTGAAAACATTTACTTTTTTTGTTATGTTACCTTTTTACACACTTGCCTAAGGGTCACACAGGTTCACTTGCCTTTTGCAGTCTGGTTTATGTCCATGCACCACTAGATATACGGGGCTTCATCTCATCTGACTTTGGCTATCTATTGCTTCGTTGCTTTGGCTACCTGTGGCTCTCTTTGTAATCACTTCAGAGACCAGAGGGCTTTAAGGTACAATTCATTTGACCTATTTTAGACATTAGCTTTAGCATGAAATAAATTGCACTCCAGAAGTTCTCATTTCGCTCCAAAGTGAGCCTCAGGTGACCAGCTCAACCACAGCTGCCTATGGTGCGGCTGTCTACAGCTGTGTTAAATCAGTCCCACCCATGAATCTCACTCAGTGCCTGTATCCACTGAAATCAACGGTGAAACTCCCTTAGGTTTTGGGTACCGTTCTGCCCCATTTCATCTTTGAGAAGAAATGGATATGCTTGCAGATATTTTAAACACATAGTGGGCTTTTACTTTCCCAAAGATTTAGGATAGCATCTTAAAGACTCATTAAATATCTGTATTGAGTTGCTCCTGTTCACTGACCTGTTTGAAATTAAAATTAAGTTAGTGTGATAGGGTTGGAGATGTAACATTCTTCTGCAGGTTCGAAATTGTAGAGGTAATTGTTTTATTAAAATATTTGCTCTTTTGCTCCCTACAAGGTTTTTGATGGCCTGGAAGTCATTGTATAGCACCATGCTAGCCGTTAGTGCTTTGATTTCCACAACGCCTTTCTTTATTTAATAGGCCTGAAATATTGATTAACATTTACAGATTCAATTCCAAGCACTTGCCAGGGGTTACAGGGAGCCAGAGAGAGCTGGTTGTGCCAGTCAAATTCTGAGGTGTAATGAAATCCCCTACTGTGCTTGTCAACTTATCCAGTGTACAGGTCATTTCCCACAAGGTCTGCAGTGTTGAAAGAAGCAGTTTTCACTTGAAACTTTTCATAGGCAAAGGCAAAATATGTCTTCAGTACTGTATGCTTTATCCCTTTGTCTAATATTGAATAGGCTCATTGCTTCACACAATTTTTGCCCCCAAAGCTTTCTGAGTCAATAGAAGAAGAATGTTTCAGGTGGGCACAAGTCAAGACTCTCAGTGTAAATGCTTTATTACTGTTGTCAAGGAATTTCACAGTAACTAAGGCTAGAGATAGACAAGCCTCAAAAGGACTGGAATCTCAATTCATTTTAGTTAAGTATTGAATGATCCTTTTATTCTTCCAAATATTACAAAGCTCCCTTTGAAAGATACTTGCATCCTTCTTCCAAAAATGTCCTCTTTCTTAATTTGTTCCAAGACCATAATTTGCCTTCAAATAAAACTTCAGTCCAAGTCCAAATAGAATTTGTTCTATTCTAATCAAGTCTTTATCTGATTTTTTTTTTCATGATCAAGATGCTTTTGTCTTCTCACCTCTTACAGAGAAGAGAAAGAATGTGCAGCAAAGCGTTTTGTTTTCATAGGGTTTTAGTTTTGCTACTGCTATTAGATTTTAAATATCTGTTTTCAAAAAGGTTATTTTAAAGAAAGAGATCTTGTTCTTTGAGTGATGATCTGATGAAGGTCCTTGTGACGGTCTCTGATCAAATTCGCTATGTAGATTAAGAGTTGTCCCCAGAAAAGTAATGTTGCTTGCAGGATCTAATTTTAGATCGACTATAACGAATGTCTTTATGCCAGAAAATTAAAGTAAAGTTGCTGACCCTAGTCTCTCACGTGAGGCAATATTGTCTCAAGATCAAAATTTCTGAATGGTGCAGTGGAGGAGTATTGTTGTTTGCCCTGTGTTCTCTATTGGGGGGAACACATATATCCAAGCTAGTAAATACTTCTAGCACCATGTCCTGACCTGAGCTCAAATGTTGGCTTTGATTTGCAAGTTTATAGCTGACTTTGGCCAGCTTCTCTGTCAGCTTCATTTGTAATGGGACATTTGACACTGATGCATGGCTGGATAGAACTACCGATAGATTCAAAAATAGTTTCTTCAGTGTTTGCTGAGTATATTGAAAGAAGAGGGAAAATAACCATCTGAGAATGATACGTTGGATATTTTAGATATGAGTGATGAAGGTTCAGGAGGGATCAAGTCCATTGAAAATTTCTAGCTAACTAAATGCAATAGATATTGCAAAAGGAAAAGAGACTTTCCATCAAAGGTGGATGCTGAGCAAAATCCTACTATTTGCCATTCCATAGTGTCCTGCTTTGAGTGCACATTTTCTCCTTCAAATATGTCTTTATTTATTTTTTATTTAGGAGCTTCATGTTAAGGTAAGTTGCAAACATGCAGCCCTGAAAAATAGTTTACCACCAAAGACTGGTTTCCCATCACCAGGAATGAGCTTCAGTGAAACTTTGGCTACAAGATTCCCTTGACCTGCAATATAAATCCACTTCTGTTGCTGAGAAACTATTTATGGTCTGTATAAACTTTTTTCAGTCATTATACTTAAAATTCTACATTCTTCACTGAGATCAAGATGTCTCAAACAAGAGCTTTGCTGGAAAAGGGAATGAAAAGGATTTTTTTCCAGTAGACAGCATGCTCAAGGTTAACATATAAAATTCTAATGATCCACCAGTGATTCCTAGGGGTGGGATTCTGTTTAAGATTAAAGGACCTATATTTAGGTGTCCATATGTGAGCTGAGTATTTGATTTCCTGATAGGTACAGTCGACGGACATTGTATCCAGAAAACTATTTAGCTGACCAGCAATTAAAACCAGAATTCAACTGCTTAAGCTTTCTGAAGCTTAAATATCTGGAGCCTTTTGAAATGCCTAAGGCATTCCTACTGGACTGACACATGTAACATAGGATTTACAGGAGATGACACCATTGTGAAGCAGCAGCTAGAGCTCAAGCGAGGTATTTCTCAGAATCTAAAATGACACCAGACTGTATTTAGGCAACCGGATGCCACCCTAGATAACTACTTCAGGGTGAGCTGATAATCCGAGCAACACAGATAGCTCTGCTTTCAGACAGGAAACATCCTAGAGCATTTGAGACATTTACATAGCTTGGACAAACATAACGCAGGCCCTGTAGGAGACACAAACCCTACTGAAAACGCAGCTGTGAGCCAAGTGAGAGCCACAAGAGAACCACAAATGGCAATAGATACATTCATTCAGGCAAATAACTGAGTTCTAGAACCCATTGACCGTCTTAATTACATTTCTTTTAACTATAACAGCAGCTTAGACACTTAGCAGATGTGTAGACACCTGCAGGTAAGCTGTTCTGGGACTTTAGTGTTTTGTCATGTCAATATAGGTATAGAAATTTCTGAGTACCACATCTGAAGTATCTCAGGGTCAGATTGGCAATAAGAAGTGGTTTTATGGATCCACAAGTCTATAGTGGACTCTGAACCAACATAAAATCCAAGCTACTTTAACTCCATTCTCTGTCAAGAGATGAATTAATCAGAACAAGTTTTCTGACCTTAGGCACTTTTCTCCCATTCAGTGCTTTCAGAAAAGATGACAATATCTCCCCTTGCTAAAATGAGACATGTGCAGAAGGAAGACCTCTCTGCTCCTAGACATACTGCATTCAGATCTCACATACCCTGCATCTCAATGTTGTGGTCAACAGGCAGCAACAGATAATCTGCGAATTTTGAAATTGGAGTTACCTTGCATATCATAGAATCGTGGGATCATAGAATATCTCAAGTTGGAAGGGACTCATAAGGATCCTCCAGTCAAACTCCTCTCTCCTCACAGGATAAACTAAGAGCATCATCCAGACGCTCCTTGAACTCTGACAGGTTTGGTGCCATGGCTGCTTGCCTGGGAAGCCTGTTCCAGTGACCGATCACCCTCTCAGTGAAGAACCTTTTCCTAATGTCCAATCTGAACTTCCCCTGATCCAGCTTCATTCCATTGTCCTCGTATCCTATTGCTGGTCACCAGAGAGAGATCAGCACCTCCCCCTCCACTGACCACCTTGAGGAAGCTGTGGACTGCGATGAGGTCAGCCCTCAGCCTTCTCTTCTCCAAGCTGAACAAGCCAAGTAACCTCAGCCGCTCCTCATAAGTCTTGCCCTTAAGACCTTTCACCATCTTAGTTGCCCTTCTCTGGACACACTCTAATAGCTTGATGTCCTTCTTATATTGAGGCACCCAAAACTGCACAGGGAACTTGAGGTGGGGCATCTATTAGTGGGGAAAGGTAAGGTTGAGCTCTCATGTAATTGAGACTTTTGCCCCACTTCCCTGGTTTTCCGACTTGATTGTCACTCCTTGTTTCACACCCTAGGTCAGCTGGCTCCCTGCTCCTTTGTTGCTAAGTTACTCTTGAAAAAATTGGAAATACTTTGCACTGGTTCCACTCCTCTTATACCAAATCTATGCATCCTTGTCTCCTTGTTAGTAGTGTAACGGTCTTATCCAGAGAGTAAATATGTCTGCTGAATGAAACTTAATCTATCTGGTGTGGGTGGTGTGGAGACCCTTGGGTAGAGCCAGTTTAGGGCTGTCAGAACTTGTTCATTTGTTTGGGTTTCCGCACACTTCAGATGATCTTCGTCTTTCTTCTAGGGTTGCTAGGACTCTACCTTTTGTTTCTACTTCCCAGTTCTCTGCTCTTCTCATCTCTAAATCAACTCAAAGGGAGTTGTCTTAGAAAGCTGCACAATGCAGAACGCAGTCTCATCTCATCTTGATGGAAGTCCCTGACCCAAAGGATCTGTGACTGTAATCCTCCTCAGATTAATTGGATTTCTTGCTACGACCACTTACTTTGACTGAGGGGGCTGCTATTTCAATACTGGTATTATTTTGCTCTGTATAAAATACTTAAATATGAATTAGTATGAGAAATGTGACATATTATCCGACTTCCTTTTGGAAAGTCCAACTAGCAGCATCATGGAAGTCTCTCTGTTTTTTTTTTTCTATAGCCCACTGAAAATGTCATTCATGCAAGTGGAGGAAAGCAACAAGAAATTGACAACAGGTGACTTCAGCACACTCGACTGCATGGGTGGACTATTTTCCTAAGTGGAGGGACAAGCTGATTCAGGTTAGTAAAGAAGGAAAGTGAACAAAAATATTTAATATTCTGAGCCTGCAAATGAAAGACAGGACTCAGCTACTCTCCCTTTTCTGATTCAGGCCTTCATTTTAAAAGGAAAACACTGTGTTTCTAGGTGAGGCAAGCCTTTTGTTTGACTTTGAAAAGGAAAGCAAAAAAAAAAATTATCTCAGTTCAGATCAACTCAAACATTGTGTTTTTTCTAAAAGGGGTAAACAGAAAAAGCCATAACTAACAGAGCCCTAACGAAAAGAAGACAGACTCAGCTGAAATTGAATTTCAACAGAATATCTGTGCCTAACTCCCTTCTCATTTGAACAATCTAGGTCACAGCTATTGTCTCTTGGCATTACTATGCATTGGCTTCTAGCGGTATCTTTCCAGCTTGTCTTTGACACCTCTCCCCCACACCATTCCATACCCAACTCCAGTCCTCACAGCAGCTTTTCAGCTATATGTACCTCTCATTCCAGCTATAAAGCTTTATTTTTTCAAACTATTTTCACAATTTCTCTTTTCTTACATTTTCCTTTGCTTAGGAAAATATGTTCTATTGACTTTAATTAAGCTTAACTGGGCTCCAGAGCTTGGAATTTTATCCTTATTTTTAAGAAAATACTATGCGTACTCTCTAAGTTGCATTTCTTGATTCGTACCAATTTTATCACTCTACTGCCAATATGAATGTCACCCCCTCCAGTTAAATCATTGTCCTTTTAGAGTAACTTTGTAGTATTAAAGGCAAATCTGCAACACTTTCATCATGTTGACATTACAGCAACCCAAGATACCCCTGACTGCAGCAATGCTGGGGGCATGAATTCTAACATTTTGCTGTAGGCTAAATTGTAAAAAAGGCTTTAGCAGCTGTGATTGACTATATCTGGTATAAATCAACTAAAATGTATTTAAACTAGTGGCTTTTAATTCGACGTACATAGGTCTGGGGACGACACAACATGATCAGGAGAAATCTCTGCTGCAACTCAGAAATAATGTTGGCATTTGCATTTCCTGGTCTCTGACAGCTTTCACGAAGGTCTCAATTTTCTGTTTTCCTTATGCCAGCCACACTTTAAGCTCACTTCACCTCTCTACCCCCCAAGCAAAACGGTGTGTTAACTTCTTTCCTGAAGCCATGAGTCTTCTCTTTTTCTCTGTTTTTGTTATAATCTTTTTAGCAGCCTCCTCCTCCTCTACATTTTCTGGGTCTAGTCGTCACCTTTCTTTGATTAACTGTAAGTAAAGCTTACAGGCGATTTTGGGTTTTGGTTTTGGGTTTTTTTAAGTTTTAATGTAAAGCAGCTAGAGATTTAGAAGCACAGATCCTATTGGCTTCTGCGGTGGTGTTGTGTTCCTACATATAATAAAGATGCTTTGAAAGTCTGCCTCTGGGTGCCTCAAATAGCACTTACACTGTAGAAACTTAAATGGAAGTGAAGATGTAAAACAAATGCTGAACACCCACAGATTCCTTCAGCTTTAGTAGTTACTGCAGGTGCTTTATCACTTCTAAAATTTGCACATTTTTATTCAATTTGGAAAGGCCAGCACATTTGCAAAGGTGAAGTCTCCACCCTGAAGAGTTTTGTGTTTCAATAAATGTGTTACCAAGGGAAAAAGAAGATGGAGACCTCAAGATACCCGTCTAATTTCAGCTTCTCATCACAAGAGCCCTTCCTTTAACGCTTGATGATAAATATAGTCTATCATTCATCAATTCCTAAAGCAGAAGCAGGGAATCTATACCTTCAGGACAGCTTGAGATTTCTTTTTACGTGACTCATGGCCACTTTACAGAGTGTGAGAGTGTGTGGTGTAAGCAAGGTACCTGAGACATCTGCTTTGCTCTGAGCAGGGGGAAGGTACCCACGCCTGGCTTAAAAGGCCCTGTTGGAGTTTTTCCATTGACTTCCATCAAATTTCATTAAACACTGAATCCTGGCAGAGATTTTGAAATCCCAAATAAGCTGCTACGGGTTCAGTTCACAAAAATGTCAAGACATCTACACCTAACTCAGAGCTGACTCTTTAGAAACTCAATAGCCATTTAAATTAATTGTCATTTGGTGATCCAGTCACCCACACAGCAAGGAAGCTAACCTAACATTTAAACATTTACACGAGTTGTGAGTTGTTTTCACAGATCCCCCTCTTGCTTTTTCTTTTTTTTTTTTTTTGTTTTTAATGGTCTGTGTCTTAAAGCATATAGATTTTTAGACATATGGATTTAATGTTTTGAAATCCAAGTAAGAAATCTGAGAACACTTTGCAAGGTTAAAACGAAGGTAGGACAAATCCCCAAAGACTTCTTTCCTAGTGGTAAGTCTGGGCCTATTTTATAGTAGAGGGAATAAAAACCTTCCTTGGAAAGTCATGTTCTAATTGAACATGAGCTAAACACATCTTTGGGCTAGTGCTTTATTTTTCCCCTCTTATCTTAACAGAAGATTATACACATTATCAAAATTGTATTAAAGGGTTTTCATTGAAATGAATGTTGGACTTGCTGATATTAATAACCTAACTTCCTTGAGTACCTATTCACAACTAAAGGAAGGTCAGAAGCTCGGTATTGTTAAACCGGGAGTTCAGACATTGCCAAAAGATTAAAAATGTGGCTTAAACATAACTTGTATGGGTCATTTTAGTTTGTCTTTTGACTTACTGAGACCCCAGGAGCTCACATTTTCCAAGTTCTGTGTTCCAAAGGGCCCAAGAAACTTGGTTCCTTTGAAACGAAAACTGAGAAGCAGAAGCTTCTGTAAAAGAAAAAAAGGACAAATATCATGAAGTTCAGGATGAAATCTTAAGATATGACAATGTTGTGATCTGGACCTTTGCGATTACAGCTGTAGAGGAATGGTCTCATCTCCTTTATTTCAGAAGAAGGACTGAAGTTCTCCAAGAGAAGACAGCGTGACAAAATAACAAAGAAGCCTTCAAAGATCATTCTCTCACCTCCATGGGAACTTCTGCACTCCTTGAAAGTGGAGCTTTGTGGTGTCACTTTAACACTATGTCTTTAACAAATACTGTGGTGAAGGTGATTCTGGTGGAAAGGTACAAAAATATAATTTTAACAAAAAGGGCTGGTTTCTTCAGAACTAAATAAAAAGTTAAAAAGTCTCCCAATGACTGCCTCATTTCTAGGCAATATATGAATGTAAATTCAAATTTATACATCTTCATATATCTTACATACTTGTTTTACTCAGATATTCCAGTGGTCTGAAGCCCATGAGTGTGAAAGCAAGCTGAAATTTCTTTACAAAGTGATATTTTGTAGTCAAGAATTTACATTGTTTTGATAGCAATTTCTTATTACTTGTTGCTGAAAAACTTTACTTTTCCTATGTACTTCTAAAAAATTATAAACTTCTGAGAAAAGTGAACTTTTTTTTATTTTTCCTATTCAGATTTTTCCAATTTTAAGGTAGAAAAATGAGGAAAAATAAAAGGGAAAAAAACAAGGGATTGGAGGTCAGGGAGGAATTAGAAAACTGTGCTTAAAATTTCATAATTTCTGTACTGAACCCATGTCATTCTATCTTTGTCCTCCCCTTTTCAGTCTTTTTTTCTTTCCAGTCATAGCTGGTAAGTAGAGTGGCCCAAATTATATATCATTTATATTGTATTAATATTCACCATTCCTTATTTTGACAAAACACTGATAAAAGTTGTTTGCTGAAGAAATACATTAATATTAATAAGTGAATAATGAGTTCACTTAAGACTTTCATTATCTGTACATTCATAAGTTTGAAAGATGAATATGATAGCTGAGCAAAAAATATTGCTAATTATGTTCTCAGCTCAATCACCAGAACAGCAGAGCTTTTTCTAGAGATGCGCCAAAAGCAGAAATCAAAATATCAGCCTTGAATTTAAGAGCGGAGATGAAATCCAACCCCAGATCCATTGTTTAGTTCTAGCCTTACTCTCCATCATGCCATAATTTTCTAAATATTTGTTGAAAGAGCTCTTGGGAGTTCTTATGTTTGTTGCAAAAGACTGGCCATACTTATTCCAGTAAGGGAAAACATTGCCCTCACTGTAAACAAAAAGCAGCTGGACTGTGCTGATGAGCTCCAGTGAGAGCGCAGTTTATGCGCACTTTGTTGTAGGTAGGCATTTGTGTATTGTCTGCTTCTCCAGCAGAGTCTTGTTTTATCTTGGAGCCGTTATTGTCTGCAGCAAGACGCATGCAAATAGTCTTCCCATGAGCTCTTATAAAACAAGTGATTGCAACACAAATCAAAACAGTCACAAACTTACTAAGCTGCCTTAAAATTGGTCTGAGAACTAGTTGAGGACCAAAGAACAGCTGGACTGGGCAAGTGGTGGCCACCAAGGTCTGAGATAACTCCCTTACTGAAGTCTGGGATTGTTTGTTTCCAGGAGACGCAGGAGAGCAAAGTCCACCCTAGGAACATTTTCTTGTCATCTTGTTCATGCTTTGGAAATTGAATTGCACAATATTTTTTGCAGGAAGAAAGAAGCAAAACCAAAACAAAACCTTCCACAAAAGAGTTTTACTGTACATTTGAGGACAAAAATAATAAGACCAACTCCGTCTTTAGTGCCAAGTAAAGTCAGGAAGATCATTTTCTTCAACATTTTGACTGAGTCTGTTAGGCCCTCTTCATTATAAAACTTCCTGTATTGTTCCCAGTGGGAAACATGATTCCAGAGTAACTTCTCTGTCAGATTTGTTCTGGTTGAACAGCGTGAAGATCGAATCTTTAAATTAATGTAGGAAATAGAACAGTTGAAACGGTTGAAAGATGTTTTGCCTATTACAAGTTTATGCTTATGGAATGTAGATCTTCATGTATTTTTGCGTTATTTGGACATATCTAATTAGTGGGTCAGCTGGAAACTTGAGTTAGCCCAACTGGGTCTGACTTGCTCTCTTAAAATCTTTATCCGTCATCTGTAAAAGGAGATTTGTACAATTACTGCCTTAACTTGCATACTTCAGTTAAATGCCAAGAGATTGGTGAGATGAAACTGTATGTCTATGTTCATGCTAACTAATATTCTGAAATGATGAATGTATATATTTCTGAAGAAATCCTTTTAATTTCCTTGATGTGATGCAGATGGATTTTTCCCAGTGGGCCCCATGACTATTCCAGAGGGCAAATTCAATCACCAAATAGTCCATTGACCGTAAGGAAGATTATGTTCTGACTTCTAGCCTCAGTGAAATGCTCTAATTTAAGCACTGTGAATGCCTTCCAGCACGATCGCTTGTTAGGTGAAACAGGCAAAGTTATGGTCTTTTGTTTTAAAGAATTATTTTTACCTTTTCTGAGCTGAAGCGGTAGCTAATATGAAGATATTTCAAGACAAAGGCGTTTATATTTCGAGGAACAAAACAAAGAGATATTGTAATGGCATATATGAGCTACATTTACCCTGAGGCATTTACCATAAAGTTCAGTTTATTTTTTATTACATCATTCTGACAGCTTTGAATAGGAAAAGTGAACATATTGGGATTGTCACTGGGAACTACCATTTGCGTCTGTTGATGCATGTGGGAGAGGGAGTATTAGGAAAGGTATCAGCATCTGTGTGCACGCAGGCATGTAGAGCTAGAGAGCTCCCTTAGTTCCATTTCATTTGGAAGTCAAGAGGGACAAAACAGTTAAATCAACTGCTGTGTTTTTTACAGGGAAAGGAGGGAGGGAGCGAGGTTGGGAAGAAGGAAAAGAAGGAGGAATGGATGGAGGGTGAGAAAGAGGGAGGGAAGGAGGAAAGAAAGTAGGCAAGCAGGCAGACAAGTATGCAGGAAGGCTAGACAAATAGAGGAAAAAAAACCCATAATAAAAAGAGACATAAAGAAAAAAAATAAAAAGAAAGAAAAAGTGAAAGAAAAAGAAAAAAGTGAGCAAAAGAAAAAGTGAGAGAGAAAGAGAAAGAGAGAGAAAAAGAGAAAGAAAGAAAGAAAAAGAAAGAAGGAAAGAAGGAAAAAAGGAAAGAAAGAAAGAAAGAAAGAAAAAGAAAAAGAAGGAAAGCAAGCTAAGGAGATCAAAGGCTGAGCTCTTCCTACATATTTGCCTGGAGAGGTACACACAGGTATGTTTGATGTGCAGACACAATTTAAAATGACCTTCTACAAATGCCCTGGTGCACAAAACAAGAAAAATCCATCACTTTAAATGTCTGGAAAAGTTCATTACGCTTTCTCTAGTCTCTGTGGAGCATCTTTAAGCAAAAGCATGGTAAATAATGTATCAATTTTCTATCGCCACCTATGAGTGAAAATACAGAACTGCAAATTATTCTTCTGTGCATAATAGAGGAAAGATATGTGATGGCTGTAGTTCAATTATTTCAAGACATTTATATTTCTATCTGAGGTGAAACCAGCTACCATCTTTCGTTTCTGAAGGAGATGCATCAATTTTCAGCACAGGTAGGGTTTAGTTTACTTGTATCATAAATTTTGAGACTTATTTCAGCAGTTCTGCTGTCCTGTGCTAACTGAAGCCAAAATGTGGGTGTTGCATAGTCAAAAACACAAATGAGCTTCTGTTTTGGACAGGGCATGCCATATGGAAATCAAGTTAATTTCAGCCTCCTGTACCTACATTGCATTTCCAGACTATGAGGTCTAAGATATAGGTAGAGACTTAATGGCAACTGGTGCAAGAGGGGAAGAGGAAATAGGAGGGAAACATGGATGAAAATCCATTAAATCAGCAACCAGCTGAAAGTGGGATAGACCAGAAGATCTGAGTGAATTTAAAACAGTGAGATACAGAGTGGTTGAACAATGGAGATGGAAGAGGACTGGAGACGGGACAGGATGTGCAGGATGACAGGATTAGGGCGGAAATGGGTATGGCTGCTAAAAGTACATGGTTCAGAAGGTCACAGGGTAGAAAGGAGTGAATCCTGTGAGATGGCAACAGCAGGACTTGAGGAAGAGTAAGGCAAAGTGAAGACAACACAGGATGTGTTGAGGCACTACTTCAGGATTCAGGAAACCTGGATATCATATTTAGGTGAACCACAAGCTTCCTATGTGATTGGAAAAAGAGGAAAAGAGAGAAAAAAAAAAACCAACGTAAAATAACTATGGGCCCAATTCATGGAAAGAGTCCTGGTGGGATTCATTAAATGAATGAAATATTACAGCAGAGAGATCTTTGAACTAGTCTCCCCAAGCTCCTAAAGAGTCATTGAGGAAAAACACATGTAGGTTGTGAATCATCTGTGTACATTTGGTTAGATGAATTGCATTTGAAAAGTGCCTATTTTTCTCCATTGTCTATGAAAGGAGTCAAGGGTGACTAGCTCACATGGAGACTCTTGAAGCAGTCATTCAGCCGCCTCCTTTTATGAATGGAGAGAAATAGGCACTTCCAGCTTGTGATTCATTCCAGCTATCCCAAGCACTTGTCTAAATTGCCTTCTGGAATTGCCTTTTATTCCTTTATTTAAAGAAAAACTCAGTCTGTTATTCCCGAGTGACTAACAGACTGTGATAACTCACACTTTCATGTCTAAAGTTAGGTGAGATGAATCCCGCTCATGAAATGTGAATTCCCAATGGATTCCTTCCTGCAGGCCAGTTTGTTGCCCAAGGTCTAGAAAACAGCAAGGCTGAATTCAGGTTTACATTATAACTCTCTGTTCATCTTTTTCTCCTGTCTCCTTTCACGAGGTTGTCATCTAACATCCTGGTGCTGCGAGTGCGGCTCTCGGATGCACACCTCTCTTGATGCACCACGTAGAGGCAATGCTATGGAGGTGGCTAAATGCTCAGCATTTTGGCAGCTCAGGAGACATCGCTGCAGCTCCAGCCCACGGTATCCTTGTGCTTCAGCTGTTGGTGGTAGGACTGCCTATTTCACAATAAGGATTAATGAACACATGGAGGTCGTTAGCAGGGAGGGAAGAAGGTACAAAGGTTACAGTAGAAGTCATAAATAAAATGCCACGGTGTAAGATGCTGAGGAGTTCATTGAAGGACGTAGTGAAGTTGAAGATAGGTAGACAGTAGCAAGATTACAAACTTACTATAATAAAGTGCATATTAGGCATACGGTACATTCTGAAGCAGGTCTTTCTGTGCTTGTGTGGGCTCTGCTGTGAACTATCTGTGTGCTCCTCAGCAGGGCACAGGAAAACTCTTGGGAAAGTTGGGCACTATTTGTTTACACAGTATTAGCCAAAATGGAGCTTCCGTTTAAAGCAATTTTTATTTATCCTCATTACCACTGAGGATAGAGAAAGCTTCCAAAAGGCAAAAAGAGCCTTTTGTCAGGTCCAAGAGCAATGAACACATGATATTTTTGCTTTGTTTTGCATTATTTGAATGGAGGTGTAAAATATGAACATTATATTGTGTGCTATATGTTAAAGGAATCACAGAATCAGAATCACAGAATGGTTAAGGTTGAAAGGGACCTGTAGGGGACGACTGGTCCAACCCCTCTGCTCAACCTGCAGCCAGTTACCCAGGACCGTGTGCAGATGGCTTTTGAATATGTCCGAGGTGGGAGAGTCCATCGCCTCTCTGGGCAACCTGTTCCAGTGCTCAGTCACCCTCACAGTAAAAGCATTTCCTTATGTCCAGAGGGAACCTCCTGCGTTTCTGTTTATGCCCAACTGGGCACCAAATGACACAAATACACTTCTTGAGATGGTTGTTTCATTTTCATAGGAAATATGCCAGTTATCTGCAAACTTTCTCTTTCTTACGTTAAGTATTTCATATGAAAATAATATTTATCACAAGTCTAACGAATATTCCCAAAATATTAAGGAAAAGTGTATTTTTGGAAAGCCTGGGTGGAGCCTGGGTGGAGTGTATAAAGTATTTGCCATTTCACATTGATTTTGGTAGTATTGCTGGTTTTAATTAAAGAATTTCACAAAACAGTCAGATGAGATAAAGAAGAAAAGCTTTTTTCAGCCTCCCTATTCACCTTCCCTTTCACCTCCAGGTGCTCATTTTTAAACACTGTAGCAATATATTTAGGGCCTGAACATCAGAGTTTTAGTTTTCATTGCTTGCTGACCAGTACAGATGGTTAGGAATTTGGTGTATAAGCTTGAGAATGCCCTGTGAGAAGAAAACTCTTAAACCGGCTCTATTGGACTGTCAAGAATTTATATTTCCAGTAGTTATTTTTACTACTGAAAAAAAAATCTGTTACTTAAAACAAATTTATTTTGCCATCAGATATACTGTTAAAAAAGTTCAATTAAAACTTGTGCAAATCTCAGGATCTTTCTACTGCACTGAAGATATAATAGAATATATTTTAATTTGAGTGAAAGGATGTTAAAGACATAATAAGAGACTTTGACAGCTTTCCCAGAGAGCAAATGAAATTTAACTATGCAGATCCTACAGGCAAAAAACAATTGTTCTCAGAGATCTTCTGTTTAATACACCTCAGTTCAGCAAATATGGCTTTACCACTAATCCAGGTAAAATAAAAGCAATATTTTAAATGATTATTCTACAGTCTGAGGTGGTTGTCCTGAGATCTTTGAGGATAAAATAGAATATGGAAAAATTCACTCAAGACAGATGTGATGTCAATAAACCCTTTAAGGGAAGAACGGGAAATTCACATGACCTTACATCAAAAGCACAATTATTAGACATTTGAATAGCTAAAATTGCTCTGACTACTCATACTACTTTTTTCTTTTAGTACCTGTATACAAAGTTAGAGTAGATATGTACTGTATTCAGTTTTTTCTGTGAATTGTGTTTAAATCTTAATCTCTAATTTAACAAGCCAAACAAAAAAAGGGCCTGAAACTCAAACTGAAATGGCAATTTGGAGATTGTAGTGTTTCTTTGCTTAGCTTGGTATTAAAAAAAAAAAAAAAGTAAAAGAAACATATGAAGAGGAAAAGAGGCTTAGAAACTGGGCACAAATCACTCAAAAAATTATTTTAACCAATTTAAAGCTGGGTACTCAGTGGGTGTAATTGGTTGAATTGACTACCCAAGCTGAGAACTAGCTTTCAGTCTTTAGAACTCATTAAAATTAAGTGTAAAATTATGATCAAGCTGAGAATCCGTGGTGCCAAGTATAAATTGCCAAACTCATTGGACTTCCATTCTAAAAATGACACAGGGTCAGATTTTCAGAGGTGGTTACATGGCTACAACAGCATATTCCTGATAACTAAAATCTTTGAAGGCCCTGCAGCTCGTACCTCCTAGGAAAATGCTTGTGTCCTTAATTTTCTCCTAAACACAAATGATACATAAAAGTCTGATTGTTTTCATTACTGGAACTTAGTCTCTTAGAAACTTCAGATTCCTTTGAAATATTACTTCAAACTCTCAGCTGACATGAATTTAATGATATGATGTTACTGATGCTCATGAGGCTCAAAATATCCTTTATTATTCCAACACACCTAGCTCCATGAGTCCTGTTATGCAAGGATCAGTTTTTATCCAATAAAGGGTTAGCTTCTGCTTCTTGTCATCCAGAAAAAAGTCTGAAAATGTAAAACAACACTTAAAGCTAGAAGGAAAACAAATAGAATTAGTTCTATGATTCTATTATACTTAGAATATCTTGTGAACTTTTTTACATTGGATCTGGTCTTCCAAGAAGGGGACAGACTCGTCACTTGTCAAAGGCTGAGGTTATCAATACTGAGCTCCACTGATACACAAAAAGAAACCCACAGGTTTTTCTTAGAGCGAATACCACGGAGATCATCATTACTGTGTAAATAAATAAC
This sequence comes from Burhinus oedicnemus, assembly GCA_008921705.1. Classification (NCBI taxonomy): domain Eukaryota; kingdom Metazoa; phylum Chordata; class Aves; order Charadriiformes; family Burhinidae; genus Burhinus; species Burhinus oedicnemus. Next base: position 1,139,146 of record VFFE01007854.1, read on the forward strand.
ACAGAGAGAACCGAATAGAGTGCCTGTATGCTATAAATACCTTGAAATCAGCAGAAATGTCATTCCAAAAAAGGGAGACCCAGTTTTGCAGAACTACAATAAAGAATTCCACATGAAAGGCCCAAAGGGAGAGGTGGGTTACAAAACCATCTTTCTCTGCTGCTCCTCTTGGCTTTTCAGGTGTTTTCTCTTTTTTTCTCTCTCAGTCCTGGCTCCGTCAGGCAACTTGCTTATTAAGTAAACAGCCTTCAGAGCAGCTTGTCTGAGGAATACAGTTCCATTAGGTAAAAATATGGAGCGAGAAACTCTCGAGAAGCAATGATCAGAGATCTAAGAATACAAATGAACAAATGCATTTTCTGATTTAAATACGTTATTGTTATTAGCATCATTATTCATCTTCCAGCAGCTTCAGAACAAACGTCTCGCTGCAGTAAACTTTCATGGGCACAAACATTCATTCTCCCCTAAATAACTTCCAATGTAATTGAATGTTAGTAATATAAAACACTTATCAGGAAATGAGACTGACTCATACAGAAAGCCAACTCACTACGTGACAGGTGGGTTCCAACCTATTTTTTTAAGTTGGAAAAATGTTTTCTGTGTTGATACCGGGGTTTCTCGAAGACTGGTTGTTTTTTTTAACATGCTCCCCTGTAGTGACAGCTGCCAAAAACTTTGTCTTTTCTCCATTCAGCCTCAAGCTTAATGATCCTGTTTCCTAACAGTCTTCAAAGCTTTTTGCAGAAGAGGAGGGAAGGTCTGCAGAGCTTTCTGACTTCCCCTGCAAAGGCCCGTGTTGGTGCACAACGTGTGCCGGGAGCAGCACCGGGACTATGGTCCCCTGCAGCAGCCCAACGGAGCTTCTCCAGCTCCACCGCTCAGCCGTCGTCCCACAGCATCCTCTTCTACCACATCTCAGGGCAGGAATCTCCTGTCTTTGCTACTCAAAATTAACACCCTTCTTTTTGTGTCCAAGGCCTACAAAGCACTCTGGAAACAGAAAGCATTTCAAAACATGCCTGGAGCATCACTTTAGAAACAAGCAGACGCACAATATCCCTGTCAGGCAGAACAATGCTATTATACTAATTTCACAGATGGATAAGCTTGAACGCAGTAAGGTAAAGGGCTAGATCCTGTTTGGTGCTGTGCTTCGATATTTTAGGGGATTAAGCAGCACAAAGAGCCTTTTTCCCCCTAGCAGGAAAGCTGAAAGAGAATCTACACAAGGAAAAAGAAGAAGAAGGGCAACTGTAAATGCGTTTACTCATGCAACACGTCCACGGAAGAGCGTGGTGTGCCAGCTAGAGGGCACGCTCCTCTTTTCTGCTGAGCTGCACAGGTAACGAAGGCCCCAATGCACATTTTCCCAACGTGCACACTTGTTCTTTTTTCAACAGCGGTAAACCAGGACCCCCTCTGCCTCATAACCCCTCTCTTTCCCCGTTCTCCCAGCTGGCATCAGTCCAAAGCAGATGTTGCCTCTGCTGCACTCCTTTCACCCTCACCTCACCAGCAGGGCAGGGTTTGCCCAGAACAACCTTGCTCAAGCACACGGAGAGCACCCAGATGTCCTCATGGCCACGCTCCGATCTCTACCCGGACCCTCCCCTGAATATTAATGCTCATCTTATTGCGTGTTCCCTGGACGAGACTGCACTTCGGCAGGCTGAAGGAGCTTTTTGCATCTGTTAGGCAAGAGGATTGCTGGGCTTGATCTCACTTTTTCACTTTGCACAACGTGAAATTTTTAATTGTCTCGTTGAGAAAGGGTGGCAGCTGACAATTGTTTTGTTCAGACTCACAGAGCTGATAATGCTCTGTTCATGAAACTGGGGGTGCTAATGACTCGTGAGCTGATATTTCCTCACACTCGATTGTGCACAGTGTACTTCATAATTTGAGCTTGTCATTTTCATTTTTCAGGCGGGAAAAGAACCCAATAAACCCTCTCTTTATTCATGGGAAACTTCTCTTTAAGTGTGTAATTACATCTTGATGTTCCCTGTGATTTGTGACTTGTTCATTCCATTGAAAGCCTCTTTTAATACATTTTCATAAAATATTTTCTTCCTTGGAAAAAAAAAAATGTAATTTTTCCATGTGACACACAGTGGGGATAATGTTTTCTTATGTATGAGTACTTCACATACATATAGGATGCTTCAAAGTGCTTTTACAGCATAGAGAATCTGTGGCCGCTCCTATCCTGAGAATTATTGCAAGAGGAAGGGACTTACCACTTCTGCAAGTGACTGTCATTTCACTATATAGAAGCACCTGCCTATCCATCTCACGTCCTCACCACAGAGACAGTAGGGGTCTACCAGAAAGAGCCTTCCACATCCAACAAAGCTTTAATAATCAGACCTTCAATGTAAATGTAAGGGCAGTTTGCAAAAATCTTACAGAAATAAACTGTTCCAAATCATGTATCACCCAGTTGCTGTGGCTTTGGCTAGGTGAATTAAGGGGCTGAAAGATAAAGTGCTTTCAGTATCTTAGCAGGCTTTGAAGGCTTATTTTAGTATCCATTATTGCTCATAAAGAATTATTTTTTCTTCTTAGTGCTGCAGGCCTAAATATTAAAAATAAACTGTTGGCTTTAGGTCTTTCCTTTTTTTAGATCACTGTGAAGTACTGTTCTCTGAAAAGCGGGAAACTTTCAAGTGTCTTCGTTTAGAGAATCCAAATTGCTAATGATTTTAAAACAATCTTTTCTGTAATTATCTTGTAGACAACTGCAACCAGAATCATCTTAAGGGAGGCCCCAGCATAAGAAGGACATGGACCTGTTGGAGCTGGTCCAGAGGAGGGCCACAAAGATGATCAGAGGGCCAGACCACCTCTCTTATGAAGACAGGCTAGAGAGGGTTGGGGTTGTTCAGCCTGGAGAAGAGAAGGCTCCAGGGAGACCTTATAGCAGCCTTCCAGTACCTCAAGGGGGCCTACAAGAAAGCTGGAGAGGGACTTTTTACAAGGACATGTAGTGATAAGACAAGGGGTAATGGCTTCAAACTGGAAGACGGCAGATTTAGACTGGATCTCAGGAAGAAATTTTTCACTCTGAGGGTGGTGAGGCACTGGAACAGGTTGCCCAGGGAAGCTGTGGAGGCCCCACCCCTGGAAGTGTTCAAGGCCAGGCTGGATGGGGCTTTAAGCAACCAGATCTAGTGGGAGGTGACCTTGGCCATGGCAGAGGGGTTGGAATTAGAGGATCTTTAAGGTCCCTTCCAACCTAAACCATTCTATGACTCTATGATCCTATGACATATTACCTAAACAATCTGTGAGACAATCACTATTAGAAGAGTATCTAGCCCAAAAAGGCCAGATTAACCTTTTTATTCCGTGAGTGCAGGATTGAGACAAGGGAAGGCTAGAGTCTGTCTAGGGTTTGCAGCTTGTAGTATCAGGGAACCAGACACAAAAGATGATTTCAGATGCCAAAGTACAGAATATCAAAAGTTACGCAGGTAAAAAAAAAAAGTAAAATACAGGTATGTTTCATATTTAGTCATATTTATATGCAAATAAAATTTTAGTTTGCATCATCACCCATGGTGTCCTGATACAATAAATACGGAAAATTTATCATCTATAAGGAGTCAGACAAGCCTAGAGACAAGGTTGTTTGCAATCACTTAACAGCATATGTACCTGACTTCCCATTCCTTTCTAGAGTTTAGGCACTTGTCATGATAGAAAGGGAGAGATTTTTCTCAGTGGCTTTAAACACATGCGGTCCAAGCTTGTTACCTGCCAAAATTTGGAGTTTCAATGCTCTTAAACTTAGAAAATCTCATACACACATTTTCCATTTCCTAAGGCACTTTTCCAACCACTAGGCTATAAACTTGGGATAAAGTTGACCGAAGAAGCAACGGTCATGATGTCAGCACATAGTGAGGAGCCTGACTTTTTAACATGGTTGTTAAGAAATCTCTTCTGGGAGAGAAGGAACTGAATTGTAACCCCTGATAATGAAATAGTTTCTGTGTCATAACCAATGACTGTCTCATGTGAAAGACGTTAGTGTAAGACCAAAGTTAAAATACTTTCATACATATGTGGGTGGTTTGGGTCAGCTATGTAGAGAGCAATCACAGAGCATATGTAGGTGTACACACTTCCTCTGTGTTTTAGGAACCAAACAGGGAACTTTATGTCTCGCTCAAAATTACCTGCCAGAAGTCATCCAAACCCTGTGAGAACTTGTCCTCAGGCTTACACGCTCGTTCATATTCATATATTTGCTTAACCTCACTGACATTTCTCTATCTTCATGCCCTGAAAAAGATATATTTAAAGAAAAAAAAGTCAATATGCTAAGATATATTTCTTAGGCATGAACAATCTCTTCATGGTACATAGTCTGAAAGTCGTGTGACCATCATTATCGTTAGCAAATCTGTACTAAACACATAACTGATGCTCCCTTCTCTGTCAATTTTACGCTCTTAGAAATCAGTCATGCAAATACTATTCAGATGATTTGATTTAGCAAATCTGATCTGCCCTCTTCTAGAGGTAAGCTGAAGAGTGGTTTAAAAATCATAAGGACTGTAATCCCCATTTCTAACTGAATGCATTTCGTTACACAGATGCAGTTAAATAGTTTTGGACATCAAATTCTTCCTAAACTTGCCTCAGTTATTAAAAGCATTGAAATATTCCAGAACAATTTTCCAAAGTACTACAGCTAAACTACAATTTGCTGTGAGTGTTACACAATAAGGAAATACACAGAATATTATCTCAATTTAATAAATTCAGATTTATCTCACCTAGCTTTATCCATTGAAGAGTTAGACATCTACCCTAGTTATCTGGGGTTTTTCAACAGCCAAAGGAGAGAGAGACATCTCCAGAGCGTGATTCATCCCTCCTATCTTAAATACCTATCTCACTTTGGAAGCTGATGCAATTTCTCCTAGCTGTTAAAAAGGGATGTCTTATTTCTAATCTGAATCTGTCTAGCTTCAGCTTCCAGCTATTGGATCCTGACATGCTAGATTAGTGAGCCGTTTACTGTAAAAAATATCTTCTCTCTGTGCATGAAGAGTGCAAGTAATCTACTCTTCAAAGAACTAAATAGATAGAGATTCCTAGTTTCCCACTATATGACATTCTGGTTGCTCTTCAAATAAGTCTTGAGAGATAATATTTCTTATCACCCCAACCTACACAGCTGGAAAAAAATAGGCAGGTTTCTGGGCACATAAGCTCTTCTTTAGGTCTCACTGAGTTCAAAGCTTCTCAATGAAAAGCAAATTCATTTTCATTTTTGAGAAACCATTTAACTTGATAAATTAAAGCTTTGCAAGCGAAGAAGCACTTCTTACACGTAATTGGCACTCTAAGGTTTTAATTCAACAAAAAGCATCACAATAGTGAGCCAATTTGTCTTCTATTGCCAGGAGTCTCTTTCCAGTATGTACACAGCAAATTCCGTACATAAATGTGATGATTTAAGATCACACTCCTGAAGTTCGCAGGAATCAACGGGATTGTTTCCACTAAATGACTTCCATTTAGGCCTTTTGGTTCAACTCTCTGTACTCACCCAGGATGAAAACTTTCATGGACATTGAACAGTAGTCATTAGGAAGCTATGGTGTGCTCGTAGGAATAAAGTTCACATAAATGGTGAGAGAAAGCACATTGTTAATTTGCATTTTACTTTAAAACTCAAAGTGTATTCTAGAAACCCATGACCCTATTATCAAAGGCTAGAAGAAGATAATGAGATTCTAAATAAGGCTCTGAATAAATGAAGGTTTTCTCTCAATTATGAATGGATACATGCTTACTATTATAGAGGTGTTCTCATGTCACTTTTCTGAGGTCTTTGTCAAAACTTTCACTTTGTCAGATGAAGGTCGAGGGGACATTTTTATTTTCACAATTACAAGATCACTATGAAAAAGGTCCCTAATAAAAAATAAATCCAATCCCCAAGCAAAGAGATTCCGACAACTAGAGGGGACAACTATGAAACATTTGACATTTTCACCCTCTTGGAAATATAGACCCATTACTTCATCCTTACTTTCCAGTCAAGTCCTCAATAAACAGATTAAGCTGAGACAAATATCCTGGGATCCAAGAAATTAATAGGCGAAAGAAACAAAATAAAGCTGAAGCTGTAAAAAAATGACCAGCTTTTGCATTTAATCACAGATACGAAATTAATCTATTTTTCTGAAAAATTCTTCACCTTGTTTTTCCTTTTTTCTTTTATTCCTGAGATTTCACAACTTGATTTTAGTGCCGAAAAGAACTATTTCAGTAAACCACACAGGAAAACAACATTTCAATGGTAGCAAACATACTGATACAAAATTTAGAAGATATTCTAAAGGCTTTCCCCAAATCTGAGAAATAATGATAAACAAAAGCAATGTTATTGTTAATTTAATTACAGTAATTAATACTGTAAGATATATTGTTTGCAGGAAAAATGTTACAAGTGATTCAGTCTATTAGTTTAACTATTCTGGACAATACCCAATATCTGACACCTCACAAAATGCCAATTACTTTATCAATAATAATTCTGTCCAAATACACAGTAAACAAAAAAGCAGGAATATCGTTCTGTCTCTATAGTAAATAGTATGTTACCCTAAAGCACAAGACCTCTTTCGTCTTTTGTCGTGGCATAAATAATACTGTTGGCATTGCTTCATTATTTCTTGAATCTACATTGGATTTTCCCTAGGGCATGGCAGCTGAGACATGCTTGATTCTCTTTACGTGTCCTGTTACTTGTCAACAAGCTAATGCAATTAGGACTTTTCCTTCCTAGTGGTCTGTGTGTGTGCCCTGAGTGATTGGTTTTATTTAAAGATGGACCAGATTCAACATCCTTCCTGGTGAAGAGTTCCACAAACCGCAGGTGCGACTCAAATCAGAGCCCAGTCACAATTAGTTTGGCATATTTAGTATTTCTTTGAACCAGCTCTCCAGTGGAATTCTTGTGTTACTTCACAAATAGTTGCAAATGAAAATTGGCTGTTGGATTAAAATAGAAATGCATAAGCTTCTTATGAAGTATCCCTGCTATGAATAAGGGTTGTGTTGAAAAATCCAGCTATTCATATTATACACAGTAGACATCTTTCCACCTGAATGCTTTCCTCTTTCTTGATCATATAAGACAAACAAGAAAGCTTCTCCTGAGTTAGAAACAAGGCTAACCCCTTCAAATCCACCAATTTGAACAGAGAAAGAACAAGTCATTCATTTTCCATCCATTTTTATTTAAAACTGTAGCATTTATATCTCTGATGAAATATGCAGTTTTGTTTCATTGGCAGTTACAAAGCCCTTTTGTGCTGTTATCTTATTCTTTATATTCATGTATCTTTCTTTTTGAAAGCTAACAAATGACAGATTTTTAAACTGTCTCAAATCTTTTAGAATTCCTACACTTTCAAGAACTTTAGTCACTCAAAGCTGTAAAAATTGGGAACTGTGATAGATATTTTAAGTGTACTTTCACAACTTCAATTTCTGATTTTCAGTAAAAATCACTTTCTGGCATCAAAACGGACTTGGTTGAATAGAGCTTATCGTAGTCACAAATCTATTTCAGTAGTTTCTCTAGGTATAGGTAAGACCGCTTAACCACATTTTCTGTTTCAAAACATGAAAACAAAATCAAAACCAAACCCAGACTTCAGTTATTCACACTAATTCTTGGAATTCAAAACCAGATTTTAAAATCTTCCATTTTCATATAGTTCTTATTAGACATATAGTTCATTTCTTTGGGCTATAGCTGAAGAACAATACTCGTGAGCCCTTTTTTGTGATGTTTGCATCCTATCTGCAATACATTCAATAAGAACTTTCCTTTTGACTTGGATAGGATCAAAATTTACCTGTAAGGGAACAAGTAACACAGTGTTTTAGTTTGTAACAGTATGTGATCAGCATTACTCCCTCAGAGACAATCCCCCAAGTTATGTGATATCTGAGGAAAATATTTATAAATCCCTAGAGTGTCATATTTTTACAATGGATATTCTTGCAATTATTCATGTTCTGTCTGATATATACTCACCCTCACAGTATTTTTCCTACTTCTGGCTGTTGTACCTGATGCCGCCAACTGAGACAAGACCTTGATTTTCCTAGAAATGCTCCAAACAGCAGTGAGAGGCAATTGTCAACTCACCAAAAAGTGGGCAGAAGAGAAGATGGACACAAGGAGGTGAAGTGATTTTCCTGTGGCCACAGGGTGTATGACTTGAATACATGAGGTGTAGAGCTCGGAAGGGAACGGTGATGCCCATTTTGGAGGACAGGGCTGATCCGTGCTCCGTTCACATCATCTGTGTTGCTCAAAGGGTATCGAAGGGAGTAAAAGGACCTCTTAAAAGTCGGTTGTGTTAACCGTACCGTTTTGAGGACACTAGCAATGAAGGTGTCCACTCCAGATAATGAACATGGACAGAGGGAGAGAAGATAAAGAGGAAAAGGAGAAGTGCCCAGTGTGAAAAGCTGACCACATTACAGGCAGCAAAAACTAAAGTTCTGGCAAAACTGGGCTACACGTACACAACAGCTCCCAATAAATCTGATAATCTCACAACCAATAATATAGCAGAACCAATCTCAGCTCACCATAAGACAAAACTGCATCTGTGAAGCAAATTATCATTATTTTCCAGTGGGACACTGATATAACATTCTGTAATATTCTTTTCTAACAAATTAGATTTTCTTAAATAATTCTACATATGTAAGAAAAGCTTTTCATATTTTTCTGAACTGAATTATTCACTGACTGTAGAACTTCTGTTTTTTCATTTGGAAAATATCTTCTTTAAATATTTAGAAAAAATATCTATAAACAGCATGCAGTTTTAATTACAATTTATACGCTTGCATTTTAATTGCCTTTTAAACTAATTTAGCTTGTTCTTAAAGTTAATTAAACTCATTGGGGGGAAAATGTTCCTTAATTCAGTTGTGAAAATGGAGCAGATGTGGAGATGTATTTGTGATTGTGTCTATCAGTCTGAACTTACAAGAATCCTTTTTATCTTAAACTCTTTAATAGACCTTTAAAATAAACTGTTTCCCATATGAGCAAGGTGCCCTGTGCATTTCCTGTGTGCTTTCAGCATTAAAACTGTACGTGCACAACACATTCTGTTTTAATTAGTTTGCCCCTTCTAAAATACATTGAAGCTGGATATGGAGGAGGATACACCAATGTCTCTATTGTTAGAACCTCAGGTTTTGGGGTCTTTCCGCTCTGAGCTTACAAGTATTGAAGTAATTAATATTCAAAAGTAGGGCTTGATTTGAAAAATTATGACTTTCGCAATGAGCTTCTGGGATGCCTGTGAGCATTTCAGCAGTGAGCAGAGGGAAAGCACATTCTTAGGAGAGAAAAACATTAGGAATACACATCAGTTGAATTAGAGGTCACTGTGGCACCTGCATTTCAGTCCTTGACGTAGGTTTGAAGTGACTGACCCCATGCTCACAGCAGTTCTGCTGTTGCAGAACTCGTTGTGGGCTGGCTGCAATGCCCACAAAGTCCAGACCTCTGAGCGGTTCGTCCACACTGAACTCGATATTAAACCATTTGTTTAAAGCTGGTTCAGGTACCTCTGCTCCAGGCATAATTACAACTGTCAACCCTGAAAAATGAAATTGTTCAGAAAATGATATGGGAAAAATTAAATTCCCAGCTATCAGTTTCTCAAGGGAATTTCCTTCCAGCCAAATAGCCTACCAGTTGACAAGCTTAGGTTACCACCTTGCTGCGGTGGTAGGCTGTGCATACTGGTAGCCACCAACGAAGAAACTCATAGCCCATTTTCCCTGAAGTGACCTGTTCATATTACTCTCCCAAAAGAATTTATTTGCTAATCAATCTAAACTAAACACTAACTCTCCAGCCTGTCATGAAAATGGTCCAGTGAAGATTTCTGGTTACAGTGATAGTACCTGATACATAAACAATGAGGGTATCGCAGACAATTGGACCTTTGATAGATACAGAACGTTAAAACCATGAAATGAACGAAAGCCTTCAAAAAGACCATTAAAATGATCAGAAGTGACTACCCCACAATGCTCGTTAGAGCAGATCTTGAATGTCGTTTAACCAACATAAGCAAAGAGGGATCTATGGGGAGGGTTGAGGGAGAACAATAGCCAGTGTTTCAGTCGCTTCTGAATGGAGTGCTAGGTACCTAGAAATTCAAAAAGAAAAAAAGAATAAAGAGGGGGAAAAAAGCCCTTTCATGCTCACTGTATCCAGCATCTGTGGGTCAGTGATTCTGAGGTCACTGACATAGCCTTACAAGTTTTAAAAAGAAAGCCTCAGTTAGCCTATGGTTCTGTTATTGCAGCAGAAACAAGCTCGCTGCTGGTTTGTTAACTTGTTTTGATTCTGCTCTACTCTTGTTTCATTGACGTACACAAGGCTGACATCCAGAGACACTCTTCTTGGGCAGTCATGTGTATCGGGCCCGGTACGCTCACTGTCAGCTTGATAGGACTACTAAATGGCTGTGCGCTGATCCAGAAGCAAGTATTCCTCACACTGTGCAACTTGTTGGAGCTTTTATGCATACTATATAGTGTGTGACAGCTACTTTTGTGCATGTGTAGCTACTGATTATATACACATTTAAATTCCTTTGCAGTAGTGTCTGCATGTATTGCACTTACAGGTAATTTTTTTTTTTTTCTCCTTTTGTCATGAGTCTTTATTTTTCATGCTCTTTGGATTTGAAAAGATTATTTTACAAGCTCTTTCTTTACTGACCATCTGTGTTTGCAAGAACTATTTCATTCACTGTTACAGCATATAAGCCCCATGGAATTAATCCATCCTTTCACATCCAAAAGTAAATTGAAGTCATCTCAGCAGCTTCCATAGAACATGGCTGAGCTTGTACCTTTTAGAAGACTATCGAGCACAGAGGTGTGTGCATGCCCTGTTGGAGGAGCTGTTCATTTCCACAGGCAACATTCTTTTTCACCTTATCGTTGTCTCTTTAGTCTTTCTTCTCCAGTGCTGCAGCCCCAATCCCACAAAAATTCATGGTGAGAACTGCGATGGGGAGATTCATCTGGGATCCACCCAACCACAAGACCTTCTGGAAGCAGGGACTATGTATTTCCTTGCCTGAGAAAATGATGTCAGGTGTCATGGATCACAACAATCCCATTATGCACATGAGGAAACAATTACAATTCCAGATTCTTATTTGTGGTAAAGATTTCTCTAGGTGTTTAACTTCATTATAAATATTCTTCACCGGCTTAGTATACCTGGTTTCGTGGTGGCTGCTAGCATGTAAACTTAAGGTTGTGTGTGGGACTTTGAAAGCCTATAACCTACTGTCAGAACATGAATTTGCTTTGCGTTGTGTCTACTTAGCAACCATGGTCTCTATGAATTACTAACAAAACCTTCTCATATATCTTCATCACAGCCATGGGTGTTATTTAATTCAGTCAACCTCAGTCAGTTAGGCCTCATGTTTAATAATCTAGGAACCTTCTATAGTCAATAGGTACTTCAAAAACCTATTAATCTCATCTAATTTCAGCCACTTTTTGGGCTCTAGAGGGATTTTCTACAGGTGCATTTACATTTCATAGGAAACCGAACTCAAAATTCTTGTTTAAATACCTCCTGTTCACATTTTAAACAAGTTTGCAAGCCTTCTATATCCATTCCAGATTTGGAGATCCACCAGTCCATCTAAGATCAGCACAATAAAGCAATCGTTTCCTCCGGTCCCTAAATAATGTTAATCGTCTGGAATATATTAGTCCAAGGTGCCTTCATTTTGTCATCATTACAGACTTCTTGTGAATCTTCTGAGATTCCATGCTGCTGGCATCGACATTTACCCTTGGAAAAAAAGACTGTCTTCTTAACCTTGCTAATACCCAAGTCCCAGAGCACAAGCTGTCATGACTATGCAAGCAGTGAAATAACCACAAGGTCTCTGTAGAATTTTAGATTATTCCTTGTTTGCACATAGGTTAACTATGATATGAAAGAAGAAAAAATTATGCTGTACTGATTCCTAAAAAAGGGCTGGTAAGAGTCAGCAAGTAATGCCACTCCTTATTAAAAAGCAAGTAAAATAATTTCCTTCTGTCATCCTTTAGTGACTTCACTGATGTTTTCACTTTCCCTTTTTTTTTTACTGCTGGTCACACAAGTTACGAACCAAGTCAGCAGTTCATGAAGTATAACAGCTAGACCATTGCAAAGGGCAAATGTAAAGGGAAGGATTAATCTCATCTAACTTTAGCCACTTACATCTACCTGAGCTATACATTTATGCTCGTTTCTAACAAGTGAGGAAGAACTGCTGTTTTTAGGGAGCAGTTTATTTTCATCCTAATGCATGTTCTGCGATAAGTCATATAAACAGGCTTCAAAAGTGTGGGTTTGTGTGTGAAATGAATTCTGGACATCTAGTTCAGCTGTAGGTATGAGACATCTAAATTAGGGAAGATGAATTCACCTTAAATAAATTAGAAGCAAAACAGAAGCAGGACGAGTTAAGTGTTGTAAATCATTCACAGAATAAACACAAGGGTTTGCTACATATCGTCTCTGTTTGAATGAAGGTACCTTAATGTCATTTGAACAGAAAATACCTGAAGTAGCATTTTCAACAAGCTCATATTGCATAGTGTGTCCTGAATCACATAGGAAATGTCAATACGCTTTCTCTCTCCATTAACTTTAGAAGGCAATTAGAGGACTAGTTTACACTAGACAGATCACTTCTTGAAAGCTAGAAGCAAAAAGAGATTAATTCTACTCTATATGTTTGCTCTGTGGATTTATTTTTTTCAAAAAATCAGGCTGGTGCTGTCACCCAGTGTGTAGTCTGGCTAGATCTATACCACTGACTGACACTTTTAAAAGCACACGGACAACACAATGTTCAAAAGGCCCAGGTTTCCCTGCAGACACAAGTGACTGAATCATTAGAATAGCCCTGTTTCTGAGTATTGTCTTTGTCCTGACAGCTCAGCACAGAGCTGGGGATCAGAGCCACTTCCAATATATTCAGAGAGAGGAATCTGGAGACACTAGCAACATTTCTCATCTCTAGCTTTCCTTACATTGAGCTGTGGATACCGCATCTTCGCTTCTGCAGCCAACGTTTTTTATTGGTTCCACGGTAGGAAGAAAGAATTTTTCTTTCAGAGGGGTTTCAAACAGCAAAAGGTAAATATCTAAGCAGAAAAGATATCTTCTGCCTTTAGTCTGTTCTGCATATAGTCTGTCTTCATTGCCACCACTCTCCTGATGTCTGACAGGACACTGTCCACAAGCATATATTGATCGTGCTGATTGGCTGCCTAAGGCACCATAGAAAGTAGTAAGAGCTTTCACTCAACGTATGATCCAGCAAGTATCCATCATAAATCATAGATCACAGACAGCAGGTACGGTTGTTCACAATGTTCCATTGGTCTATCATTAAGCAGTCTTGACCATCTTTCATATATAATTCCTGGAACTACTGTTAATTTTGTCTTTTCTGTATAGCTAATAGGTAATCTTGGTTAGTAACATTTTTGCAGTAGGTCAGTAACAGAAGAGTCATATCCCGTATTCCAAATATATTGTTGTTTATCAGTTTCTGAGGCAAAAGCCACTCACTTGTGTTTTGGCCATAGTGAATGTCAATATTTGTCAGCATCTTCTTGCAAAACCCATATAGAGGATTTCCATATAGAATACTGCTAGGATATTTTGTGTTATGCTGGAGATTTGCTGTACTCTGTCAGTTACAATCCCAAATTAATCCAATTAACAGAAAAAAATCATCCTCATTCACAAGGGGAGACCGTGTAAGGGCAAGAGAATAAAAAGTTTGGTTTAGTAACAAACAAATAAACCCACTTCCACCCAGCAGAAACTATTTTTGAACAGCCTGTTCATTTTAAGAAGCAGGTTCCAATGTTCCCAAGCTGAATCAGACCACTTGTGATTTCTACTGAATCCAGACAAAAGCAATTTTTCACAGTTTATCATCACAATATTGATTCCGTCATATTTTTTATGATACAAGATTGATGTGGATGTTGGAAACTGCTAAAGGGAGTTCAAGATTATGTTATGTTCCAAAGACTGCTTTATAATATATAGTGAAAACTAACATTTTATACTGTAGTGAATTTAAAAACTTACCTTGTCTTATAAGGAAAGAAATGATCCATATATAAATGTATTTAGTCAGAAACTACTCCTTTGATTAATTTAAAGAGTGATCAAATAAGTACCATGGCACAGGCACAAGGAAAAAAATAAAATAAAATTAAAAAAATTGAATGAAATAAATTAGAAAAAAATTAGAATTAAAATGGTGTACTGATGAGGAAATTATAGTAGTTCATACACTCTCTAGTGCTAAATGCAGACGAATATCAAAAAATCCTACAGAAAACTTAACTCTGATCGACATGGTTTTCCACTTTTTAGCTATATAAAATTGCTTAATATTAAATATTAAATTAATATTAAATATTGTTTTCAACCATTATTCATTTCTTTCAACTTTATCTGCAATAATTGTAGCTATAAGTGTCACCACACCACTTCAGCAAAATCTTTCAGGGACTGTTGCACACACACTTCTAATACTGTCTTTTTAATTATCATATTACGTAGGCATTGAATAAATTCATGTATCATTAAGATGCAGCTACTTTCTTTAATATTTCTACTGTATTAATAAGACTATCCCGTATCATTTTTAACTTCCTACAACTTATCAGAGTTGTTCTAAAATTTTTCTAAACAGCAACCATCTAAAAGAAAACAAATAAATGAGAAAGAGGTCAAAGTTAATATCATAACCAGCATAGGTAATAAACTCTCCACAAGTCTAGATTTTTTGCTAGATAACACCTAGTACAAAACTTAGGTATATGAAAATGTTTCTTTCCATGGAAACACAAATCAAATAGAGTTCTTTACATGACGTAGTTGAAAAATAAAATTTCTAACTTTTCTCACTAAGTTGCTCCCTAGCCTCATGGTTTTGAAGATGGCTTCAGGTCGGTGAAATTGTCTTCCTGGTCTATAGGTCCTGCCATTCCCAAAACCCTCCGTGTTTGCTTTGTGGGTAATAGTGGAGATGATCCCTTTTTCTTATAGGCATTCTTATCCTTAAAGTACATATTGCAAATACTCAGCTCTGTATTCATCCTGTGTATTTTTCAGCACTTGGCTAAGGCCCCAAGGGTGCAATCCAACTGCTTATGGTTGATGGACAAAGATAACCACTTCAGGAGGGATGCTCATGGTTCGGTGAGCTGCCCACAGGAACAAGCTTAACTGACTACACTCCTAAACAGTGCATTTCAGTTATATTTAAAATCAGATGAGAAAAAGCCAAACCTTAGTGTGCTAAATACGATAAAGAAGCAATGTTCTCAGGAGTTTAGGGTACGAAGCTCAAGATAACCATTTTCCGTTCCCTGTTCTTCTGTTGGTCAACCTTCTCTTCTCCTGATTTGGAAAACGAGGACCTCTATCCTAAAACTCTTTGAAGTTTATTTAAATAAAAAGAAGTAAAACCATACATGAGAATTAAACATCATTAACATATATGTTATTTTTAACTTAAAATGTGGTGGAATCTTAACTAGGTATTTTCTTGTTTTTAAACAGAAATACGTGGTACATTACAGGCAAGAAATCTTCTTTCAGTAACTTTACAAGGATTACATCAATGCAATAAATGATGAACACAAAACATTGTGCAAAAGGTCCCAGTCATCATCTGGCTCCGAGATTCAATCTCTCTTGCTAGAAAAATAATGAATCAGAGCGGTTTCTTGTCCACATACCCTCTCAGAAGACTGAGTACATGTGGAGCCTTTAAACTGTACAATGCTGATGGAGTGACAGATCTTGAAAGCCCATCTGCCCTAGTATTTCAGCTGCTGACACTTTTGTTTTGTGCGAGTCTATTCATAAATTTTTATTTGCTGACGCTTTTCATCATAAATGTTTAAAAGTGTAAGTGCGTAATCATTTTCCGTTAAAAAAGCCTAACTGAAGTCAATGGGAGTTTTTTCTTCCTTTGACATCAATAGGCTTTGGATCAGATCCACACAATGCAATTTAGTACAGCAGTTAAACGTGTGCTAAAGTTCCACGGACTACAGAGAGGCTTTAGACATATTCTTTACAAATGCCTTCAATATCGAGCTGTTATGGGAAGACAGCATTTGTTTGGTGCTTTGGGGGGGGCAGGAAGGCAAGAAGTAGAGGAGAATTCAAGTTGATTCAGGATCATAAAAATTTAAATGAAAAACTGGTAGTTTCTTATAACACCCACTAAAGCTGAGGTGGTCACAGGCAGAAGCGGGCCAGTAGGAAAGTTTCTAAACTGCAGAAACCTGTTATTTTTGCAAAAGACCTGCTTCTGTTAAGAAAATACTTACTAGAGTGTCTTGGAACTGATGTTTTGTTCTGTGTCCATATAACATGCCCAGGGATGTTATAGTGCATAATACAAACTGTCAGCCTCAGGAAATCTTTGGGACTGGGCCTTACAGAGTAAGTGTGCACTAGAACACTAGGGGTTGGGTGCTCTTACATACAATACTACCCTGCACGTCTGAGCAGTCACGTAAAACTTTGAAAATAAACTCCTGTAAGTGCATTAAAAGTCATCTAATGCCATTAGATGGCAAAGGTGCCATCCTTAAAATGTCTTCCTGTGATCTTAAGTGTCAAATTTTTTTGCAGCCAGCACTTACGGTCATGTAAGTAAGCTTTTGGAGCAAAATCTGGAACTGCCGATGAATAATAATTACATAGTGGGTGACAGGACCAAATCTGTAGATCCCCAAGACTCACAGTTGCAATGTCAGAGTGGAACTGGATACCGTCAGTCCCTGGACAGAGTTGGATATCCAACCTGACTATCCAACACATGACGAGCAGGTGCTCAGGAGGGTGGTGGGAAACCTTGATGTTAAATCCTGTGTTTCTACTACGTCACTTAAGTTCAGGCTACTGAAGAGAACTTTCTACCTCCCCTGGAACATCTACGTGCTACAGATCCACCTCCTCATCTTCATATGCTACACCACTGGTCACATCACTTATTCACTTCGCTTTGGGCTTTCACTGCTTGGTTTATAATGTTGGGTGATTTTATTTACACAAAGAGGTATGTGCAAAGGGAAATTGCTGCGGTTCAGGATTCACAGACATGACTGCATGAGGCAGTTATAGAGAAAAGTAAAATGTGGAAATGTACACCAAAGAGTGATTGTTTTGAAGTATCTAATAAACTGGTGTTTATGAAAGGTAAAACTTGGGAAATTTACTTCTCTCTCCTTCCCTTAGTATTTTAATTAAAGAAACCTCAACCTGTCCCTGGAAATCCCAAGCAGGAAAAAAATCAACCTTTTCTACAGACAACTTTAAAGTAGACTGGGAAAAAAAGCACTAACCTTTTATGAACTCTTAAAAAAAGGAAGATTAAAAAATGTGTGATCAATAGCAAAATGGATCTTTTGCGAGTCTCCTGTCTCTTCTGCCTTTAAGACAAAGGCACGTTAACGAGCACACAAGCACGGACAAAAATACTAAGGGTTATATTTACCTTCCACTTATGCCATGGAAAACTAATACAAAGCATCTGACTCCAAGTTAGTTCATTCTATGTATAACCTGAAAATGGAACTTAAATAAATACTTCTGTCACAAGTACAGCCCCTCTTTTTTGTTGGGTTTTTTTGGGGTTGCTTTTTTTCCCCCCAAATCATCAGGTCTTAAATCCAATGCAAGGAGACAATCCAGACACAGTAAGAAAAGACTGTTCTCAGGAATGATTGAGTCACTGGAAGTTGGAAAAATTAATTCCAAGCAAAAGGGGAAAAAAAAGGCTTTTGACAGTTTATTAGTTCCAAGAAAAGGTATCAAGGGCCGCCAACTCTTCTTGTTCTGCTAAAATACTTATAAGAGATTATTCTGGAGACTTGTGCTCATTTGATAACTTTTTGGGGATTATTCCTGAAGCTGCCTGTAACTCAAATATCTTTTTTGCCCCTACCTGCCTATAGATCTGATGAATCACTGGGAATGTCACCTTTGCCTTCAAGTGTCCTCAGTCTCTAATGGTCCAAATATAGAGTGGGACCTTTGGGATCTTCCAACAGGTTTTCACAGGGTTTGGTTTATCCCAGCCCTTTCCAAACAGAATGCGTATTATCTGTGCAGCTTGAATAAAAAGAGGGAATATTTCTTTCCAACCTTGATGGAGGCAGTTGATGGGAAGGAAAATGCAAGGGTAAACCATTTATACACTGAGGGCTATGCAGCAGCCTCACATAGCTCCCTTTTTCTTCTTCAAAAATAATAAATATTCATTAAGCATTAGTGAAATACCTCCACAATCTAGTGGGTTGTTTTTTTTCTTGCAAAGCTACAGTAAAAGGACTCAGAATGTAATTTAGCTTATTAATATTCTTTATTTGTATTACAGTAGTAATCAAGGCCCAGTAACCACCCCCACCCTCACCATGCTCTGACAAATGACCTTTATTTGGCTGTCACTGCAGAATATAACAGCAGCCGAGAGCAGCAGATGACCTAGTACAAGCTTCAGAATAAGTACATGTGGGAGCTGCTGCAAACTCATCCTTTCTGTGGTAGCAGAGCACATCACCAACGACAGGAATGGAAGATGACAACTTCGTGCTACAGAAACTATTTGAGGTCCCCTGACACCTCCTTCTTTCCTTTTACTCTGCACTGGGATGAGAACCACATTTTCACAGATTTTCCCTGAATACAAGTGTGTCTAGCCTGAAGGCAGAGGAGGTCAGATTTGCCTGAAGAGTTTTTCACCTCAAGTTACTGCAGATTAGGCCAAGCAGTGACTTAACCTGTGTTCCCCAGAGCTTAGACCGCTGCCTGAAACTTTTAGTTATTGTGCTTTTCTTTCCTTCACTTACTCTCGCTCTTTTCTGATTTCTTCTCCCTCACACCCTCCTCAACTACAACAAATTCTATGGAGATTAATTAAGTTATTTCTGTGCTTTTCCTAATTGTTATTGCTGAGAAACGGAGCAGAGGTCTGGGGAAGTACACGGGCTGGTGGCTGAGGCAGGAAACCAGGTTTCGAGGGACCAGATTCAGTTCCTGGCAAAACTGGGAATCTCCTAAGGGTCACTGTTCATTAATTGTTCGCTGTCCTTTTCCTCTCTCTGTAAAATGAAAGCAAGGGTATCTCTTTCCTCCCAAAAGTTTCTTTATTGGTTTATGATGAGAGTCGTTAAGTTTTCAGTTGTGGACATTGTTTATTATCTCACTTGGAATTGCATAGGCAAGCTAAAGTCCCCAGTGAAGGAAACAAAGCGATCAGGGAAGGTGATAATCTTCATCATGTGAGTGTGCTTATTTAACCTGAGGAGCTTTTGGGACTCTACTATAATAAAATTTGGATGAGATTCTCTATGGTACTCAGCATTGGATAATTCTGATCTTGCTGATGTGTAAGGTAAAATTGGATTAATGCTAATGGCAAGTACATAGGAAAATTCCAGACAAGTGGAAGGTGGGAGGACTGGTTCCAGGAAACAAAGAAGCAAACAAAAAAAAAGGGAGGTTAGCTCCCCAAACATGGAAGTTTGATGCCATTAAAAATGCCCTAGGGTGATCTAATTTAGTCTCTAACTGCCATCTCCCAAGTACCCTGTGCAGTTCAGCTCACCTAAAACCAGACGCACACCGGCAGGTCAGCTGAATATTTACCTTTCTAGACTGTCGCATTGGCTTGATCTGCTCCAACAGTGATGCAAGCATCTTGTCAGCATTTAGAGAGTGGCACGTAGACACTTAGATATACATTTCTTAGCCTGGAGATGAATCTCATCCTAAATGTGTGAATAGCCATATTTTAAGCACGTAGGACTTAAAAGCGGTTCCTGTAAAAGAGAGGAGCTTGCCAGCAAGTTTGGTTCTGCTCCAATGTTTCCTGTCCCTCGCAGTGACCCAAACCGAACTCTGAGTTTGTAATGGCATCTGAAGCCAGGTGAGTTTCCAATAGCTGTAGGCTTTCAAATGTCATGCTGCTCCACTAATTGCTTAAGCAGCTGTACTTTTATATCTTCTGTGCTTTTTGAAAAGGTAATCTGTTTGAACCTCGGTTTTTATACAAAGAAACTAAGAAAATAACAAGAAACTTTATTTTTAAAGAGGAGTAGACAGGTGCAGGAACAATAGACAATAACAAATATATAAACAAAACTCCCTTCTACCATATTGGAATGATGAAGAGCAGCAGCAGAAACAAAAAAACCCACTGATCCTGGCATAGGGAGCCAGGTTATTATATCGCACTGGATTATTCATTGTTACTCTTGTTGGGTTATGTCAGAGATTATGTGAAGGTTAAGTAAAAACAGCAGAAGAAATAAAAAATAGGATAGAACTGATATGGAAAATTTGAGGGAGGAAAGTGATTAAACTTTGCTTTGATAAGTAGTATTTATTGTCCGTGGCATGAATCCTCAAACGTCAGAGCATAAGATGGACTTTGAGCAATGAGGCTGTGGAAGGTAGGAGTGAACTCAGAGAGAAGCTCTGACACCCGGGCTCCTGCACGGCCTCACAGCTGACAGTGCTCAACATCACATTCAAGATTTGCCGCGAAGAAACCCATTGCTATAAACACTAATTAAACACAGTTCACAGCTAAAAGGAAATACGTTTTCAATATATTTTTTTCTTTAATGCCCAGAGACCTTTAAACATAACAAGAGCCCAGCAATATGCCCATATCATGGAAACAGGGAGATAAACTCAGTATACAGCCTAAAGGAATCTCCATGTTCCTGGATCTTTCTTGTTGCCTTTCACTGGACTTGATGCATTGCTGAACTCTTCAAGTTTTTAAGCTGCATCGCACCACTGATTTCAGTAGCCTTACTGTAGTCTGTTTCCAGAGTAACACAGCAAACCAATTTGCCCCCGATTGCAAATTCTTTTTTGAATTTTGATCAAATCTCTATCCCGTTACATGGGGTATATGTTTTATTATTGTCTATTTGCAGTTTTTTAGACAGCCAGTAACAGTCCCAATATATTTCTTTCCAAAAATAATAATAAAAAAGAAAATTTAAAAGATGAATCAGGTAGATTCTATGCCTTAGCCCTTTTTTGCGCCTTAGCCTTTTTCAGCCTATTTTCTAGCTCGTTTGTACACCATGCCAGAATCTTAAAGAAATTCTTGCACACCTAATATAACACTTAGCATTGCTTGCAGACTTTGGAGGTAGGGGTCATTTTTGGCTGGGAGGGGAATTTTGTGGTTTTGGGGATTATTTTTTTTTTGCATTTTATTGTCTTGACTCATTACAAGCTGTAAGAGACAATGAACAATATGAGTTCTACTGTCAGAATCCGTACAGATTGCAATTGGACAGTAAAGTACCCATGCCTGCAAATTGACTAGATTAAGGGCTCAATTTCCATTTTAACAGAGAACATGGAGTATTTATTTGTGGAAATACCCTTTGGCTTATCAAAAAGAAGGTTAACAGGTGGCTTGATCTGAGAGTACCTAAAGAGCAGCTAGAAGAGAGCTCTTTAATCAAGTGGCCAGACAGAAGCCAAGATCCAACAGCTAGAAATTGAAGATAAAATTACATAGGAAATAAATGCAGATTTTTACTCTGGAGTTTAATTAGCTGTTATTTGCTGTTGGTTATTAGATTATAAGAAGAAGTGGTTGATCACAGGAACACAAGATGGTTGAGGTTGGAAGGGGCCTCTGGAGATCATCTTGTCCAACGCTGCTGCTCAAAGAAGAGCCATCTATAATAGGTTGTTCAGGGCTGTGTCCACTTGGGATTTGAACATCTCCAAGGACAGGGACTCCGCAGCCTCTCTGGGCAATCTGTTTAGTATTTGATCACCCATACAGTAAAAATGTTTTTTTCATACATTTAAATCACATTTCCTGTATTTGAATTTGTGCCCTCTGCCGGTTGTCCTGTCACTGGGCACCACTGAGAAAGGCCCAGCTCTGTCTTCTTTACTCCCACATCGGGTATTTCTATACATTGCTAAGACCCCCATAAGCCTTCTCTTTCCAGGTTAAACAAGTGAAACCCGCTCAGCCTCTCCTCATCTCCACCATTTCAAATTTTCCCATCAAGAATGGAGGTCTTTCCACTAGTCTTTCCTTAGCACTGGGATGTGCTCTACTTCAACCACAAATTATTAAGCTTAAGTGTATGGGTTATAAAGTGATATTTGTCATGTAGGAAGTCAGATAACTAGAATAACACATTTTTCCATTAAAATCTTTAGAATAACACCTTTGCCTTTCAAAAAGAACAGCCTTCACTGAAGGCACTGATGAATTTTCTTTCTGAAAGAAAGAACTGTGATTTTCAGTTATAGGAATAGAATTATAAAACCTGAATAATTTTCTAGGAAAAAAACATTTTCTTGGACCAAATCTTTAATGACTGGCCAGGCTGTGCTGTACTCATGCTGTTCTCCTGGTCTACAGCCACTTGAGGATCTCGTTATAGGCACTTGTTTCCCTCCTGGAGACACTGGCATTTTGGATTTTGCGGGTCAGCAAAAAGGCAATGACATGGCAGGAAATCCTAGACAATTATTGCCTTTACCTCCCATTAGTAATGTGGCTGCAGCAGGGCTGCACAGCTTGAGATGCTTTACCAAATGATTTTCAAAGTGTGGATATTTTTTTGACATGACTTATTTCTTTGCTTGAATAGGCAATCACCTTAGGATCTATCACTTTTCCTGGCACAGGGTTAATGCTATTACATTTCTGATCTTCCTGGGGAATTTTTGTTTGTTTTTTTTAAACCTTTCATTGGAAGTCAAGCTCTAGACTTAGTTCATCAGTATGTTTTGCTGAATCTGCCCCCCCTCACACACTGTATTTTTCTGAAAATGGCCTGGGATTAATACAGGAACTGGATCACAGAGCTAATTACTTAAATCTACTTCAGCTAGATAAAAATCGGGGCATGAATGGGAAAAACTCTCAGAATGGTGTTTAACTCCAGCAGAATTCCAGCTTCTGGGATACTAGGAACTGGCACTTCTCCAGAGGTGGGGAAGGTGGACACCATCATGAGGAAAGCCATGAACGGATGAAGCGTGCCACTGCCTCGCCCACCTAGTTCCCCCGCTGCGGCCTTCTCAGCTTCTTAAAAATGGGTAGTGAAAGCAAGCGTGGGTTCTGGGTACTCCAGGACTGTCCTAAATGGGGACATAACCCAGATATACAAGAGTTCAAGGAGCTGCAGTAGGAATCTGCTTGTTCTGATCGTCCTTATTGTCGGACGTGCATTCACGCATGCTCTCGGTCTCTAGATACGTGCTGTTCCCCGGCTGCCTCCAGGCTCCCACCGGTACGCAGCTTGCATTGTTGTTCCCTTTAGCTTTGAGTTGTCTCGGTATAAAGGGGTCTTGAGAACCTTTGCCTTTTGCCATGTTAGAAATTAACACGTTGGGAAATGAACTACACCTCCCGCCAGCTAAATAAAAACATAGACTGATCTAAGAAAGTCCATGTATTGATCTTTCTTTTGTTAAAGTAGATTTCAGGGTGCGAAATACTAACTCAGCTAAATCAATATCGTTTTCACTACCACCTTTTTCTTTAAGATTATGGGGCTATTCTGACAAGTGGAGCTTAATTTCAAGGCATGTCCCTCACAGATATTGCCTTAGTTAAGCCTATGGGATGTGTATTGGGCAAACGTGGAGGGGGATTCTAACTAACAGTGATGTGTGGATCTTCCACGGCCAATTCATTAAGATCTCAATGACATATAAAGGCAGAGCAAGGCATATTGGTGAAAGTTGAAAATGCTTTTAAGTACAAAGCAATTTTAAATCCCTCCTTAAAGAGTATAGTTACAAATTCTGGTTTAATAATTTTTCCTTATCTGAGTCCTTAACTGGTATATATCAGCATAGCTTTACTGAATTTAGTAGAGTCTCATTGGAAATTTAGCCTTCTTTTTTCATAGAAGGGAAATATTTCTAAACATATCTATGTATAAGCTGTCAGCTAGATGTTAATTTATACAAGGTTTGCATTTTGAAATACTATTTTATAGGAATCTAAACAAAATCTCTTAGAAAAACATATATAAAAGCATTATTTTAGCTATACTAAGGGACTGCTGGGTACCAGCTGTGACTCATATCTTACCATGATGGGCATGACCGTAAATTGTGAAGTAATAATGCAGTATACAGCTGGAAAACACTCCAACTAGAGAGTGGGGAATCAAGAAGTTGCAGTGGTTTTTTGGCCAGCAAATTATCCTACTTTACCTGGAAGAATTAAGAAGAACAATATAATCACCCTTTCTATTTTATTCTTTCCTACTCCGTGATTTAAAAATTCTCTGCTTTTTCTGCTTTTTTTTCCTCTCTTCTTTCCTGCAAGGAAAGTTTAATGAGGCATATTTGCTTGTTTCCATGGTATTTCAAAGAAAGATTACTAGCTGAAGGCAAAGAAATATATAGAATAAAGCAGGGAACAAACGTCTGTTCTTTAGTAACAGATATAAACCTTACTTTCAGAATTAATTATATAGAAATATTTTTCTATACTTGTAATAAGTGAAACCATGTCAGTTATTTTTTACTTTAATGTAAGGTCTGATGTTGTACAGAAAAAATTATTTGCTACCCAGTACTCTCTGTTCTTTGGTCAGAAGGACATACACATGTATGGCTCTAAAGAGCCATTAAAAACATCCTTTGCTATTGAAATATTTCATAACTAAGGGACAAACAGGATTCAGTTTGTGCTATTCATACAGCACAGCACAGCACTGTGTTATGCACTGTTGATGAAATCTGAATTTAAGTCCGCAAGTAACACCTGGCCAGGAAAGGCAAGATCATCCTTATGCACCTCCCAAGAGGGCCCAAGTCCATAATTCATTGTGAAGCCACTAATTCCCTGTGTCTGGTACGACAACGTTTGCCCAAATGCAGACAGGAAAATGCTGTTATCATCAAATCCAAGCTTTATTAAGATCAGAGGCAAAAGTTCATGAAGCTCAGGGGGTCATGCATATTGCTCTCGTTCACAGTCAGAAAAGAATTATCCTTCGTTATTATTATACTGTCAATTATTTGACTTATTTTTAAAGTGTCTGAAAGTTCAGAGGAGGGATAGGATCTTGCCTTGCTGGCCTTGAAGACAGCACTAAAATACCTGTTAATTTCAGCAGTCCAGATTCAAAGACACAGAAAATACTGAAATTAAATACCGACAACACCAACAGAAGTTGAAGCAAGTATTACATTAACTGCAACACCTAATGAAAAATGTAGACAGGTGATGCACGAATAAAACGTAGAGGTTCATCGAGAACCTATGACCTGTATAACCATGAGCAAACCACTAAAGATTGGATCTGTCATTTCAAATGACGTACCTGAAGCAGGAGCCCCGGCTTTCTCTCTGGTCAACAGAAAAAGATTAGCATCTTCAGAAGACAATTTAGAGCACCTAAGACATGAACCTGTCTCACAACCAGGCGTTTAATTTAAGTGCCTGAAGCTAGAGGGGATGAACCAGGAAAAGCAAATACACAAAATAAATAGTAGTAGCAGTTGGGACAAAACTGCTGAGGGCTTTGCAAATCCTCTTGAAATCTAGCCGGCCTTATTTCTTACCTTCAAATCGAGTTGGAGTTACTATGGCATCTCCAGAGATTTGTTAATAAAATGTGCTTTGTTAGCATAAAGGAAAAAAAGCTGTCTCTTCAATGAAGGATTTTGGGTTTTTTTTCATTGCAACCCTAGGAATAGTATTTTCCAAAGCTCTGGTTTACTGTTTGAGGTTTTGTTAAACCTCTTCAGACATCTCTTTGAGCTACGTGAACTCGTCCTCGCTGGTGCTTTCTTTGTTTGGGTTTCAGTGGGGGATCTGTCTGTCTTTGTGCAGATCCCTGCTCCAGCCAGTAATTATCCAATTACAATAAAAATTGTTAATTCTACTCAGTCACTGTTGATCAACTAGATCTAATCCTCGATGATTTTAATAGGATCATTGTGAATCAGACAAGAAGACTTGCCTGCAACTTCAGCTTGAGGGTACGTCTATGCTAATAAAAAGCCATGGGTCATAATATTGTCAACCTAAGTATCCAATTTTATGAAGTATTTTTATATCAATATGATCAAATGAAAAAGAAGGACTATCTGCTCAATAGTTTAATGAAAACATACATATATTTTTTCTTACTTATATGCAAGAAACACTTATTTCATCTGCCATTCTTTTACCCACTTCCACTAACTTATAAAAATAAAACATTTTGTCCCACCAGTTTTACTTAGCAGACAAGAAGGAATTATTAGCTTCATTTTATAGATGGGAAATTATTGCCCAGAAAAATTAAATTACTTTTTTCAAGTACAAGTGGTTGAGAACTGATTTATCCTCAATTCCTCCCTACTGCTGCACAGCTCAGTTATGAATATTCTCTCCTGCACCTTGCAAATATTTGCATTTTGCAGACCGGTGTGTCTGTGTGTTTGACAATGGGCAACACGAACGCGAGAGTGTCACTAGGGCAATACTCAGCCCTGTGTGGATGCTATTCACACCGGCAGCCACATCTTAGACAACATGTTTTGTTTTTCTGCAGATTAAACAAATTCACATCACCAGTTTTGGCCTCCTGGAGCATAGTGGGAAATTCAGTTCTTCAGTCTCCAACTATGAGGTTTAAATCAACTTGCATAATTAATTTAGAATTTAGGTACTTGTGCATAAACAAACATTGTGAAATAAAAACCAAAACAGATCATTAGTCATTCTTGCATTCACCACATTTTCTGAGTAGCATTTCCTTATTTTTTAGGAAAAAAAATTAAAAATCTCTATTCAACTAAAGCGTTAAAATATTATTCTGTATCTACTTCCAACAAGCAACTTCTCGGCATGGGTTAGGCTCTACTTCGAAAACTATTGTCATCCAGGAGACAACCTGTAGTTTTAAATGACTAGGCTGTCAGTTCTTTAGCTTTCTGCACTTGCTTTTTCTGCTTTAGTGAATAGTAACAATTACACGACAAACAGCATGTTATTTCCAACTGTGTTTTTTTGACAGAAATCTTTGTGATACAAATATTGCAAACTTACATTCGTTTGTGCGATTAATTTTTATGCAGATTTTTAAAGCCTTAAGAAGCTTTTCATAAAACCCTACAGTCTTCAGACTTTGGAACAAAACTGAGGAACCTTTTCAGAAGTATTTTTATTAAAATGGAATGTTTTAAATAGTACAGATTTGGGAATTTCTTTTTGCTAGTTTTGTTAGATTTGTGTTGAGATTTGCAAACAATATATTTCATATATTGAAAAGGGTGTTGTCAACAAGGAGAATGAAATATAAAGTAAATCTCCCCCAGAAAATGTTTACGAGTTACATTTTTTCTGTATTTACCAATGAATATATAACATTATACCTAGTAAATAAACATGGAAATATTATAATTAAGTAAAGCTTGAATGTCATTAATGAAGGGTGTTAAAAGGCATTGACCCTACCCTGGTTTGGCAGAAAGCATTCTTAAAGTGTCCCTTAAGTATTTAATTTTTGAAGGACAAGTAGGGATTTTGATCATTCATCAGTGTCAGATTTGAAAGATGTGTACTTGGATTCCTTTCCTCCTGGTTCTGCCTTCTCTCCCAGCTGGAACATGAGATGTACTTCAGGCGTCATTTTCTCCCAGCCCATTGACAAAGCTGCAACCTCCGTGTAGCTCTGTAAGAACCCCCGTCATTTAAGGGTGCCGTTCCCAAAATGACAATCCATCCCCAACGTTTTGTGACATCCTAATTACCCTATCAAAATTTCAATGCTTTAAACAACTGAGGAACGAGGCTGCACTGAGCATTTTTGTGAGGCTGTGTATTTTGACAAAGGAGAAAGCGTGACCTCAGCACGGGATTGTATCACTAACCCATAATGAAGTTCAAGCCCCAGATGGGTTTTGCAGCCTTGCTCAATTTTTATTGTATCTGCCCAACTTTCTCTCACTGTGCAGACATGATTGCATACATGAAAATTCATCCTTTTTTCTTTTTTTTCTTCCTTTCTTTCTTTCTTTCTTTTTTTTCCCCTGTTAATATATTGTCTTTTCTTTCCAAAGTCCATTTTGAACAGTTCTGGTCTTCACATGCATGACAAAGTCTGCAGCTGCAGTTTTTATGAGCTGCAGTCTTTCATGTTGTGTTTTTTATGCAATACGATTAATGAACGTTACAACAAGCGAAATGAACTTTGCATCAAGGTTAGGCTCCTTGCTAATAATTTTGTGCTTTTATAGATATATTTTAACCACTGAAAAGGACTCCCTGTACCTGTTGAGGCTGGTTTATTTCCACTAAAAAATTTAACTTAATCCTGTTCTTTTCCATATATATACTTTTACACCAACAGATAGCTGAAATCTTTATATATTACCTGTTAAACATGCACACTAATTAACATTTTTATTTGAAATAAAACATTTGTTATCGTGACCAATTTTAGTGATGGTCTCCTAGCAACCAAGCCGTCTCAAATAATGGCCCTTATAAGACGCCCTTTATCATTCAAGAGGCTATTTTTCTGTACATTGTTTAAAAAGTTATTAAATCCTTGTTTTATATGACTCAGTTTCTGGAAAATGGCTTTATTATTTTTCTCAATGTCTCTGTAATAGTAAAATGATAGAATCAGAAAAGTATCCTAAAATTCAACGTAAATCCAGTTATAAAAATAAAAAGAAGCTGTTGCACTCTGGTAAACACGCCAACAGTTTGAGGTAGTATTGTCTTTTTTTATTCCAGGTTGCATGCAAAAAATGAAAACGATTCTATGATGGCACCTCAATTAAAATGGACTGGTTCAGTCTAAAATATCTCTTCAAATTAAAATTAATGTTCCCAGCACACAATTTAGTTTAATTAATTTATTCTGGGGTTGGAAATGAAAAATTCAAAACCTTTTGCTTTCTCTAAAAAAATTCACCAGTCTCAAACGTTGTATTTAAAGCTCAAACAGTAATATTTTGGCTACCTTGAATTTTCAGGTTATGGATGTTATTTTTCCCCATTTATTTCTGTTTTGTAACCTCTTTCCTTACTGGAAACACTTGGGAAAAGAAAAAGAACTGTAAGGAAAACTTTTCTTTTTTTTAAACAATAAACTTTTTTTCCCCCCACAAAGGAGATAACTGAGAAAAAGAGGTAAAAAGACAGAGAAAGGAGAAGGGAAAGAATAAAGAAGAGAATGAGTGGGAAAAATACCAAAGTCCTAAATTGGGTTCAGAGAGTTGAAATGGTTTCTAAGGTTTTTTTAAAATAATTTATGGGTACAAGCAGACAGAATTCCTGGGTGGTTTTCTGAACCCTTTGGTATTGTGCCAGTCTGTGATTCTTTTGCATTTATATCGCTGGCAAAAGGACACAGAAAGCATTAGACATTCCAAATCTTAATTAATGAAAATACCCTTATTGTGCATAAACTAGCTGCTGGGTAAAATTAAATAAATGGACCCTATTTGGAGGCAGAGCAGAGATCAAGAGATCAAGAGATCAAGAAACCAGATTAGACTAAAAAAACTGATCCATCAATTATCAGTTACTAAAATTAACTTTGTCAAATGTCAATATGAGGCCTTTCCCCCTTGAGAACTGGTTCTAGTGAAACAGACTTATAAGATTAATCATCTTTAAATGCTTTTTTGTTGCTATTGCTGGATAAATTTCCAATTCATTCTTCTATACATTAGAGGAAGTTTAATTCCAGCAGGTTGTTCAGTAAAACAGATGCTGTTTATCACTTTCCCTTCCTTTTCCAAGCTGCTGTTGGTTTCACAGTCAATAAGAAGTATTAGTTTAAAAAGCTAAAAAACTTCATCAAATAATTGTGGCCAAGAGGACATCAGAACTTTGCAGGAGTATATCAAAGTGCATCCATTCATTGGCTCATACTCTTGACTCTTACTGTAGAGATCTATATTTATGCATGTTCCCTGTTTGCTTACTTAGAAATCTATAAATTATATCCATATCTGTCAGTCTGACAAATGCTTTAGCCAATATACCAAAGGCAAATTTGACCAGTAGGAATTTAATGGTGAGTAGGTATTGAAATACACAGCAAGAGATGCATTAACCATTTCTTTTTAATATTGACAACTGTTTTAAACAACGTACAGTACTACAACTAAAAGGACAGAATTGGTATCTTCCTTCATGATTACACATTATTAACAAAGAAATGTAGAATTAGGAAAGTGAAGACACCAATGGCTACCTCTGCAATTGACTGTATCAATTTGAGGTCTTCCACATTAACAGATTCCCGAAATCAAGTACTAGCATGCATACCAACGTGCAGAAAGAGTGATGTTTTATCTCCCAAGCTGACTATAATTGCAACTCCATGCATCTGAACACAGAATCACTGCAGCTGAGTGTTCAGTGCCGAAGATATTGAATTAGTACCCAAGAAACCACCTATTCTTGTGAACTCCAAGAAGAACCAGGTAAAGAAAAGTCCTAATACCAGTTATCCTCTGAGGGATACGAATCAAAATCTTTCCCATTCTTGGTCTGACACCTGGTTGAAGTCACACGTAGATGTAATAGGCAATGGTAAGCTCTACTCTGGCTTGAGAAAATAGGTAGGATCTTAAAATGTATTGGCTCAAATATACTAAGTTTTAAAGAGTGGCTGCCTGGGTTTCAGCATAGGCTTGGACCACAGCAGGGGTCTCTGGGCTGTTAGTCTGCGAAGGAAGAGGATGATGCTATGTGTTCGTTTATGTTTTTAGCAAGGTAATCTGGAGCAAAGCTAGAAGAGATATGCCTCTGTGTGGTACCATCAGGCTCTTCTTTCATTGTCTACACCTTAAATGGAGGTTAGCCAATTAAAACACCAGCTACCACAGCTTAAAATGTAGGAAAATCCTAAATGAAGGGGTGTCTTTAAGAGCTGGAAAACAGAAATACACAAAATAGTGTTTATCAGTATATCTCACCACTTTCTAAAGTGCAGCACAGCAAAATCCTCCAGGGTGTTGTGCCGAAGGTAAGTACGCTCATGGATTTGCAAACAACTGCCTCTGACAGCAAAATGGCTCTATCAAAACCACCCACTCTCCCACCAACACTAGTATTCGATTTAGCTACTTTAGTTAGCTGGACATCTTGCAGAACAAATAAATAGTTCTTGGCCCAAGGATCTTGTCAAATAATTTTACCAGTGATGCAATGAGTGACAGCGAGGTGCAGTCGTAGAGAAAGAGCTTGGGCCTTAAAAGTATGTCTGTGATTATGCAGTCTGAGGTTACAAATCGAGCGATGCGCAGGGCGTAAGCTCTTTTTGCTTTTTACTTAGAGAAGGCAGAGTTCTGAGCAGTACTTTTTCTACGCCTTTGCTACTGAGATTTTCATAGCCATCTCGGTAAAAATCTGATAGTTAGCATACACAATAGAAAGAAACACCGTATGGCTGCCAAATTTTGGAAGTCTAATCCAAAAAACTACCAGGAAGGAAACCATAGAAACATTGCAGAGTCTATAACATTCAAATTAAAGACCATAAATAACTACTAAGAAGAAAAAAAAAAAAATCTGAATTCTTTAGAAGACTTAAAAATTAAGAAGCAGTTTCTTTTTCCAAAATAATACCTGTATGCCACCTTTTTGGCCATTTTCCTTTACATGTTGTCTTGTTAATGTAATGACTTTCTGTTCAAGATAATACACAGTATCCACATAGTGTTGAAACGTGGAGCTCGGGGGGAGCCTACATGGAGAAATCAATGCTCACTAAGTAAGGATATGAAGTTACACCAAAGTAGCTACTCTGCACCAATTCTTAATGTGGGCAATGACTTTTGCTACATCTCCCTTTATGTACCTGAGGGAATTAAATTAGAAACATGGTTGTCTTAATTTCTCTGTGTGGTGAATGGGCAAAAAGAAGCTTGTCCAGAAGGAGGGAGAGGTGTTAAATGGACTGTACTGTGCTGTGGAGGTGGTTTTATCTCTCTGCAGTTTTATAAGGAGCGACTAAACTGAGCTGACCTCAAAGGACCTTGAAAAGGGGTATTTTATTTTTTTCCTTAAAAAGGGAGTAAATGACTTTTTTTCACCAGGAAGACTCAATTCTGCCAAGAGGACAGGATGCATCTCACCTGCCTATAGATACTTAGAAGATGGATTTGATACAAGCCTTGTAGTACTGAGGACGACACTTTTTCATCATACTGTTTCCTGTTATTTAGTTCCAGTGGTACCGGGGCCTGAGATCACAGTGTGTATTCTCCACACGTAATTTCTAAAGAACTCGACTTTGAATTTTGTCTTTCCTGGTGGCCTCTGTCAAGAGTGAGCACAGAGGTTCCTGATACAACAGTTGAACTGAATCTGTTTTCTAGTGTTAATTTGAACACTTCTCTTATATACTTCTAAGTTCCCCCAGAACGGGCTTTATCTCATTTAATGTAATCATCTAAAAGCTAGACATGCAGTCACAGCTAGCGCCCTGTGCACTTGATGAGAGAGGCAGGCAGAACAAATCCTAGAATCACATAATATTTTAGACAGAGGCGACTTCTGTAGTTCATCTAGTCCAACCCCCTGCATGATGGAGAGTTGATTTTGACAGTAGATAAGGTTGCTCAGAGTATTTTACAGATGAGTTATGAAAATTTCCAAGGATGGAAATTCCATAAACCCATCCAACCTGTTCCAGTGTATAGCCGTTCCTACTGTGATTCTTTTCCCTCATATATCCAAAAACCTCACTTATTTTTTTCATGTCATTTGCCCCTGTCTTTTAGCGTGGAGAGTTCTTTTGTTGCAAGGGACTCGGTGAAATACCAGCACTCATGTCTTGCTTTAGCAGAGCCAAGGTGATTTGCCAGTGAGCTGTGAAGATTTTCTTTTTCTCTCCTTCACTTGGGCTAACATGACTATTGTGGTTTGTCATGAGTGTCTAGATTGTGGTTAGATGTGGAAATACAGTAATAGATGCTTTCACGCAAAGATGGAAGGTTGTGACACCAGTGTCAAACCAACTATTTCAGCATTCCCCAGTGATGCATCAAAATGTCAAAATAGTGACAGAAGTTGAAAAGCATCTCTAACAGGGGAGGACCCTGAACACACCTTCCAAAGAAAGAAAAAGGCAAGGCAGTTTCAGTTGTATTCTGAAACAGAGAGTGTCCTCTTAATGATACGGCACTGGTTCTGGTAATGTCTGGTTTAGAAGGGCAATCAACTGGGCATGCAGCCATGGGTAAACTGAACACTTCTTTGTGGACAAATAATCAGTGGATGCAAAATGTCTGAGATAATTAACAATTATATAATTTAAGCAAAATGGAAGAGGGTTATGGAAGTACCAAATATTCTGGCAGAACAAAATAGAATTAAGTATCTGGCAGAATGAAGTAGAATTAAGAATCAAGAGCACTTGCTAATTTTTTAGTCGTCTTCTGGGGATCTAAAGTACCTGTAATTTTGCTGTACTTTGTTTATACTGTGGTAGCACAGTTACGGTCCAATGTGCCAGATGAAAAGCACATAATAATAATTAATCCTTACACTACAGAATTTGCGATGCAATTAAGTGAGATGAGCGAAGAATGGAAGGCTTGCTTTGGGGATATGTAATCTTACTTGGGACTAAAACAAGATTTAGTCCCAGCTACACTGACAGTCATTAAGACACAGAGAATCAAATACTCTGCTCAAGTTTGCGGAACAACACATGCAGCAATTCCAGGAACTGATCGTATATTTCTCAGTCCTATAATGTGCTTCAAACTGACTGTCATTTCCTATTTCTTCTTTTAATAACTACGTGCTTAGTGCAGGGCAAGAAGCTGGGTTTCTTTTCTGCTAAATATTCAGATGGAAAAAGGAGGCTCGAAGTCCCGAGGTTCCTGCTCCCTGAGGAGATGTTTCCTACCCAGACTGTTGAGGTACTGTTACGCACAGCTGAAGAAACCAGGATGGCAAGAAGTGAATTCATTCTTTAAGTGCTAACCCATGGCCACAACTGTTGCAAGCGTGTTCTGGCAATTTAAATCCCAAGGTCTTTATTTAAGCCCATATTAGTTATCACTTTAGATGAGGGTCTGAATGACACCTCTTAGCTTCACTAGGTTTGCTTCAGATGAATCATCTTGAAATCACTATGGAAGTCAGAGACTTATTTAAGTAGAAATGAAGTCAGTGTTCTTTATTGCTGAAATCCAGCTAATTTTTTATCTTGTTTAGCTTAACATTGCCTGGCAGAAACAACAACCTGGGAAAAGCTGCAAAGGTAATAACTCCGTTAATTAAGCCATTTTTAATTTACTTAACATGCTGGTTTTTACAGAATTTCTTAATACTATTTTCCAATATATTAAGGTGTCAATTATGTTAGTTACAGCAATTAGTTCCATCAAACTTACATCATCGTTTACTTACTACAGTTGAACACTGAAAGAGTTATATTATAATAATACTGCAGTTCACTGCTGACCAAACTCAGTCCTAGCAAACAATTAAAACCTCCTATTCCAATAGAATTATCACATCTTCATTCTCCTCTTTAACTAAAAAAAAAGGCTCATCACGGCCATGCTGTTAAGAGGATGATTACTAGACCAATTCATCCCTAATCCACTTAATGCCAAGCAAGCGTCTTAGGCCTACAGGTTTTCTGGTGGCTTTTCTGAAAAACTAAAATACCTCAGTAAGGTGAAAACTGTCTGTCTCAAAGTAGTCTTGTCCAAGGGACTGTAAATGCCTATTACATTCAGTGAAGGAAAGTGTTTTGGCAGCTACCAAGGACTAATCTGACACCTCTCAAATATCATACAGCTACCTGTGTGTACCTGTTTCCTACAATTAGTTTTGCTAAGCATGGAACAGAGTTTTCAATGCTAAAGCACTTAGAATTCAGTAACCTTTGTTTTTTGAGAAGTGACATTGCCCAGTTCTCTGTTGAGAGATTTCATATCTAAAATGCAAGTGTTGCTGGATGATGCTATTTGCATTAGACAATATTTGACTTATCCAACCACACAGGAGAGGAATCAAGCACTTTCCTTTTATTGCAAGAGCAAAGCTCTTTTGGACACATCAGGGGATGATTCACTGTGCAACCATCTTCCATCACTGAAAATATCAAAGGTCTATTTTAAAAAGAGGCCGAAGTGCTTTGTCTATTTCACAGCCAAAAACTACTGTGAGATTAATTTTCTTCTATAAAGGTATAAAGTTCAAGTTGCTAAAATTAGCAGTTGTTTCACCTGAGCCTCTTCTCTATGGCCCTATTCAAAGCAGTATTGTTTAGTGTTTCAGTGCCTGCTGCTTAAAATGTAACGTTCCCCATTTAATGTGTCAAAAAGCTATAGCTAATTATTCTCATAGCAAGGATAATCGTACCAATTATGATTCTTTAAAAAGAATGGTGGAAACAAAGAAGTAGAGATAAGATTTAACAATGACAAGACAAATTGGGGAGGCAGGGAAATCTTAAATGTGGAAAACCTACGGTGCCTTCTTTTTTACAGGAGAGAATAAAATTACAGCTTTGTGAAAGAGACAAGTTATCACCGTTCAATCTGCGGATTCACGGATTATTATGATAAGGTTTCTGTAGTTTGGAATGAAGTTCGTAGCTGTCCCTCCAGCCTCAAAATCAAGGGCTGTAGGATACGACATAAAGCAAGATCTAATGTTTGTACCGTATCTACCTTAGACTGATAGGTGGTGGAATTTTAGGCGCATAGTCCTGAAGGCACCAGTCCATCCATTCCAAGACAAGCTCCTTATTTCTCAGGATGGTCTATGAAGAGAGGCAGGTGCCCATAGGATTATGAAGTCATCCTATGTCAAGTATCTATATCCATTAATCGCCCGAGGAACGTTACTATTGTTAAAGGGCAATTCAAACTGTCTCGGTTAGATCTCTGTTTCTCTTTATTAGCGTACAGAGCGTACAGGCTTTTCCATCCAGCTGGGACACAGGCTGCATACCCCCCTTTTAAGGAAAACTACCAAAAAGAGCAGATCTGAAGCTCGGTGAGGAAGAAAACAGTGGCAACAGTGAGACCTGTGTCCCCAGCAAAGGTAAATAACCAAAAAGTGGAAGATAGAGGTTGTCAGCCCGAAGGGTGCAGAGCTCTTCTTTCTCACATCAAAAAGACCACAATAGGATGTGGGACACCGTCAGGGAGGAGCGCTCTGTGATCCTGCTGAAAATGACTCTTTATACTGGTAGAAAACCAAGGATCAAGGAGACAGTGAGGAATTTTGCTCCTTCTGCCTCCCTGCCAGACCAAACACAGAATCTACTGGCTTTTCAACTCGGTTAGCGGTCTGCCCCTGCAGCTATTACCTCAGGAGCAGATAGCAGGCGTGGAAGTAATGATTTCTATCACTTACTTGTGGGTATTGTTAATCACTTTAAATGGCTTTACGACACATTTGGATTTCTCTGAATGTAGTCACAACTTTGGACAGAAAATCATAAAGCTCTTGGTTCTGATCCAGATCACAGACAGTTTGAACATACCTGCTGTCACTTAAAAAATGAAGAATAGCATTGCACAATTGTCCTCTTGTACCTGACAAATTCAAAACCACAGATTGAGTTCAAACAAGTGTCGCCCTGTTCTGCAAGCGCTGATGATAAAGGCACCGTGAAAGTTCTTGGCACAAAGGAAAACAAGTCAATATACACATCAGGACACTACAACAGATAATATTTAGCTCTATTATACCCTGGTATTCAAGCACTCTCGGAGAAATTGAATCTGCTTGCTGCCATTTCTGCCATGCTTGGTTTAAGCTGTTCTCTTATCCAACTCCCCGACCGTTTATCAAACAGAAGACATCGTCTGGATGCTAAGGAGACATTTCACCATCAGGCTGAAGTGTGGCCCTCTCTGAGAGGTGGCACAGTAAAAGGTGCCAAGAGATGGGAAGAGTATAAAGTCTTTTCAACTCTCCTCCTCCCCTATTTCAAATCCCTTTTCCTGAAATGTGTCTTCTGTTGCTACCAGGCAACTTTTATATGAAGAGAAATTTATACCAAGGCTAGAGAAAGAACTGGATGGGATGAAAAGAAAACCTGTAAGCGTAAAGGTTGCCAAGACATTTAGAAAAACCTTGAAGAGGCTATTAGAAAGTTGGATTTTTGCTTAGCAAGATTTAAGTGAAACATGGTTATGTGGGACCACCTTACCTTTAGAAGGACTGTGATTTTCCCATAGCACAGTGGAACGAGCACCTACTTAGCAACAGCTCCAGGATGTTAATTACTGTGGGGATTATTCCACATTCCTACCTCCCATCACTGGCATTGCTTTGTTCCCAAAAGGCAGGAAAACTCAACAGGGCTTTGACTCTTTAACCAAAATACAGCTGTATATTGCATGATTTAGACATACTGGTCTTGGAGCAGCGTTAGGTTGTTCTCTGTTATGCAGAAAGGCATGTAGCTGGGAGTCATACTTTACATTGACAAAATCAATGACGTAGCTTTGAGTTCTGGATATTCAAAAGCATTCAAAAATACCTCAAGTTCCAGGATCCTTCCCTGCATTTATTCCATCCTGCTTCACAAATCTTTGACCATTTTTTTCCATTATGAATTCCATTTTTCTAACAGATTTTCCATCCGTTGTACACATGCAAAATGAGACTAGTTAGCATTGTCTTGTGAAATACCAGTTTGCCTTGAATTTCCTTAAGATGGCCCTGTAAGGCAGAAGGGAACTCATGGCCACGATGCAAGTTTTGAGGACCTATGGGAGAGTTTCATTTCATCTCATATAAACTATGCAAAAGTTCTTTGACTTGTCTGTGCCAATTGTCTGTACTCTTTCTTTAGGAAATGGAAAGGGACAACTACTTACAGAGGGCAAATGGGCAAATGATCCTGCTCATCACGAACACTTATTTTAGATTAAGACACATACCCTGGAATTCCTCTCTGCCTCTCCATGAATTACAAAAGGAGCTTAGACCAAATGTTTCCCTACTGGATAACTAAATTTAAGCTCCTGTTGCAGCTAAATATAACAAGAACACTGTGAGACTAAGCCTAAAAGCCCTTTCTGTACTACAGCTGGTAAACAGGCCACCTGACAGCAAGGTTACACGCAGGTTACAGACACTTCCTCTAAACCTTTTTTTAAAAACACTGCTCTCTGTGTCCTCTATAATACAGCTCAAACCATCCCCAGCCATCGTGCACGTGAACAGTCCAGCCAGCCGGATGGTTTTGCATGGTTCGGTCGCTGTTAAGTCTATACAGGAATCTTACTAAAAGATCTTTGCAGGACTCAGGAGTTATGAATTCAGCCAGTTCTGCCAATAACAAGCCTCATGTTCTGCCAGTAACAAGCCTATTTTGACTATGCTAATAGCCTCGCTGTATTACCTGAGGCTTGCTTTTGCATACCGTCATTTTGCAGCCTTGTCTAACATCCAAGGGGGAATTAGGAAACTGGTGGGTGAAGCATGTAATGATGCCATGGTCAGGACATGGCTCTGCAGGGAGAGCAGCCCAAATGGCCTCATGAGAGCATTCAGAGATTCTCCTCAAGAATTTGAGGGTTTAAACTACAGTGAAAGCAAAGCCTTTGCTTTTACTACCACAGAACAAGAGGGGAAATAATTTGGTTTCCCTTCTGTTCCCTAAATGAGAAGCAGCGGTCCATTCCCAGTGCTCCCTTACAAATGGCAAAGCACGAGGAACTGTCGAGGTGTGAGGCGGGGGTTTCAGGTCGTTACTAATCTGGTTGACATGCAAAGTGCTGAAGTAGAAATTGAAAGCCCCGTTGCACATCCCAACCCCCTGAGACATTCGGTCTCCCAGGAATCATTATTTCCTCTGTACAATCTATTGTTTCATAAAGAATACCGTGTTTCAGCAGAAAAGTCAAATGTGTCCTCTCATAACTCCATGTGGCTGTTAGCTTACTGCTGAGTTAATACTTTGCCACATAAATAAAACCGTACAAAAAAGAGAGAGCAGACTTGCAAAGAAACATGGGGAAAAATATAACTCGTTGGCGCTCAGGGCTGAAAAGCTGGTGAGTTTCTTCCTTTTCCTTTTTTCTTCCCTTTACCCTTACAAGTTGATGTGTATCCAAACAGCTTGAAAAGTACTTTGAAATCCAACTTTAGTCAGCTATGATGAAGACATAAGAGGAGCTGATTTTTCCTTTGTGATGCTTTGTTTTCTTCTCTCTTTTATTCAGTGTTCACTTCAGCAGTGGTTGCAGGAGAGCAGCCAAGTATTTTTTCTTGGAACTTTTTACTTTTTTAGTGCAGTTAAAGATATATTTCTTGAGTTACACTGAGCAATAGTCTCTACCTATTGCTATTAAGCCAAGCTTAGCTAGTGAGCTGAGACAGGACTTTAGCCAAAGTGCAAGCCTACTCAGAGCAGGGATACCATAACATTTTGCCTAAGGGCTCTTTACTCAGGTAAAGAAATGCTGATTTTTGTGGAAAGATCTCAAATAACTTTTATCACAGAAAATAAGTAATACTCTTTTTATCTATTTTTATTCTTGATGAAAACTGCACTGAAAAAGACAATGTGACAAACGTTCTAAGGCACCGTTTGTACAGGCTTTTTCCTCAATTTGGGGACCAGTCATTGTGCTCAAGGTCAAGGCTGCTGCTCAGAGGGATCTAGACAGGTTGGAAGAAAAGGCCAACAGGAACTTCGTGAAATTCAACAGGGGAAAAAATGTAAAATTCTGCACTTTATATAAGTTATCCCTGTACAGCCGGGGAGCAGCTCTACTGAAAAGGACTTGGAGGTCCTGGTGGGCAAATAGCTGAATACGAGCCAACAGTGTGCCCTG
The DNA here is from genome assembly GCA_008921705.1 of Burhinus oedicnemus. NCBI lineage: Eukaryota > Metazoa > Chordata > Aves > Charadriiformes > Burhinidae > Burhinus > Burhinus oedicnemus. Next base: position 1,179,104 of record VFFE01007854.1, read on the forward strand.
GCAGCAAAGAGCAACGGTATTCTGGGCTGCTAATGCAGGAGCAGAGCCAGGAGATGGAGGGGAGGGATTATTCCTCTCTAATGAACAGTAATTAGCCCACAGCTACAATGCTGCAAACAGTTTTGGGACAACCAAAAAAGAAAAGCGTTGGTAAACTGACGTGAAATTCAATGACAGGCCACCAACAAGTGAGGTGGGGCCAGAGAGCAAGAACTAGAGTAACTGCCCTTCACAAAATGCTGGGGGACCTGGGCTCGTTTGGCCTGCAGCAGAGACAGCTTCGGGAGGATATAGCAGCATCCTGCCCATACCTACAAGGAGGTCATCAAGAAGACAAAACCAGGCTCTTAAAAGTGGAGCATGGTGGGAGGACAAGAGATTATGGGTGTAAGACAAAGAGAGATTCGTAATAAATATACAGAAAAATTAGGACAGTCAGGCACTGGAATAAGTTGTCCTTGGAACTTTTCAAGACCTGGCCAGCAAAGTCCTGAGCCACTTGGTCAATCTCATAGATGGCCATGATATGAAGGAGCAGGGTTGAAACAGAAACCTCCTGACAGTCCTCCCGTCCTATATTTTAGGATCCTATGAAGTCTCTGTTGACTTTCTATTCCTGTGTCCTTTGTCAGCATATTTGAAAATGCCACACATTAGCTTGCCATTCTACTAGTGATAAGGTCAGTTTTGGAAAAAAACCCAGAAGAGCACAACACTGGGTAACAGTTTTAAACTAAAAGAGGGTAGATTCAGACTAGACATAAGGAAGAAATTTTTTACTCTGAGGGTGGTGAAACACTGGCCCAGGTTGCCCAGAGAGGTGGGAGATGCCCCATCCCTGGAAACATTCAAGGTCAGGTTGGACGGGGTTCTGAGCAAGCTATCTAGTTGAAGATGTCCCTGCTCATTGCAGAGGGGTTGGTTTAGATGACCATTAAATGCCCCTTCAAACCTGAACCACTCTATGGTTCTATGATTCTATGATTCTATGAATTACTTATGGTTTTTAATACCAAGTAAGTAGAGTAAACCTACGAAAAAAATGTGTTTCCTCAAAATTAAAGTTAATATTAAAACCCTAGTTCAGCAAAACACTTAAACTCATTCTTAATTTAAGCATATCTTTATTTCCTATTCATTATAGTTTCTCTATTAAATTTAGATATTTATGCCTTTTTTATTCTGATCTCTCTAATGGACTCACACATTTGTATCTTTCTAAAAGGTTGTAAACACCTACTTAAAGCTGGACAAATACTTAATATTTTTCCTGTGCTGCAATGTTTTGTAATATTAAAATGTGATTATCATTCATCCAATTTGCGGATTAGGTGTTATTTCATTTTATTTTTACAGCTATATGCAGTATTACCAACTATTAGTATGTAAGGAAGAAATGACAAAATTATATGGCTGCCGCATAAAATGTAATGGTACCAAAATTATGAGTTTTAACGCTGAACAATTTTTAAAGGCAAAAGGATCCAGTGCTATGATATTCCTTTGGCAGGGTGTGTGCTGTAACATGGAGCACAGTGGGTGCACTCCACGGTGCTCGTGTGTTGTGCACACCCTGCTCATGGGAAGTTGTGCTGACTTGAGACAAGGACATGCACGGCTGTCGTACCTCATGATTTTGGTTCAGAGTTGATTCCGTGTCAATATATTCTAGCACATATTGCAGCTTCCATCCTGCCCCTTCACCCTGGTTGTTGCTGGAGGAAACCCAGATATGCAGCTGCTTTGGAGGAAACCTCACTGCCTGCCACAGCCTTGGGCCAGAAGAACATTGGGCAACAGGAAGGAAAAACATAGCTGAAAACTGTTTGAATTATCTTCAGCCAACATAGCAAAAGAAGTGCTGCTGAGAACAGAAGACCCTCCAAAGCAGTGGCTAGAGCTGTTATCTCATTCACAACTGCGAAGAAATAATTCTCAAGGTCAAACGGAGGCTGAAGTGCTCCTGTCCTCATCTTGGGAGTCCATCAGATAGTGTGTTGCTTTTAAAGTGTCAGCTGGCAGAAATGACTTCCTCCTTCTTTATTGATTTAGGGGACTGTATTCTGCATGTTCTGACATGATTATGGTGACATCTCTTTTGAGATCTTCAAATAACATCACAGTAAGCTACGGCTGTGGTTGACCATAAAAGCTACATAGAAGATCCCTGCAATCCAGTGAATGATTCCTTCATCACAGTAAGACAGCGCTATAAGACAAAACAGTCCATTCGAGCTGGACAAGGAAGAAGATTAAAATCATTGTTTTTGCAAGAATGTCCTGTATATTGGCAAGGATAAGAAAAGTTAGATAAAATAAGAGAAATTAATATAAATGTCTAGGCAGATTCTCAGAAGTGTCAGTTGGCAAATGACAAATGAATCCAGCAATGCCGCATAAATCTACAATATCTGAGAATCTTACACCCTTTCCTTAGGATAATCTGAAAGCAAAAACCCCTTAAAATTAGGGAAAACAGAATGGCATAACTTAGTCTTGGAATACTTAAGAAATTATATCCAGTATTAATATACATGCAGATGACAAGAAACAGATTTTCAGAATTTTGGTTAAATGCAATGTTGAACAGTGTGTGTTAATATTAATTACTATTTTCACCATTATTCTCTTGATGTTCTAGGAAAGATCAAGAGAAAGGCTAGCAAGAATTTTTAACTTACATTGATATGCAAATTAATTTTCCATGTAACGTCATGCATTTTCATGTGGTAAACTTCATCCTTTATGCTTTTTCTATCAAAGAAAGAAACAATACTTTGTGTGTGAGGTATCCAATCAAAATTTGTGACCCATTTCAAGCTTTATGAATCAAGTATGCACAGTGAAACCCTTAACTGCATGCTGTATGAAGGGTGACTCCACTATGTTTAATGGTGGGTTTGGGGTCTTTTTTATTGCTTTTTAAATTCTTTTCCTAATAATTCTTAATTACTTTTACAATTTACTTTTTGACCATAACTAACTACTGAGCCAAGTTTTTCACAGAACTATACATTGCAATTTCAAGATCACATTCCTCAATGGCAACAACTAATTTTAGTGTTGTATATGGAAAAATTAGAACTACTTTTTTTCATGTACATCCGTTTACATTTGCTCTTACACAGTTTTATTTCTCCGCTTGTTACCTGCTGGTCATCACATGTTGTACATCACATGTATCATATTGCTAAAATGTACTGAATAGTAGAGCTAGAGGTCAAGGCAAGGCTTTAGTTTAGTTGTTAGGCTGTGTCTCAGCATTCAGATCTCAGATATCCCATAGATCTCTGTGAAGCACTTTCCTGTGTGATTTTCCTTCACAGAAACTAGAGTATCAGAACTTCAGTACCTCTGGAACTGAACCTTTAATTCTTTGTATCTAGGTTTCTCCATGTATGAAATCTAATATTGTTCTGCACCAGAGATAACAATTTTCTCCTGAAGAACAGAGACTGTAAAGAAAAATTCATTCATGCTTTTAGGCACCTCAGGCAGGTTTCAACTCACCTAATTTTAAATATCTACAAAGAAATTGTCTATACCTGAACTAGGTGGGCTTTTTTTGGCTCTTAGAGACCAGGGAGAGAAACGGGCACTTAAAGAATCTGATTCATCTCATCCTGAGGTAGACATCCATAATAGGTCAGATGAAACACGTGATTTAAGTGCCTGTTCTCTCTATGTCTACAAAAGAGGTTCAGATACATACTGGACCACACAGTTCAGATGTAGACATCTACACAGCTGGATAGCCACGCATACTGAGCGGAGCTTGACATTCTGAGTTTACAGTGATGACTGCTGTTTCAGCTCCTACACGGATATCCATTGGAAAGTTTGTGCAATATATATGTCTTTGGGCTATAATCTAATCAATCTTTTAATAACTACACTTTTCACAGTTGGAAAAGAGATTTCCCAAAGCTATATGAGCATGATTTTGTTTTAAATTAAGATTTGAGGTCTGTTGTGAACTGTAGAAACTCTGTGAGAAAAGTGCCATGATCACATCATGACCCAAAGGATGCACGGAAATTTGTTCTCTAAATTCTGAATAAAAAAGCATAAGTACAATGTGATTACCCTATAATTGCATTTTCACCAAACTATATGATTACCTCTGAATTCAATATAATTAGTTCAAAATAGCTCAAAGCACCAAGAGGAAACACAGTAATACAGAGGGAAGCAGTGATAAAGAGTATATCAGAATGGTAATGCAGGTTAGGCCAGTGAAAACACCGTGTTCTATACCCAAGGTAATGGGTAGGAAAATACAGTTTCAGATTCTTTGAGTATTTAAAATCTCAGAAGGGAACAGGAAATGTTATATGTACAAAAAGAAAGGGTGATAGAAGCCTGCCTGGTGTTCCTGAAGCATGCTGGCATGCATTTGTCATCCTATTCGTACAGCTAATCTATCAACAGTGAAAACTTCTACCTTTACTTCACATACACGTTCACGCACATTGTAGAAGTCCAACTTTTATGGCACAAGTGTGCTAAACTCTGATGAGCATCAAGAAAGCATTTCCAAGAAGGGCTCAAGGAGTCTCCTAAATGTTGTGAAAAAGAGTGGTTTCATAATTGTACAGTAAATTGACTTCACTAGGCCTGGCGGTGAGAACAACACAATCTTTTCTTGGGTTCAGTCTCTGTACTAGCAAGGTGAGGAAGACAGTTTTGAGGTGTCCTGCTTGTTCTTAAGAGTGAGATTGTGTTCTAGCATAACAAAAGGCAGCATTCTGGGAAAACAGAAAACATTTGTTTCATTCGAAATATAAACATATTACCAAAACAGACCAAAATCATGGGGGGGTGAATTCAGAAACGCATCAATCTTTAGCAGATAAGCAAAGGTAGGGTTCAGATTCAATGCATGGAGAGAATTGTTATGGATGAGGAAAGAGCACAATCCTGTTAACAATGGGCTATAATGAATTGAATGAGAATCAATGATGAATCGTTTCCCAAAAGATAACTTTATACAACCTAAAAATTTTGGAAATGTTAAAGTCCAGAAGAAAGTTGTTGCATTATTACTTGCTTGGAATCAAACATTGTTTCCTGTCTGTGTCTCAGGGGCTACTTATGGCAGTGTCCCATTAACCTTCAGGCCATGGGACAGTTTTCTGAGAGTCCCCCACAGCAAACGCTTTCAGCCAGCCTCATCTGCTAACCCCTAGCTTGTAGTTCCAAAGTTGTTCTGGAGGCAGTTTAATCCAATTCAATAGAATTAGCCTTTAAAATCACAGCTATTTTCCAAACCGCCTTCTGTAGGGCCCCCATTGCCTCTTTCCCTATTCTTAGTCATGAATGTTGATGGCTGAAAGTAGCAATTTTTCTCCAGAAATTTTTGGTTTAATAGCTTGTCGTGAAAATATCCCTATCCCACAACTTATCCTAGAAAGCCATGATCCCAAGCTTTCTATCCTGCAGATTTCTAGACTCAAAGTTTCCCATGTATTGAAGGAGAGCCAGAAGCTTGAACGTTACGGGAGCTGCAGATGTGCTACAGATGCCGGTCCAGGCTTCCTGCTCTGGCTTTCAGGATCCTGTAACCCCTTGGGAGTACTAACCTGGCAGTATTTTTTGACTCCTTGCCCCCTTTTCTCAATGAGTCTTAAAAAACATGTGTAGATGATGAATGAAAGAAAGAGAAACTGATTAATAACTGTAATTATGCTGCTTTATTCCCCCACAGAAAACACAGTCCAGCAGTTTAAGGAAGCAAGCCTGATGGCCTTTGCAACTACTTATATTTAAAAGTAATAACTTATACACAAATATAAAACTCTTTTGTGGGACTTTGATGTTTATGGAAGATTTCAACTGGCTGCCTCTGAGACCGAGGTGCTCTATGATCACCCGTGGGGCATGGATAACAAAAGTGCTGGCAGGGGACAACAGTCTGCTTGCAGAGGTAACTCCAAGAGCTGGGGCTCCTGGTGGTCACACAGTCCTGGTCTCTCTCTGATTAACCTTCCTGCTTTTGCTCGTTTGGTGTAGTAAAATGCCCAGCTACGGATGAACTGAAACTCATTTCATGTATAACATGTATAACAGGTAGGAATTAGGGCTTCTCCCAGTAAAAAGGTGACTGGACCAATAGCCCAACTGAAATGCTTCTACACTAATGCACGCAGCATGGGCAACAAACAGGAGGAGCTGGAAGCCATTATGCAGCAGGAAAACTATGACGTTGCCTTCACGGAAACATGATGGGATGACTTGCATGACTGGAGTACTGCAATGGATGGCTATAAACTCTTCAGAAGGTACAGGAAAGGAAGGAGAGGCAGTGGAGTGGCCCTGTATGTTAGGGAGTGTTATGAATGTCTGGAACTTAATGATGGTGTCAATAGGGTTTATGGGTAAGAATCAGGGGGAGGCCTAACAAAACAGACATCCTGTTGGCAGTCTGTTACAGACCACTCAAGCAGGATGAAACGACAGATGAAATATTCTGTAAACAACTGGAAGAAGCCTCAAGATCACTAGCCCTTGTCTTCATGGGGGGACTTCATAGAATCATAGAATTGTTTAGGTTGGAAAAGACCTTTAAGATCATCTAGTCCAACCATTGACCCTACTCTACCAGGTCTGCCACTAAACCGTGTCTCTAAGCACCACATCTACACGACTTTTAAACACATCTAGGGATGGTGACTCAATCACCTCCCTGGGCAGCCTCTTCCAATGGTTGATAACTCTTTCAGTGAAAAAGGTTTTCCTAATGTCCAGCCTAAACCTCCCCTGGCGCAACTTGAACCCGTTTCCTCTTGTCCTGTCGCTAGTTACTTGGGAGAAGAGACCAGCTCCCATCTCACTACAACCTCCTTTTAGGTAGTTGTAGACAGCAATAAGGTCTCTCCTCAACCTTCTTTTCTCCAAACTAAACAATCCTAATTCCTTCAGCCGCTCCTCATAAGACATGTTCTCCAGACCCCTCACCAGCTTTGTTGCCCTTCTCTGGACATGCTCCAGCACCTCAATGTCCCTCCTAGACTGTGGCACCCAAAACTGAACACAGGACTCAAGCTGCGGCCTCACCAGTGCTGAGTACAGGGGCACCATCATTTCCCTCCTCCTGCTGGCCACACTATTCTTGATACAGGCCAAGATGTCATTGGCCTTCTTGGCTACCTGGGCACACTGCTGGCTCATGTTCAGCCAGCTGTCCACCAGGACCCCCAGGTCCTTTTCTGCCAGGCAGCTTTCCAGCCACTCCTCCCCAAGCCTGTAGCGTTGCCTGAGGTTGTTGTGACCCAAGTGCAGGACCTGGCGCTTGACCTTGTTAAACCTCGTGCAGCTGGCTTCAGCCCATCGATCCAGTCTGTCCAGATCCCTCTGCAGAGCCTTCCTACCCTCAAGCAATCAACACTCCAGCTTAGTTTGGTGTCATCTGCAAACTTACTGAGGGGACACTCAATCCCCTCATCCAGATCATCAATAAAGATATTAAACAAGGCTGGCCCCAAAACTGAGCCCTGAGGAACACTGCTTGAGACCTGCTGCCAACTGGACTTAATACCATTCACCACAGCTCTCAGTGCCAGTTTTTAATCCAGCGAAGAGTACACCTGTCTAAGCCATGGGCTGCCAGTTTCTTTAGCAGAATGCTGTGGGTGACTGTGTCGAAGGCCTTACTAAAGTCCAAGTAGACAACATCCACAGCCTTTCCTTCATCCAGCAGGAGGGTCACCTGGTTGTAAAAGGAGATCAGGTTGGTCAAACAGGACCTGCCTTTCATGAAACCATGCTGGTTGGGCCTGATCCCCTGGTTGTCCTTCACATGCCTTGTGAGTGCACTCAGGATGATCCGTTCTATGATCTTTCCTGGCACTGAGGTCAGGCTGACAGGCCTATAGTTTCTTGGATCCTCCTTCCGGCCCTTCTTGTAGATGGGTGTCACATTGGCAAGCCTCCAGTCGTCTGGGACTTCTCCTATTGACCAAGACCGCTGATAAATGATGGAGAGTGGCTTGGCAAGCTCCTCCGCCAGCTCCCTCAGCACTCTTGGGTGGATCCCATCTGGGCCCATAGACTTGTGGCTGTCCAGTTGGCATAGCAGGTCACTAACTGCTTCCTCCTGGATTATGGGGAGATTATTCTGTTCTTCATCTCTGTCTTCCAGCTCAGGGGGCTGAATACCCTGAGGATGACCGGTCTTACTATTAAAGACTGAGGCAAAGAAGGCATTAAGTACCTGAGCCTTCTCCTCATCCTTGTTGACAATCTTCCCCTCCGCATCCAATAAGGGGTGGAGATTCTCCCTGGCTCTCTTTTTGTTGTTAATGTATTTGCAAAAACCTTTTTTGTTATCTCTTACGATGGTGGCCAGATTAAGTTCTAGCTGTTCTTTCGCCTTTCTGATGTTTTTTCTGCATGACCTAACTAGATCCCTATATTCTTCTTGTGTTGCCTGCCCCTTCTTCCAAAGGTGGTAAACTCTCCTTTTTTTCCTGAGTCCCAGCAAGAGCTCCCTGTTCAGCCAGGCTGGTTGTCTTCCCTGCCAGTTCATCTCACGACACATGGGGACAGCCTGCTCCTGCGCCTCTAAGACTTCCTTCTTGAAGAATGTCCACTTACCAGATATCTGCTGGGAATAGAATACAACAGAGAGGGAACAGTCTGAGAGGTTCCTGGAGTGTGTTGAGGATAACTCCCTGCCACAGCTGGTGAGGGAGCTGACTAGGGAACGTGCCTTGCTGGACCTGTTGTTTGTAAACAGAGAAGGACTTGTGGGGGATGTGATTGTTGGAGGTCATCTTGGGCATAGAGGTCATGAAATGATAGAGTTTTTGATTCTTGGAGAAGCAAGGAGGGGGGTCAGCAGCACTGCCACCTTGGACTTCTGGAGGGCGGACTTTGGTCTTTTCAGGAGTATGGTTCACAGACTCCCTTGGGAGGCAGTCCTGAACAGCAAAATGGTCCAGGAAGGCTGGATGTTTTTCAAGAAGGAAGTCTTAAAGGCATAAGAGCAGGCCATACGCATGTGCTGAAAAACAAGCTGTTGGGGAAAAAGACCGGCCTGGCTGGACACAGAGCTATGGTTGCAACTCAGGGAAAAAAGGAGAAATTATGGCCTTTGGAAGAAGGGGCAGGCCACTCATGAGGACTACAAAGATGTTGTGAGGCTATGGAGGGAGAAAATCATAAGGGCTAAAGCCCAACTAGAACTTAACCTGGTGTCTGATGTTAAGGACAACAAAAAAAGGTTCTATAAATACATTAGCAACAAAAGGAGGCTTAAGGATAATCTCTATTCTTTAGTAGATGGGGGCAGAAACATAGTGACAAAGGATGAGGAAAAGGCTGAAGTACTTAACGCCTTCTTTGCCTTAGTCTTTAGTAGTAGGACCAGTTGTTCTCTGAGTACCCAGCCCCCTGAGCTAATAGACAGGGGCAGGGAGCAGAATGAAGCACCCATAATCCAAGGGGAAATGCTGAGGGACCTGCTACAGCACTTAGACATACACAAGTCTACGGGGCCAGATTGGATCTATCCAAAGGTATTGAGGGAGCTGGTGGAAGTGCTCACCAAGTCACTTTCTATCATTTATCAGCAGTCCTGGCTAACCAGGGAGATCCCAGTTGACTGGAGGTTAGCAAATGTGACACTCATCCACAAGAAGGGCCAGGAGGAGGATCCAGGGAACTACAGGCTTGTTAGTCTGACCTCAGTGCCAAGGAAGGTTATGGAGCAGATTATCCTGAGTGCCATTACGCAGCACGTGCAGGACAACCAGGTGATCAGGCCCAGTCAGCATGGGTTCATGAAAGGCAGGTCCTGCTTGACAAACCTGATCTCCTTCTATGACAAGGTGACCCTCTTAATGGATGAGGGAAAAGCTGTGGATGTTGATACCTGGACTTTAGTAAAGCCTTCAACACCGTTTCCCACAGCATTCTCCTGGAAAGTCTGGCTGCTCATGGCTTGGATGGGTGTACCCTTCACTGGGTGAAAACCTGGCAGGAAAGCCAGGCCCAAAGAGTGGTGGTGAAAGAAGTTCAATCCAGTTGGTGGCCAGTCACAAGTGGTGTTACCCAGGGCTCAGTACTGGGGCCAGTTCTCTTTAGTATCTTTATCAATGACGTGGACGAGAGGATCGAGTGCACCCTCACTAAGTTTGCAGACGACACCAAGAAGGGTGGGAGTGTCGACCTGCTTGGGTCTACAGAGGGATCTGGACAGACTGGATTGATGGGCCAAGGTCAATGGTGTGAGGTTCAACAGGGCCAAGTGCCAGGTCCTGCACTTGGGTCACAACAACCCCCTGCAGCACTACAGGCTTGGGGAAGAATGGCTGGAAAACTACCTGGCAGAAAAGGACATGTGCCCAGGTGGCCAAGAATGCCAACAGCATCCTGGCTTCTATCCGGAATAGTGTGACCAGCAGGACTAGGGAAGTGATTGTCCCCCTGTACTTGGCACTGGTGAGGCCCCACCTCAAATACTGTGTTCAGTTTTGGTCCCCTCACTACAAGGAGGACATTGAGGTGCCGGAGCGTGTCCAGAGAAGGGCAAAGCAGCTGGTGAAGGGCCTAGAGAACAAGTCTTCTGTGGAGTGGCTGAGGGAACTGGGGTTGTTTGGCCTGGAGAAAAGGAAGCTGAGGGGAGACCTTATCGCTCTCTACAACTACCTGGAAGGAGGCTGTAGAGAGGTGGGGGCTGGTGTCTTCTCCCAAGTAAGCGGTGATAGGACGAGAGGAAATGGCCTCAAGTTGCACCAGAGGAGGTTTAGATTGGATATTAGGAAAAATTTCTTCACCAAAAGAGTTGTCAAACATTGGAACAGGCTATCCAGGGAAGTGGTGGAATCACCATCTCTGGGGTTTTTTAAAAGATGGAGGTATTTAAAGGATGGGTAGACGTGGTGCTGAGGGATGTGGTTTAGTGGTGGTTTTGGCAGTATTAGGTTAATGGTTGGACTCGATGATCTTAAAGGTCGCTTCCAACCTAAACGATTCTATTATTCTATGATTGAAAAACCAACAGAGAGGAAGAGCTTGAGGTCACCACCAGCTTGGATGCATCAGCCTCTGTCACTCCCTGAGCCACGTAGCTACTCCAGAGCTCTTACTGCCTTTAGAAAGATGGGGTTTGCAGTTGAAGGAATCAAGCATATTATATTATTTCCAGCTAAAAGAAGGCACCCATGTCAGCAAGGCCTTTATCTTTGGGGACCGTGCCTCAGCAACCAAAGGAAATTACTTGAGGATTTCAGGGAGAAGAAAAGGAAGGAATCAGAGATTGAGGGGTAAGAAGAGGAAGCAGATGTGAGTGCCTTGGCTGCAATCGTCTCTCAGCCCTGTTGGTGTAGTTCATAGGGAAGAGTCTGAGTGAACTTGTAGAAGCTAAATAATGTTGAATGTCACTTGTTCTATAACTCTGTCTGTTGCACAGAGGAAAAAAAGGGGGTGTTTGCCTCCGATTTTATTCCTTGATGTTGCCTTCAGTGATTTTTTGAAATTCAATATTACTATTCTTCAGTTAATGACTTCTGAAAAAATAAATATAATCTTTGATAACTTGAGTGATGATTTTTTAATAGTTGTCTACAAACTAAGTTTCCAACAAGTTATTTTAAAACAGTTTTTTTGGCCAACTTTTAATTTATACTCGCTCCTGAAACAGTGCTCTTACAATATCTTGATTAAGAAGTATTAACAACTGCCTTCAAAGTGTTGGTTTCACAAAGATAAAAGGCAAGTCTCCCAGCTCACATAAGCTGTCACATCCTGTGAGCTGATAACATTTTAGATTAGTTGAGTCTCTAATATTAACATTTTCTCTAGACATTCCTAATTTTCCTAGTGAGTTCCACTGTTTTGATTTTTACTTATACAAATAGAGAAGCCCTAAGGGGCCTACACTGAGATGCCTTAAGCAGTCTGATTTTCCAATGGAAAGCAGGCAGTCCCCTGTCTTCTAAAAACTAGGCATCTTTAAGATATTTGTTTATTTGGACATGCATAAAATCTAAGTATGCAAAATTCTTTTTTTTAATGAGGTTAAAAAAATCTCCCTTTTTCTATATGTACCAACAAGGATTTGTAGACTGCAGTTGTAATATCACTTCTAAAATAACTTTAATTTCACATTTTTTTCTGTGTATCTGTGATGAGAGTTTGAGTGACAAATGAGAACTTACTATTTTATATTTTTCTTTACTTTTAAAGCACAAGGAAAATCATGAGGGAGAGCAGAAGGGAGAAGGAAGATACGAACAAGTATCCACTTGTTATATATATATCAAATATCACCTCCAGTCATATTCATACAAGATAACGAGGTGACCCCACTGCCCCTTTCCTTCAAAGTTGAAAGGGAGGTTACATTTTTGCACACTTAAAATAAACGTCTGCCTTCTGTAAAAGAAAAAAAAAAAAAAAAGGTGTTGCTCAAGGGAAGCTATCAGCACTTGAGAGAACCATAATCCCCACCATCTGCTACCACTGAGACAGAGCAACTATTCACAGCTTTTGTTGCAGTCCTCAGGCTGCAATTGTACTGCAACTGAGGGTGGTCACAGTAGACCTGAGCAATTTTATATCTTTACTGCTTATTCCCCTGCCTACCGCCGCCTCTCTTCCTCCCTGCTCTGCCCATTTTTTTACTGTAATAGGCAAAATGAGGGCAGGGAAGGGACTGTATCTTTCTGATCTTTGGGCCACCTGCTGCCACCAACAGAAACATGAAATATGCATTGTATTTTGGGCCTGTAGGAGATGTCCCCTGGGCTGAGATTCATTTCATTTAATTATAGTCATCTAAAAAATACCCAGTCTAAGCTAACTATCTAGGCTCCTCCTATAGACAATAAAAAAGAGGCAGTTCCAAAGGTGATTCATCCTATCCTACAATTGGTATTAATCCTAAAACAAGTACTGTGTAAAATGAATTGTCCTGTCTGCTACAAAAGGAAGCTCAGTCTCCAATTTAGAGCAGATACCTAGGATGGGCTTCGCTTGAGCAAATGCAGACACCTTCAATGCAGATGTCCTTACTGAGCTGACCATTTAGTTTTCTTTTATAGCCAATGGAAAGAACAGGAACTTTTGATTCCTCTCTTCCCAATGTAGGCACAGAAAGATTGAAACATTATTTCTCTCCACTTATGACAACGGTTATCTTGGATGTAGACCGTTTTGAATACATTTATACCGTTAGAAGAAGTAACTTGTGTTTCTAATTTCCAGATAGCTAAAGTTAAGTGAGATGAATCTGGGTTTTATTGACTGGCCCATACAACTAGAAATCATGCTTTGTGAGCAATGCCACTAGCTTCAAAAGGTTGGTCCCCTCGGCCAGGCAGCCATTGCCCAACATTATCACTTTCAGTTTTGGGACTGTGCGGCTTTTCATGTGCTCTCGAGAGTGGCATGCAGGGAGCCAAAGACTGAAGACCACTCCTTCCTCTGTCACACCAATGTAAAGACACAATTCCTTTGAAGTTTCTGAGTTACTGAAAGAGAACAGAAGAGAATTTAATGGAAGAGGTAAAATGTGTGTATGTTACTTGAACGGTCTGGAAATGTTCACATGGAACAATGTTCAAATGTCCATGGCACTTAATTTTTACGGGGTGGTTGGCTTATGGTAAACATATTAAATGAGCTACACATTTGTAAGGATGTTTATTCACCACAGCTTACATTTAAATAAGTCCTAGTTCTTTATAACCTTTAAAACACAAGCATCTTTACTTCATCGGCATTTAAGTATTGGATTGAGCTTTATTTCAATGAGCTCATTAGAGAGAGTTGAATGTATGGGAGGATAGTTCTTCAGCCTTATTTCGTTGCAAGTTTTATAGTTAATTACTAGGACAAAACACTAAATAAGAACACAAACAGTATTACAAGTTAAAATGGAAGGTTCTGTGGCAGATATAGCTTTATAAAAAAGCATAAGTTAAATGCTAAGAACTCATTCATAACAAAAAGCAATTTCCCAAGTATTATGTGCTATTTCCATTATGGTTAAACATCATAAATTAGGAGCGCGCATTCCAATTCCAACGTCTTGTGTTCTTCAGTATTCTTAAAAATCAGTCGAATCAAAAGTCCGCTACCGCTTCAATGGAAGTAATAGAAGACAATTTAATTGACAGGAATGTGTTTTAGATAATACTTCTTATCTTCAGGCAACACATTTTATTACCTAAAACTTCATTACTGTGCAGAAAAAAAGGAGAAAGAGAAACATATGTTTACTTGTAGTGAATCATACATTTAAAATGATAACAGAATTGATTTCTTCCTGCATTTTTTATCTTTACTATATACATCAGGACCTATATGCTGAAATGCAAAAACCTAGAAATTTGTGGTACACTTCTGTATTTTCCAGGAAAAGAACAATAATGTTCTCAGAAGAATGATATTTTTGCATTGTTATAATGTGCATTGTTTTCCTAAGATCAAATCTAAAAGGAAACCGGGCCCCATATCATCCACAGCAGTGCTTCTGTCAGATGTCGTAGTTATGTTAGCTAAACAAAGTCAGTTTGGAGTTTCAGTGGGAATCCCCAACACGACAGTAAGGAGGTAGCAATGCTGGTTTTCATGTGCAAGTACTGTGTGTGATGTCTGCTTTAAGAATAAGGGGGTGACACCAATGGTTTTGAGCCTGTGTAATCGGTGGGGAATAAAATAGAGTCTGAACCCACTGCCAACGATTACCTGCAGATTTGTGTCATCTGCTTCAGAGGGAAATAAATGATACCCAGTTTCTGGTGCTCCTGGACTGTCAGTTATGAAATATCCTCTAGACTCCACATCAGTGCAAAGGAGTATAGTTTGTCAGGGACACAAGATTAGATGGCATACTGACAATTAGAAAAAATGAAAATAAACAGGTACAAATCTAACAGCAGCCCTTTTCACATTATGACTTACAATCTAGTAGTTCTCCTGGAAAAACACCTAGCATTTTCCACAAAACAATCAGAAGAGGTTGAGTCTAAAATGAATGCTCTACTTCCTAACACTATGAGACATTTAGAATCATAGAACTGTAGAATCATAGAATCGTCTAGGTTGGAGAGGACCCTTAAGATCATTGACCAACCATTAACCTAACACTGCCAAAACCACCACTAAACCATGTCCCTCAGCACCATGTCTGCCCATCCTTTAAATACCCCCAGGGATGGTGATTCCACCACTTCCCTGGGGAGCCTGTTCCAATGTTTGACAACACTTTCAGTGAAGAAATTTTTCCTAATACCCAATCTAAACCTCCCCTAGCACAACTTGAGGCCATTTCCTCTTGTCCTATCAGCTGTTACCTGGGAGAAGAGACCAACCCTCACCTCTCTACAACCTCCTTCCAGGTAGTTGTAGAGAGTGATAAGGTCTCCTCAGGCTAAACAACCCCAGTTCCCTCAGCTGCTCCTCAGAAGATTTATTCTCTAGACCTCTCACCAGCTTCGTTGCCCTTCTCTGGACACAAAATCTATTTTGGGACTATGAGCTGAAGCTTGAATAAACAAGCTGAGATCTCCTATTCACAGATGTATTCAACAGCCTAAATCCCATTGAAACCAACTGAAGGCACGTCCTTCTTACCAGACCTTCTAAGGATCTCTGTTCTTACAGTCACGGTACAGGAGGACCACTGACAGTCACAAAGGCGTTAATTAACTTTGACTAAGAATTGTAATTGTATTACAGTTAGTAATACAATGTATTACAAGTTTTAATACACAGTAATTGAATTATAAACCATTTAATATTGAGTGGGAGTGGGGGGAAAAAATCTTTGCAGATGATTTTACAGGCGCATGGAAAACAGAGAAGTGCCCTAGATAGCTTAGTCAGTTCGGCAAAAGCAAACAATATGGACAACAAGAACACAAATCTACATCAAAGTTTCTACATAACTATTGAATCCTATAGTGGGAAGCAATAACTCCGGGACCACAGCAGACTGTCATCTGTGTGGAAGCCTTGGTTGTGTTATTGTAGTTAAACATTAGTAAAATCCATTAATTGATAGAAGGAAACACAGATTAAATATAGAGAGGTAACATTTCTACTACTGAGACAGTTGCCTTTAAAGTCATAGAAGGTTTAAAGAAAAACTAATGGCATAATGAAAAGATTGACAAATAATGAGAAATTGAATTCCTATATTTACAGTATATTTACTCCCGTACTGCTTTTGAGCTAGCTGATTCCAGAAGCAGTCAGAAGACTGCTGTGCTCCTGAGACACAATTATATGCGTTATTAAACATGTCGGCAATTTGGGTTGAATTCAGGTTGCTTACAAGCACTGTCTGTTTCTGTGTGATTGCCGGACAATCCATCTGACTGACATCGACCATGGGACGCTGCCACGGCCGCTCAAACACAACATCGTGAGAGGCACATGAAAGCAGGGAGCACACTCAACATTTTCCCTTTGAGTTTGCCTCCAGGTTCAGTTTCTATGCGGCTCAAATGCGCTCTTATTAATAAACACTAGGAACTATTTATCCATTTGATCTAAAGCTCTGTCTCAAGGACCTCTCAAAACACAGTATGTCTAAAGGAAATGGGCTTAATGGCCCCTCAAAGTGCCTGCTTCCATCGGTGCAGATGGCTAATGGAGGTCGGACACTGAACGTGGAGACAGCATAGTTAGGAGAAATGAGTCCTACTGAGGGTGACTGGTGCAATTTTATTTTTGCTTCAGGTCAGTATTCTGTTCTTTTCCTGTCTTTTTCATTTGTATTATTAATTCCTTGTCACTTTTTCTTAAATTGAGGGATTTAAAGTTAAACTAAGAAGTTGTCAACATGAATATTTGTTTAAGATCTGAACTACACTTCATGTTGTTTTTTTTCTTTCCTCAAAGATGTTTATGCAAATGTCTGGAAATAGTCTTCCCATTGCTTACACACGTTACTAGGCCGTTCTTACCCTCAATGTCCTGATTTCATCCTATTTGAAGACATGTACTATTTGCAGAGTATCATTACTGGGACGAAAGAGTAACATGGGTTGATGGATAAACAAATAAGAAACAATAAAATGCTGGCCTTGCAAAGCACTGTACAAACATCAATTAATTCTCTTTGCAGCAGCCGTACGCAGCTGTTAAATTCCCATTCTGCAGATGGAAGTGCTAAGGCGAAAAGTGGCAAACTAATTTACACTGCGCTGGGACATTGATTCAGCCAGAGTTTTGAGGCTTGACTCTTTCCTTAGAGCACTTTCCCAAAAGCACCAGAAGGCTCTGTAAGCTCTAGAATGAGGTTTTGTTACAGCAGAAATGAGATGCGTGACTTTTTTTTTTTTCCCTCCTGTAAAGAAAACTCAGACTGAGACAGAATAAAAATATCGCCGTTTATAAATAAATCTTTCCCTGTCCCTTCTGTCCCTGCAAAAGAGGTGCTTTGTTTCAGGCTCTTTAGCAGCTGAGCTGCAGAAGATCCCAGCTTGTCCCTTCTGGGTCCTGAAGAAGTCTTTTCTCCTATATCTTCACCTTCACTACTACGGTCTCCTCGATGGTATGCACCATCTTTCTCCCAGTAGCCCATGCTCAAACAGCCCCTGCGTCTTCCCCCTGACTTAATAACCCTTTCTCTCCATCTCCTGAACCCTTATTTTCCTTGAAGAGTCCAACATTCCCCCTCAGGGCTCCTGCCTGCCGTCTGAACAAAGCCAAGAGGCAGCTTTGCTCTTTGCTGCTTCGCCGCAGCCTTTTGAAGGAGCGTAACATCTGACGCACGCTGGGCTGCAGGCAGCCGCGTAACCCAGACACCGTCCATCACGCATGGCCCCAGAGCGACTCTCTTAATTCTGCTAGTCCACTCCACCTTGGGAGACTGAGGTAAGGGAGGTTCTTCCTCAAAAAGCCTGTAAGCTTTTCTTTGGTATAAGCTGTGAATGTTTTACTGCAGCTCACAAAGGTAGCCTTACACAGGCTTCTACATCAGATTTGGTTTTTCTGTGTGCAGCTTTTAAGCGATGGAATCATTCATGGTGACTTTTTTAATTTACTGAATTAGAACAAATCTTTCCAGAAATAAATACTTGGTCTTCCCAAAGCACAGTTGCCGTTTAATTGGGCTAATGTGTCTGGTGGTGTTAAAAGTTGCCGCATGGCTGCTTCCCCTTCTTACTCTTCTGTATTTTTCCTATTAAAACACAAACTGAATTTCCGTCTCAGTAGACTTACAGCCTCCTGAGGACAGAGGGAGAGGCAACATCAGTCCAGGGTGTAACAGCAAGGCTGGAGCTCCCAAAACACAACCCTCAAAGTTGAGCATCACCCTGGAAACACCCAGACTTGATCTACATGTGTTAAAATGGTTAAAGAAGCCAATGAGAATTTATTCTTAGCATGCCAGCATCATATGTAAGCGATTATTTATTTTTATAGAAGAAAGCATTTGAAAGCTTTTTTTTATTTAAGTCTAAGAATGAAGCTTCCTTGCTTATATCTTTTTGTCAACATGCTGTCAAAATGAGTCAGTCAAATACCTGCTTCTCTTAGAGATCACTGTTCAAGCTCTCTGTGTTAAGTTTCAGCCCGATACTGTGCCACCTTGTGCAGCAAGTGCTCCGCGTCCAGGCTCAGGGAGCTGGGAAGCAGCTCAGCACGGAGCAGGATTGGAGCCCAGTCTTTCTGAAACCATTTCCTTCCCGTTTTGCACTTGATACGTGACCAACTCAAACTGACATTCAGCTACCAGTAAAACGAAAAGTGAAGAAACACTTTAGAAAGAAGACGTTTCAAATTGAAGCTGAGATTCTGGGTAGAGAAAAGCTTTGGTCTCTTTATAGAATTTGCATATATACATATTCATATACCTAGTACATGTATATATTCTCAAAACATTTGATTTTAAGGTGAAACCACTTATATGATTATTATCTTTAAGAGGGTTGAGAGGTTTTCTATAATTATGCTATGCTCGTCTTACACATCTGTTCATTACACGTCTGTCTGTGCCTCTATAGCAAACCATTTAGGAGTTCATAACATATAAACAAGGCAGTTCCATCACACTGGCAGCCAATCAGAGATGTTGGCAATGCATATTTAGTTATTTCCCAAATTAAAAGTTTCTGTTAAAAGGCATTTTATTTCATCATTTTCTTTTTTCTGTATTTTGATACTAGAACTCCCCATCTCTACGGGCACAAAGATTTTGACATGAATGGCTGAAAATGGATACTTACACTACAAAGTTCATCTAACGTTAGGTATTAGATGGTGGTTATCCATATGCCAGGAATTTAGTCATTAGATATTCCTCTTGTTTTCAAAGCAGGGAGGTGTTCTTCATTAAAGACTTATTCAGATTTCATGGGGCCCAAATCAGACTTTGGAAGAGCCTTTCTCTACATGAACCTGACAGGAAGCCCAAAACTGCCGAACTCTTAAATTAAGTTCCTCAGTTGCAGTCCTTAAATTAAATGGAATAAATCAGACTTTTTTTTTTTTTTTTTCCCCAGTAGTCTCCTCCAGAATAAATGGTTCAAGTTTTTGGTTTTGTTTGCTTTTGTTGCAAAGCCCATACACTATCCATCATGACTAGCTGGGTTCTGCAACTTTTGCCCTAATGAAAAATACTATTTAAAGTAATATATTATGGAGAAATGAGGATTGGGCCCGACATACAAAGGCATAAATTTGCAGGTGAACGAATGTATTTGTGCACAGCTTACTCTCCACATGCTTGTTGTGTTCGAGGTCTCAGGGACAGTACCTGATGTTTTCCCTTCAGACTTGTCATAAATAAATGAACTGGGGAGAAAACAGTGGAATGACTTGTGCAATTGTTGAATTACTGCAACTGATGAAAAATACATAGCCATAGAATTCTGACAAATATCTTCAGCTCACAGCCAGCAAGGTCACAAAGCCTGAACTGAGCTGCAAAATTACAGGTATTTTACCTCTTATTGAGTTAATATGGCCTAAATTCTGGAAGGAAAACAGCCTGCCCTTCGAGGCAAAATGTCACGACAGCTCAGGACAGGAAGGCAAGCTCTTAAAGTTGGTTTGAAGTGGTTTAAGACGACATTGCATCTATTAGAAAAATACCTCTCAGAAGGTGGTAGTTACTGCACGTCTAATTGAAGTGCAGGGATTGATGACTTAAAAGCTCCTGAGTTACGTTACGCTGAGCAAACAGTGAATGTGCCGGAGCACATTTCAGCTGATGGGTGGTAACGCAGATGGTGATGACTTCTCAAGCTATTCCTATTTGATCTGCAGGAGCATGCCTACGCTTTCAGCAACCGGGATGCTAAAAATTTGGTCCTAAGTGTGTGTTGTTAGATGCTGATCGCATTTTCTGTCCCCAGAACAGCCACAGATTTAAGTACAAAGAACACATAGGAGGATGTCCTATTTAAAACAGGGTGTTATTTAGAAACAAGGCAGCACTGCCTGAATTAGCAGAATTGCTATGCATCCAAGTCCCTGTGATCTTAAACAGATCATGTCCTCTACATCTATTAATTACATGGCAAATTCGCCTGACTGTGTGACTGTCTAACGTATTCAGCGTCGTGGCTCTAAATTCTGTTAATTACAATTCTGCCAGATGGGTGACAGAAAAGGGAACAAACTCCAAATTTCTGTAAAATGTTAAAAGAAAAGAAATGCCATTCTGGTTTTCCTGTAGCAAATGTTAAACCAGATCCTGGTCTACGCAAACTGACCAGCTCTACTGCTGGTGCTTGACAGATTCGTACCAGCTGAAGACATGACCCAGTGTTAAACGAACAGACGATTCATGCAGTTTTTATATTAAACATAAAAATGATGTTCTCTAACATAGTTTAATAGGTACTTATTGAGTGCCAAGTTTCCATTGGTGCCGTATAAGTATACTGACTAATAATAATTAACAGATCTTCTTGGAAAGCAGTAATTTTCATATATTCCCTCTGCAAGATTTTTAACTGTTAATGCAAGTTGAATTAACTATTGCTGTAGATGGATCCATAATCCTTAGCTTTTGCCTTTTTTCACCCTCAGCATGGCAAAGAAATGATCATAAGAGACTCTAGTTTCCATCACAAGGGTAGCAAAGACCCTCAGGGAATTTCCCAGGGCTGACTGCAACAGAGACTTTCTCAGGTAAAGCAGCCCACGGTTGTTGCTAAGCAAGTTGAAAAATGTGTTGACATTTTAGTCCACGGTATTTTTTGCTGGGATTTTTTTGTGCACTTGTTTTGTGTTCTGTGATTGTGGAAATCAGTGTGGTTTCCCTGCAAAGTTAACTTGCCATCACAGAGTACGTAAGGACCTAGAAGCACAGAAGGGTATTTTTGCAGGGTTGAGATCCTCAGACTCAGTAAGACATTTTGGTGCTGGAGCGTGTCCAGAGAAGGGCAACAAAGCTGGTGAAGAGCCTAGAGAACAAGTCTTATGAGGACCAGGGTCGTTTAGCCTGGAGAAAAGGAGGTTCAGGGGAGACCTTATCACTCTCTACAACTACCTGGAAGGAGGCTGTAGAGAGGTGGGGGCTGGTGTCTTCTCCCAAGTAACAAGTGATAGGACAAGAGGAAATGGCCTCAAGTTGCACTGGGGAAGGATAAGGATGGATATTAGGAAAAAATTTCTTCACCAAAAGGGTCATCAAACATTGGAACAGGCTGCCCAGGGAAGTGGTGGAATCACCATCCCTGGAGGTATTTAAAAGATGAGTAGACATGGTGCTGAGGGATGTGGTTTAGTGGTGGTTTTGGCAGTGTTAGGTTAATGGTTGGACTTAATGATATTAAAGGTCTCTTGCAACCTAGGTGATTGTATGACTGGCACTCATTGAGGCCAGGCAGCCTGGCAAAGAGATGCCGTATAAACAGGGGAACGAAAACTGCAGACTGCTATTTACACTGCACTGAACATGGGGGAAATCCCTCTGGAGCACACCAGGATGCTCATACAAACAGGTTTGGGAGCTGGGCAGCACCCTCGCTGGCCCTGCAGCATCTGAGAGCACTGTCCTCTTCCCAGGACTCCCCTTTCTCATCTAGAGTCGTTCTTGCCAATGAGAGCACTAAAGCAAAGTTTGTGTTCTTTTATATGAAAAAAAGGCAGTAAAAATGCAGTCCAGAGTCTGAACAATCCTGACTCATACCGAGAGAACCCAGCCAAGCTCTGCTGATACCGATGTTTCACTTTCCCCGAACTAATGAACTAATTCTCTACTTCTGAAGGAAAAAAAGGCCAAAACATTGGTGTTTTTCTAATTTTGTTCTTTTTTTTGTGCCTGTTAGTGGGAAGTCCTGCCAGGCCAGGCTTTCCCTGAAACAATGCGAAGGAATGCCATGGAGTTATTGGTGCCTTTATCCTTTGTGGGCTGCAAATGTAGCAGAGCTGTGCATATTTAGTGTCTGCGAGGTGCCTTAGATAATGATCTTTCTCTGATGCAGTATTATTGCTGTTTCTGGCAGACTCTGGAAGTGCCGGCTAATTGCACAATGTCAGATGGTAGGTGTGTTATTAGTTAAAACCCTAAGAGGCACATCAGCAGAGCTTTTTACAATATAATAGGCACTGATTAGCCAGTCATGTAATATGGCAGGAAAAGTTTCACCACTCACTATTTGCTTTAAGTTCAGGAGGTCTGAATCTGAACTAGGAATAAAATGGAGGCTTGTATTTCTCATTAGGGGAGTGAGGGATTAAGAAATTGCACTGCCTGAAGGATCTGGACCCTTCATTTTACTGATCTCTGTGCCATGTTTTGCCCACTTTAATGCTCATTCCTTGGAAAAATGCAGTATGTTGTTTAGCTTTTCCCAAGCTGGTGATACCAAGGAATCTTTCAAATCCCATCAGATTCACCAGCAATTTAATCTATCAAATAAAATTAGGGCTTGATCCTGCAAGATGCAACAAATTCACTTACACAGACCATGGAAGGATGTGGTCTCTGATTTTTAAAAGCCCTGTAGCAAAACTGTATCACCGCAGATTGCAGTGGTAGTGTTTAAACTATAAGAAAAATTCTTAGATCCCAACTTACCCACTTAAATTGAACCTAGAGATTCGTCTCTCCAGAATCCAAGAGACTGATACTCCATAAATCCCAAGAAGGCATTTCTCTATTAACATTGAATACGAGGGAGGTGCTTAGATACTAGATGGCAGTATAAAACCTTAATAAAATTCACTTTAATAATGACATCCCAAATAATCACACAGTACTCTATATACTCACTGGGTTAGCGGAGAAATTAATTTCATTTCACTGCCATCCTGTATATTGCGGTATTGCAATTGCTTTTAGAGCGGAGATACAAACTTTTTGGTAAATATTCAGACATTAATGAAACCTTCAGATAGACTCCACCTTCTCCCTAAATTTAAGAAAAATAGATAGATAAAGAAAAATAGAATTTTATTTTATATCAAAACTTTGTTAGTGTTGAAACTGAACTCCTTAAATATAAAACATTTGAACTATTACCTTCTCAAAAGTGCTCTTTCCTGCAAACTTAAAGTTGTTTCTGTTTTCACCTATTTCTCCCTGCATTGCTACCATGAATGAAAGCAGTAGAGAGAAGAATTTGCCCCAGTAAATCTCATCATGAAATATAGTTTGTTGATAATTAGTAGTCTTATATGTTGTTTCTCATCTGGACCAATCCATTCTTATTTTGCCAGTTTGGGAAATACATCACAAATCCAAGTCTGGTTTGTAGAAACCTAAAACTGAGAAATGTATTGAATACAACGGAAATTGGTTAAGTTAGACAATACAACCAAGTATCCTGTTAAAGAGATTTATAATCTGCTTTTTATTTTTCATTGTGGAAGATGCTGGCATTCTCCATTTACGTTCATCAGTCTTTTTCATGGCAATATCCATAGTTCATAGATTAATTCTGAAAGCATTGTTACATTTATCTAATCCAACCTCCTACATAACACAGGTCAGGGCATTTCATTAAGTGTTTCTTGCACCTAGAAAGATACTTTTACAGCAGCTATCATAGCAATGGTAAACTGCCAACACCTTTCTATCAATTTATGCTGTGTTACGGTGAACTCTCATTGCCCCAGCCCAAAGTGCTACACACTGCCATTTACTCTCAACAGTTTGTGGTTGCACTTTCACTCTCCCAGACTGCTGGTTCTTTAGATTTATCAACTAAATCCACGTTAAAGGGCAGAAATAGAACCCGCATGACGCTAAGTTCAGATGAATATAGAGTAAGCAGTAGTAAGACAGGGTATATGAAGTAAGAAATACAAGAAGCAAGCAGCAGTTGAAGGGCTCTTGAGCATTCTGCTAGGAAAGGTCCTCTAACCTTTGTGCATTGCACATTGTGCATTTCAATTGGATGTCAAAGCCATCTGGATCCATAGCTCAGTTGAACGTAAAACAGAGCCTACTTGAAAATTACGTGAAAATAAGACTACTTATTATTAACATTGTGGGGCTTTTTTTTCCCCGCAAGGAAATGAAACTCTTCAAATCATCTGTATTCCACAAGTAACAGCAATTGCATTTCTGATTCTTTACCTTTTTTTTTATTTATTTATTTTTCATAAGGCTCTGCATGAGCATGAGCAAACTCATATCGGCTGTGAAGGTTTGCTGGTATGGCAAGGTCACACAGTCTTTGGCAGACGCACCTGCTCTTGCTCCATGGCACAGGGGCAGATGAGGAAGGTCTCCTCTAACAGCTGCTTCGCTTTGTCAGCACACCTGGTCTGTGGTGTGAATGGCGTACGCCAAATCAGCGCGGCGGTATCTTCAAACCGAGACTTGCAAACACGTGGTCACCCACAGCACACGTGGAACAAGCACAGGTCTGTCTCCAAACACCCGTACAAACAGCATGCGATTTAGCAGAGCAAACCAGGCCCATACAGACTTCTGATAGCCACCATGCCTCTGCTTCTGCTGTAGAGGGCCTACCAAAAGAACCACAGTGGTATGGCAGGGACCAAGGGGAACAAATGCCCAAAATGAGCTCCAAAATGGCTTTCTGCAGCTTTCACTGTGATCTCTACTTACCATAATAGCCATGATCATTTTACTGTTCTTTTGTACTTTGCCACGTTTTCGAAATCCACCGGTTGTCTTTCATCTCTAAATCTAGGGAACAAACCTCGTACAGGGGTGGCCAGTTTTCCCATTACATTGCCTACAGCTCATCACGTAGTAGGTCCCTTATCACAACACCCAGATGTTATTGCCACAGAAATAATAAATGACAAAATTTATTTCGTATCCAAAGTTGTTGTGCTGGATGACTTCAAATTCTGTCTCTCTTCCCAGACAGGTGACCAGTGCGCTACCTGAGCATCTCAAAAACATCCACCTATTGTCTGCAGGAGGAAGAAATGTATTCTATTTTTCTACAAATGACAAAGGGTCTCAAAAAATAATAAGTGTATTTCCAAGTTATTAGATCTGAAAATATCTCCTAAACCCAAACAAATCGTCTTCATTATTCTCAAATGCAGTAGTTTTCAATAACACCATTAGTGGGACTGTTGTACTGAAGGAAAGTAGATGATTTCAAAGTATTTAGGATAATCCCTAAGCAACATTCTCCACCTTATTAAACATTAGTGGTCAGGTGTAAAACCCCTTGAACCAAACCGAAATTGTCCTTTTGTGTCAGCAAATTTGGACTCCAACACAAGACATGCTGAATTTCACTTTGGAATATTTTGCAGATACCAACCCAGTACTGGTATCATCTTAATTTCCCTCCATCTGTGCCCAAATCCAGAATCATCCAACTGATCTGCACCAGGGAAACACCCATGTTTTCACCAGTGTGCATACCTCCATTAAGTTTATTCTCTTATTTTACATCCATTGTGAGGGGGAGAAAAGAAGTAATTGCATTTACTTTTTTCAGTTACATGCCATTAAACTTGCCACGTCAATGCATTCTCTTTTAGTTAGCTCAGGAAAAGATAATTAACATAAAGCCCAAATGTTAAATGCACAAACCAGGGCATATTTTTAATTGCTTTTAGACACTTTTAGAAAAATAAAGGAACCAGGCATTTTCCTCTAGTTCCTTTTCTAATCAGATTTCAAATTCCCAACACAAATTACAGTCTATTTGTGTGCAATTTTGGCTTTCCTTTCTGAGGCAGCTGGGCCGGATTCTGTTGTCTGTGCGAGGTTGAGTAGGTTGAGTAGGACACCCTTCGTGCTGTATCTGGTTTTCAGCCTCCAGTGAAGAACAGAAAAGTGCCAAACACCTTGTTTTCCAACATTTCCTACCAACAGGTAGGTTTTGGTTACAATGGCAGAAATAAGTGATACCCTAAGCCTCTGAAATAAAGTTGTCTATTTGCAGAGTAGGCAACGAAACTTGTGCTTCCAACAGCAGTGCTATAGTGAGAGCTCTGGCTACATGACTTTCTGTAAGCGTAAATTTAATCTAATACTCAAGGCACAGGAAAATCCCAGGGATAGGAATGCAAGCAAGGCAAAGTCAAGTGAGATAGGGTAGGATTTTAACAATAAAGCTAATTAACCGTCAGAATGACTTCATATGAAAAGTGCTGGGTTTCCCTCTCTTTGAAGACTTTAAAATCAAACATCACTGTCTTTCTGAAAGATCTTTCCTAGCTCAGCCAGAAGTCATTGATTAGGCTTAACACAGGAATTACTGTGTATAATTTTGTGTTATGCAGGAAGTCAGAGCAGGTTTTTCGGGCCATAAAATGTAATTTTAGTATGGTGGTACCAAAAGCTTGATGCAATACTTTAAACCCAGATATTTTAGAGCAGTGGATGTGATAGGGGAGTGAAATCTAATTTCAGCAAAAAATGATTTCACATTGCTCTGGCTTTTAAAGACGAGATACCTAAGCCATGGGATCTGGCGATTGGCTCTGCTCCCAACTGCCTCTGACCGTGAGGAAACCTTGAGCCTTCAACCTGACCACCCTCTCACCCACGGCTGACCAGGACAATGCCCCTTCTGTATATTCAGCATGGTTTCTGTAATGCTTGTCTGTTAAATTTGTGCTTTCCAGTGCAATTAGGTACTACAAAGAGAGTACAGCATTCAGTCACAAGCTGCTAATAGCTGCTGATTCTTCCTTCCCCAGAAATAAACATTAAAGAGGAGATATCATCAGGCTCGTGCTGAGATTTAGAAGTCCTCTATGTAGGTACAGGAAGAGAGAAACGGGAGGAAGAATAAGAGGGGCAATAAAGAACTAAAACAATCTCTTCAAAATTAGGGCTATTGAAAGGAAAAAGTTTCCCGGATCAGTCTTGGGAAGGCAAACTGTCCATCTGAACCTTTGTCCCTTTTTTTGCCACTGAAAAAAATTCTCCTGACGGGACATACCTTATGATATTATTTGTCTGAATCTAGACCTTGTCCCTAGCTTATGGGAAAGCTTTATTTATTACAGATTGCCTGCTTTATGCTTTTTTTATAAAGAACAGTGTTTTTTCAAAAGGCTCGACTCCCCCTGATGTCCATGGGACATTTAACATTTGACTATAATGCAAGCAAAATTGGACCAATGCTGAGAAAAACGTCTCTCCCGTATGCCATAATGAAACCCCCCCTTGTGTTTATGTGCTTTTTAAAGTACGTTAAGTGATTATGATGGGGCAGACACTTTTAATATATAAATCTCTAGAAAATGACAGAACATTTCAGAAGCCTCCTGAGTGGATAGGAATCCTAAAGCAACTGTTATTTCATATTTAATCCCATTCCCTTTCTCCCCAGAATTAGGCAATCCTGATTAGGCTTTACTTTTTAATAAAATAACAAATGCAAATAACAAATGCACGTACAGTAGCGCGCTCCGTATAAAATTTACATTAGAGCTTTTCTGAGAAAAGCTTTAATGCTGTGTTTGAAGTCATTTTATTTTTACAGAGTGCTGCTTGTTAAAAGTTGTAAATCCGTTTCTGTGTTGCCGAGGATGTGTCTAGCTCTCAGTTAAATGGAAATATATAATCCTCCTCATTCATTTGCTTTGCTTCAGCCGGTGGTGCTCTCTCTGGGCTCAGTCCTGGAAGGTGCTGGGTACTCCCCAGATACCTGTCAGGAAGACTGAACTACAACCAGACCTTCCTCCTTATCTAGGCGGTATTTCACTTTCCTGAACGAAAGCCAACTCTTTTCTCCTCCTGTCCGCTTTGTACATTCCTGCAAAAAGGAATAGAGAAATGTTGCAAACTTATGTTTCTATTCCTCCCACCTCCATCCACTCACCGAGCGGCAGAGCCGAAGCCGTGGGAGAAGCTGCATGCTGTGTGCATGGCACATTCCCCCCGGGTGAGGAGAAGACCATGAGGCAGACTGGGACTTGGAGGATCTCAGTCTTTTTCACAGCTGTTTCTCTCCCAGCCACTGGGCCAGTGGGTGTGCCTAAAATGACCCTGAAGTCTAGTATTTCAAACACATTTTAGGAGCTAGCTACTGCTGTGGGACTTCGGTGCCTAGCTACTTCAAAACCCAAAAACCGTGCCGGAAAATTAGTAACAACTTGAACCTCCCATTATTTGTGAAATTCTCCTGCAAAAATAGAGAAATAACTAAAACAGAACAAAATCACAAGGGGAAGGTGACTCATTCTTTATTTGCCAAGCCACCGGAGATGCTGCAGGCCTCCCGCCATCACATATTTCAGCCTCATAGAGGTTTTACCTGTCCTGAAGGATGCCAGGCTGGTCCTGAGGCTTTGGGAAGGAGAACACACTGCACCGTTATCCACCTGTGGAGCCACGATCCTTAAAGGAATTTCCTCTGTGCTACTGAAAGGATCATCTCCTCTCCCAGTTGTATTTTGTCTGAAGTACAGGCAGGGTAAGGTGGTTTTTATCCTGAGACTTCTAGGTTAATGTGACAGATGCCAGAAGTCTGATTAGGCTCTTGTGTGAATTCCAAAAAAAACAAAACTCCTTTAAAACATGCCCTTCTTGCTCAATGGAACCCAGCAACTTTGTTTCCCTCCTTCAGGTCTTTTTTTAAATGTAAATTAATTCAAGGTTATCACTTCCCTTCAGCATCCCCCACTTCACTGGAATTACTCTTAATTTACTTTGATGAAATGTACAATATTAGTCTTAATTAGAAGCCTTGGGGACAGACCTGTGTAGGCTCATGACACAGACACCTTGCACTTTTGTTGGAGCCTCTCTTCTTTTGTAATTCGGGATGCAGGAATTTGTCTTTCAGCAAATGATAGCCCTGGTATTTTCCAGCTTTATTGATCAGTCAAGTAGTCAATGACTTCAGAGATTTCCTGATAGACTCTGACTTACACTTAACTGGCTCCTTAAATCAGCATTTGTTGTCAGAGGGAGGAAAAGCAATCCGAGTTAATTCGTTCATATGACCAACCTATCGTACGCATGCCTTGGGTTTCAAGAAGTAGAAGTTAACAATTAACTAAAAGTTCAACAGACATGGCCATTGAGTGACGTAAAGAATGAAACTGTCCCCAGAATCTGCTTTTTTCCCTCTCTTTGGGTATATTGCATGAAAAGAGGGAGGACGGGTCTGCTTGACAGCCTGCCTTTGCTGCCGTTCATCAAAGCTGCTGATTTCTTTCCAGAAAACCCAAGTAGAAAACTGTTTTGCATTCAGTTTGATGGAGTGAAACGTCATAGTCTTCCATGATATTTGAAGAACACAAAACCTAATATGGGGGTTGTTTTGTTTTATTTTATATACATGTAAATATATGTACCGATATTCATGTACATATATGTATCAATTTCAATTATATGATATAATCAATGATACAATCAATGACACAATCAATGATATGTATCAATACGTATTAAAAGATGCGGAAAGAGGCAAAGTTGGTATGTGGGTGGCACCAATGTTACTCGTACAACTGAACGATCCTCCATTTTTGGGGAAAACTAAAAACCCACAGTTGTTCCTCCCACCATTGCTCTTCAGCAAGCTAAAAAATTCAATAGGCTGCTCTCCCCCACTCCAGAAACCTAAAGAATGTTTAATTTGCTCCTTCTACACCTCTCCCTCCATAGCGAGCGCTCACGCAGCTATGAATGTCAAACTCCAGATGTTTGAGATCTTGGCAGTCGTGTCCCCGCTCCTGAACCTCGCCATCAGCTGTAGCAAATGGCTGTTACTGAGAGCGGTTGTTGACCTAAACGTTTTCTGACAGCAGCTTCACCCTGCCCTGATGATTGGCATTTCCCAGAAAGCTGATGTGCCTGATGGGCTGTGTCAGTGTTTCACGTTTCAGATTCAGTAGCTGGTAAAATGAGTTCGGTCCTCACCGTGCATAATTCGGTAAATGCTGCATCAGCTTTAGCACGCTCTGCTTTTAATTTATGAGGAGAAGAGATACGTTTCGTGCGCACAGATTGATTGCTATTTTACTAGGTGATGTGTTTCAATCAGCAGGTGATATACGTCATTTACTATACTACACTGTTTCAGGTGTTGATATATGATTCAAAGGGAGATATACTCAATGTAACAATATTTTCTAAAGCATTCCGACAAGCTTTTCATTCAGTAACATATCCAGTTTTTCCTTCTATTGTGTAGGTTTGTCAGGTGGGTTTTTAGGTTTGGGTTGGTTTTTTTTTTCTTAGATGTGTGATTTATGGATGTTTCTCCTCATTTAGACTGTACTTAAACCTTTTATACCAACCTCATGCTGTTTTGCTTATTTATATATCAGAAATGTTTATGCATGTAAACTATCGCCACATGTAAACCTCTACGTAAAAAGCAAAGTTAGTAAATTCAGAGAGACATGGACTAAGCATTCCAAAATGCTTATAACAGTGGGACTCTGACTGTAGGTGGGATCTTAGGACGTTGCTCTGGATTCATAACCTGCTTCACATGCTCTCTGCTTTTCTTGTCATGACTTACGACTTTCTCATTTTCTTTATGTGAATATAAGTAGAGAAATACTTGTTCTAAGTTTTGTGGACTCAAGAAAGTCCATATATATTTACAAAAAGCTCACAGTCCTGAGGTGTACATTTAGGAAATGTCTTCCTTTCCATTTGTGCTGGAGCGAGATTTTCTGAATTTCCAAGCTGACAACGGTTCTACCACTCGCAAACAAATGCTGTTGGAAAAAAAGCATATTTTTTCTCCTTGTAAAAAATGGGCCACATTCCTCAAAACGTATCGGTATGCAGTTGGTAGTAGGCAATAGATAAATGTTTTCTCTGAAGAAAGATGAAACATCAGATTAAGCTGTAGCTTCACGTAACGTGTTGCAGCTAGAGGTTCAAATGAGATTCAGGCAACTTCAGTTCTGCCCTTTGTCATTCTGGAGTGGATGCTCTGAGATAGAGACATTTGACTTGAATCATGAGGTTTATCAACCTAACTGTGCACCAGCACTCTAACTTTACAAAACACTTCACAGACAATATTTAGTCCTTAAAAGAACTTCCTTAAAAACTGAGAATGTCAGTATTCCACACAATCGTTAAAGACTGCATGACATTCTCAAGCGAAGCAGAGATTTAGTCCAGAAATAAGAACAAAGTTTTGTCTCACCTTTGTGTGCTTCAATTCTGAACTCCAATCCTTCAAATAACTGCTGCAATTCAGAATATTCTTTAATGTTTTTGCCGTGAATGATTTTGCTAGTGCATTCAGGGCACTTAAACTACGTTTCTCCTCTGAACTGCTCTCTGGAGAAGGCTTTCTCACCCCAGTAAGTATAAAGAGAGCCAAAGTATACAAATCTCCTAACTTAGGTACCTACGCCATAAATACCCTCTGAGGGACTCTTGCTACAGAATGTAGCATTAAGACGTGTAGCGATACCTAGAAGAATTACTAAAGCGTTGTCACAGGCAGGCAGCTGCGTGTCATTTTTCTGTCGCTGAGCACCTTTACGGCGTTAAAAATATTCTAAGTGCTCAAACTGTGTGCAAAGTAAATCCATTTTAAACCAAGCCAGGTAAAGTATAGACAGTAAAATGTTTCGTTTGTTTTTTCCTTTTCTTATTTTCCCCACACCAGAAAATCATCATTTGTGAGACTGTAAAATGTCGGAACAATAAGAGCAATTTTATAAAATGTTTTAACAGTTTGAAAAATGTTCTGCTTGGAGGATGAGGAGCATATATACATATATAAGGGCTGTTGGGGTCTTTTTCTTTTTCACACTGCTTTTCTGACTCACAAAATGCTTTAGTTCATTGACTTTATTAAAAGAAAATTGTGTGTCTGTGTTTCTGATCCAGTGATTGGCTGAACTTACCTCTTGAGAACTGTGGGAGAGAAGAAATTCTTATGCTTTGTTTTTGCAATGCCATCTCTGGAGGTAGATCCAGATTATTGATATCAAGGGACCCACCTAAAGCTTATTGAAATTAATAGGAAGACTGACCGTGGTGATAATGATACGTGCTACTAGCCACAATTTTGGAAAATTCCTAAGCAACAGCTTTATACTACAATGGGATTTGAGTAAATTCTTAAGCGCTTTGCTGTGCTGAGATTACATCCCGGAACTGGGGCTTATATTCCTGCATTTATCCAACATGGGGTGTGTATATGTTTGCAGGTGTGCGTACATGTGTCCAAATGAGGCATACACGTGGAGCTCCTATGCCTTTATTACCAAGAGCAGGTATCCAAAAATCCATCACTCAGATAAGATAACACAGAACTGCAAAAACTCACTGGTTTCTCCAGCTGCATCTTCCCCTCTTTCTCAGGGAGACAGTTGTGTTGTTACATTTGCCAGGCTGTCTCTGGTTATTTCTCCAGTGTGGGGAGATCCTGACACCAGCCATCAATATATCACACCCAAGTTATGTTGTGCAGAACACTCAGGTGTGATTTTTCAAGCTATATAGTTCTGTGTTCTGCATAAGACCCGTTATATGACAGTAATGTCTGTAGCAGATTTACATCATGAGGTGGACAGAATTACAAGAATCAAATTATTTTTATGCCTAATTTGCTAATTTTAAAGCTTGCTTGTGTTTGCTTCACACCCCGAAGTCTCATGGAGATATGAAGTGATCTGCTCTCTTGTTATCCAAATGGAATATCCAAAAATCCCCTATCCACAAGAATTAATTTGCGCTCAAAAGTTTTTGCCATGCCATAGCAGCACGTAAGCCATGAAGTAAGGACTTTAAAAATAAGGGAGAAATCATGTTGGTAGGTTTTGGCAATGGAAGATTTTTGGTAAACATTGAATTACAAAAGGCTGCCGGTGCCTACGGGTCGGAGAGGCCAACACATGTCACTCTTAAGCAAAACTAGAACAAAAAGCCTGAGAAGCTGAGACCAAAGGTTGCTTTGGAAGATCTGTTTCATGTGAGTTTGTTATGTTGTTTGGGAACTGCAAAACCCTCGACAGTGATAATAAGGATAAAAATGTTATGTTACTCTGGAGAGTGTTTTGAGGTAGCGTTACTTCTGAGTTTATTTTGTGCTGCAGTTATATACTGTATTTGTAGTGGGGGTTTTTTTGTGGTTGCTCTGTGCTAAATTACTGCAGTACAAAAGTTTCCTGTCTCACTTCTCTCTGCTTCCTCCTCATCTTTCAAAAAATGCTACTTCAATAACTAGCTGAAGATAACTTGCTGAAGAGTCCTGTGTCTGTTTCTCAATCATTTTGCACTTAACGGCTTTTGTTTTATGGTTCAAAATAAGCAAATCCTTACTTGCTGGAACATAACTGTTTCCAGTGGCTGTGGCACCACATTAATCCTGAATTATTTTTCTGAAATATTAGCTGTGCAAGAAACTACACTTAAATAAAACAGCATTTGCCTGGAAATTATGTGAAACCGTAAGAGGATAGGAGTTTATTTTAGAGATGGATAGGAAAGATAGACAGACCCAAATAGTTATCTACGCATGTCCAGATGGTACACTTTAGTGATCTGAGCTTAGAAATGTATGAGAAAAACATGTGATTTCTAATCTTGGGTCTGACACCACTTCCCTCTGTGGCCTAAGGCAAACCACTTAACTTCTCCATGCCTCAGTTCACCATTTGCCTCTAACTTTCAGTCTATAACAGCAGCTGTTTTCACTTTCTTTGGTAATTAGGCAAGCAATCTCTTGCTTGAGGCCTGGCATTAAAAACTACCCCCCTGCTTAAAGAATAGAGATTTTTTATATTGGTCACACTCATTTTTTCCTGGTTTCCAATACTTCTTAAAGGTTTCTTTTGACATATCCTGCACGTGATAAAGCAATCGAGATATTTAGGTTCCTGTAGAGGTAATAGCTGAGCAGCCCACACTTACCGGTGCAGTACATCCGCTGTTCCTCCAGCCCCACATGGAGTGAGGAAACACAGGTGAGGACTTCAGGTACATCATCATGACTTGCCATCTATGATGCCAGCCATTGGACACTGTGGTTGTATCTACACAACTGAATAAAACAGGCCAGGGACCATTTTCTGCTGCCAAGACCTAGTACATGCATCATACTCATAAAATACATATTTTTCGCCCCCCAAACAGAGTGGTTTTATCCAAACCATCAGTCCCTTTCATATACTGTCCCTGTCATATACTCTCCCTTCTGCTACTGCGAGAGGGAGAGGTTTAATTGGGATAGGGTTAATTGACACAGGACAAAATCACATGAGGCAGAAATCTGTAGGTTGCATGAGGACTGAAGACCTTTCTCAAGCCATAGACCTGTTTTATTTGCCTGGATGGATATCGACATGTCCCAGAGAAGTATCCTGACTGCTAGGTGAGGAATAAGTTTAAGAGATAAAGCCTTTTAAATGTTATAATACACTCTCTATAAGCAATTGAGACACTTGCAGTTCTGACAAAAGTAATAATACCTAAGAGGCTACTCTTTAGCAGTGACTCTCAAAACATACAGGTAATAAAGTATCATCATCTCCACTTTACGAATGGGAAACTACAACCAAAAGAGATGAAATAACTTATCCAAAGTCATTCAGCACACTTATGAGCGGGACAGGTTTCAGACTTGAGGGTCCCAAGACCTGTTGGGTGTTCTGTGCTGTGGGAAACAGGGCTTCCCAAAACCAAACGGTGGCTAGATTTTATTTAGGCATTTATATTGTGCAACATTTTTACTAGATTAACTCTGATTAAAATAGTTTTAGAATGAACCAGCAAGTCCCAGGATGATTAGTGAGTGGTCTCAGTTACTC
Organism: Burhinus oedicnemus; assembly: GCA_008921705.1. Classification (NCBI taxonomy): domain Eukaryota; kingdom Metazoa; phylum Chordata; class Aves; order Charadriiformes; family Burhinidae; genus Burhinus; species Burhinus oedicnemus. The sequence goes on from VFFE01007854.1 coordinate 1,214,207, forward strand.
AGGAAGCTTTTCCCAGACCTAAGTTTCCTCAGATGTTCACACTGCTCCTCTGATTGGGAAGTAAAATTCTTCCTTTTGAGATATGAGAGCAGTGCCTCATATCTCGATAGTGTCTCATTCAATGGCATTACCTATTTAATAAACATTTGAGTAGCATTTATTTTTGTGGCCGTATCAACTTACAGCCTTGTCATTGACTAGTATATCCAACAAAATCCTTCTTCTCCCTGGTCATTTCCAACTGAACACTGCATTTATGAAAGAATTTTTGTTATTGGTCCCCAGACGCATGCACTTTCCCTCAGTACTGTTGAATCTCATCCTACTTCTATTACTCCAGTTTTCAGACTCATCCAGTTGCTCCTTGCAGATCATAGAACCATAGAATGGTTTATGTTGGAAGGGATCTTAAAGATCATCTAGTTCCAACCCCCCTGCCATGGGCAGGGACACCTCCCACTAGACCAGGTTGATCAAAGCCCCATCCAACCTGGCCTTGAACACCTCCAGGGATGGGGCCTCCACAACTTTTCCGGGCAGCCTGTTCCAGTGCCTCACCACCCTCATAGTGAAAAATTTCTCCCTGACATCTGATCTAAATCTGCTGTCATTGTCAGCTCATGTTGAGCTTGTCATCAACCAACACCGCCAACTCCCTCTCCTCAGGGCTGCTCTCAATCCATTTTCCACCCAGCCTGTATTTGTGCTTGGGATTGTCCTGACCCATGTGCAGGACCTTGCACTTGGCCTTGCTGAACTTCATGAGGTTCACACAGACCCACCTCTCAAAGCCTGTCCAGGTCCCTCTGAATGGCATCCCTTCCCTCCAGATGCTCTGAACCTCTCTGTATCATCAACAAGCTTTATTAACGTACTCTCACTTTCTATGCCAGTATTGCTAGTGAAAGTATTAAGTAATATTGCTCCCAAGACTCCTCTTTCAGCCTTCCTTCAGGCTGAAAACTTCCAGTCTCAGCAGTACTTGTTGCAGTCTGTTGGCTACCTGGTCTGTGGGCAACCCCACAGTTCTCTGTCCTCTTCACAGTTTAACATTTTCCTGGTTTGTACTTCAGCTTTAACTTTTATACACTGTTGCTGAAGTTCACGCTCCTTTGTTGAGGAAATCAGTGTGGGGGTTTTTGTTGGTTTTGTTTGGTTTTGTTTTTTTTTTTTATAAATGAAAATCAATCAAATTACTCCAGCAAGATCTACCTTTGGCATCCCAGACTGTGTTTTATTCATTTTTCTGAATATTTTTAATTTTTCTTTTCCTTTGAGATTTGTTTCAAAGCTTTTATACTGTTCAGGTAGGACTAACAAGTCTGTAGTGAGTTGGATCATTTTCCTTTCTACTTTCTGAAAATAATCCCTACAGCTTCGACTACCTGTACCTTAGAGATCTAGCGCCACTGGCTCTGCAACTTCTTGTTGTTTTGTAATTCAGGCACATCGGGTCACCCTGACTTCTTTTCAACCCTCCAAGTTCTGCTTCTTAATAATTTCCATTTCCTTACCTTGGTGTGTATTAGTCATCCTGCCTTTGCTACCGTGTTCTGCATCGCTGTTCTTATCAGCCACTTCAGCACTAGTAAATAAAGCAGGACCTTGGCACAAGCTCAGAGACTGACAAATAACCGTCCATGCCATTTAATTGTAAGGATAAAATTGACTGGGTTTGACCCATGCAAACTGGTACTGACAGATGATGCCCCATGTCCAGGTCAGGGACAGATCCAAGTAAGAAATCTGAAGTGACCATCCTGCTTTGGGAGATGTAGAGAGTTTAATCATATCAATACTAGTGCTTGCTCCACCCACGTGCAAGATTTTATGTTCATTTTATTCATTAGCATAGCTGTATCCATTGAAAACAAGGCACAATATTAATTTAGAGCAGTTCATTATTTTTCCTCCCTCCACTACTGATTTGTACTTTGCAGTGAAAAAAATGAAGACTGAGGTACTCAATAACTCACTAAGTTTGGTACAGTCCTCAAAACAGGGTGAAATGAAACAGGACTAGAAATGCAGAGAGTGGATTTCTATATGCCTTTATAGATTTCTTTGTCAAGCCTCTGGCTTGTAAGCGCCTCCCTGCTTGAGTCTTTTTTTTATTCTCTCCATATTGTGATTTTATCTATTTTCTTTTCTCTTTTGGACAACAGGTTATTTAACTTCTCCCTACCCTTTACCCTCCCCGTTCTGTTGTCTCTGTTGTCTTTTTATAGCTTTGTTTGGCTGATTTGGGTTTGCATGATTTCTCACTCTAATAACCTCTTCCCGTAAGGGTGACAGGGAAGGTGCCATGGAGGGTGGAAAACTCCTTCTTCTTTGTTGTTGTCTCCTGCGTGATCTGACAGGCTGGGAGAGGAACACAAAAGTGGGAGGGATGGAAATGGGAGGCACCGGAGCTGCCAGAATTCCCCCCTTTTAACATTTCTGCCAGGTTTTCTAGAAATGACAGGTTCTTCCACCCTTTTGTTCGAGCCTTTCAAGGGAGAGGGTGGGACTGAGTGGCAGTAGCATGAAAGGGTGGCTGGAGAAAGAAAGCAGGCATAGGTTGATGTGACAATTTGGGTTTGCAAAGGCTTCACCTTGGGTGAGTTTCTTTTTGCACGATCCAGACTGGCTGTGGTTTGGCTGTAGGTGCCGTTTAATTCAGAATGGCTTGCTCTAGCGGGGTGAGAGGAGGGCTCATATGGCTGCTCTGGTTTATGGTCTATTTAATCTCAGCAAGGGGGAAAATACTCCAAGAAAGGACAAAAAGGAATGAAAATAAGACTAATGTTCGGTCTTCTGTGGCTAAGAAGATTCTGAGCTATTACAACATCAAATAACAGAGCCAAGCCCTGTCACTGTTTTCTCTCTTTATTTTCTGCCAAGCACAGAGCAGCTAGGGACAAATGGCCTGTTCTACTCGTTTATAGCAGCTTTGTTTCACCTTCACACTGAAAAAAAACACCAAAGCAGAGCATTGATTTCCTCCATTTTACCGCACATCTTTGCTCATTTGCTGTCTTCGTTGCTCCTCTCCCTCCATCCACCTGCTCATATGTCACTTGTTTTAATATTCCAGTTTCTTACCCCAAGTGTTAAAACTCTTCCCACCACCCTCACGGTGCTGCTCTGAAGATGTTTTTGCCATAGTTTTTCATCACATTTTTTTCTTTGGATGATGCCAAAAAATATTGTGGCTTGGGAGAGCTGCCCACTTGTCAAACTGGTTACCATGCCTTGTTTTCCAGGAGACCGAGCTTGTACGCCTCTCCCAGTTAGAGGGTCTGTTTTCAAAATTACATTAAACCCCAGTATTCCTAGTTAGGAGCAACCTATATCACCTTTAAGATTACAAAAAATGACCCATGTGGGGTCAAGGTTGCTTAAGATGAAGACTTTATTCTGGATTTGTAACACCAAAAGGCTTTTTTTCCTATGTTACCATCTCAAATCTGTTGCCACAGCTCAACTGTGAGGGATAATGTCATTTCATTATATTCCTCTCTTCTTTTGTTTTTGTTTTATGGCAGGTAATTATTTGGGATTCCAGTTTATTACAGCAGAGACCAAGCAGTCATCAGTAAGTCTGTCAGGCCTGGTTCTGGTTGGGCTCCTGAGAATCGCTTCTGCCTCTCTCTCCGTTGCTGCTCCTCTCTGACACTTAGTGGCTCTTCACAATCATGTTTCTAATTTATTTTCAGGGGCTCTCTCTGTAGGTTCCTCCTTCAAAATTTGGACTTGGTTCATTTCCTGGCACTGTCCTTCAGGGTCTGGAGAGGGAGTGCTGATGGCTCAAGTAGTTCATGGGAGCAAGGAGAAATGGCCCTCCCGAAACCTCAGAGTACCACTCTGCATGACGCCTTCACCCCATAGGCATCAAAGCTGGTGGTGATATGGGTTCAGCGTGCCCTTTTACTGGTGGCTTTGCAGGCATCTAAAAGATCTGCTCTGCCTTCTGCTGCAGGTAGAAAGAAACCAGGAAAAACTATGCTTTTTTTGAAAAACAACCTTTCACTGCAGGTTTTAAACGCTGAGTTTATAAGAACAAACTATGGATCTGTGAGATCTCAAATACTTTATTAGAAACACTCTAAATATAACTTTATTTTTTGCCAGACATTTTAATAAGTATATTTGGGTGCTTCATTCCACTTTTGAACCTATAATTCCCTAATGTTTTGAAGTCCTTTTTATGAAACTGCAGACCATCCCAATTATAGACATTTCTGTAATACATTGCTTGTTAAATACAGCTCTAATTCTGCCTGTGACTTAACTTGACATTAGACTCCTCAAAAACACAACCTCATGGTAGTGGGAATAGTAATTCACTACTTAAGTGTAGTTTGCCATCCCATAATAAGTGCTGCACAACCTAAAGACGCCCTTCCCCTGCATTGGATAGTGAGTTCCATGCCCCGGGGCAGTAAACACCACCAGCCTGCAAGGTGATCCAGAAGCTACTCCCATTGACTCATGATGGATGTCATCTCCAGACCATGGGGCTGATGTTCTCCGGGGACAGCCCTGGAAGGAGCCAGGGCAGGGGGTCCTTCCTCTGAATGGAGTACTGGGGTTCCCCTGCCTGCCCTGGTGCCTCTGGACTCCTTCTTGTTTGTAGGGATGAGCTTTCAATCACATCACCTAGCAATCCATGGCTCAACGTATCATTTAATCTTTTACACTTCTACATAATCATGAATCATGTCAGGTTGTCATAATTCAGAGCCTGTGATCTGGTTTCTCCAAGTACTACATCATCAGCTACAGAAAATTCTCATTTAAATGAGTGAGATGCAGTGGATATATTTTGTAATTCCCATGCCATCTTCCACTGATAGCCTTAAAGATTTTCTGCAATGTCTCATCCTTTGCTGCAGTCCCTGCAAATTTATTCCACATTATTTCTGAGACTGGATAATTGTTTCTTACATTTACATTATTATATTTTCTAGGTTTCTTCAGTTTGTACGCTCTCTGAATCAAACCTAAGCTAAACATGTTTTTAAACCCAATATTGCCATTTTATTCCTGTAACTATAACAGACTTGATCAGTTCCAGTTAAAGATAAACTTCAGATCACGTAATCCTTTACTCAGAATTAGGTTCATGCTATGCGTTCTCAATTATATTTGTCTTTCCTCTATGTATTTACGTTTTCCATTCATTTTTTTCCCAAGTGATCTATGTGATCTATTTATAAGCATTTCATTATTTTTTAATAAAAGAAAATAATTCTTTGCTTCAGCATTTTTCAGACAATCCCCATGCAGAACTGCTCCATGTTGCTGTCTACTTTGTCCTCTGGAAGAAGGCCTGGTGTGCACGAGAACTTGTCTGTTTTTCTGGCTAAGCTGGCCCGTTGGAAGGTACTATCTGTCCCTGCAAACCTTGTCACTCTCTGCTCTCTCGATCAGCGAGTCGTGAGATGTTCTTTTTTGTTCCTGTTACTCCGGGCTGAAAACTCTTGCAAAATGGTTGTATTTATTTCTAACTGCTGGATGTTGTCTGGGTTTGTACACGTTCCCACTTCTCAAGCACCCTTTTTTCTTTGACATTTTCTTGCCGTTTATTCTACAGCATCTCTTCCAAATTTTTCACTTTGCTGTGACCTCCTGCTTCCCAGCTTCCTCTCCTGCCGGTCAGTCTGTCGAGAGTAGCTGCAACTTGTTTTCCTTTTAACACTTTTATTCTGCCTTGAGTATTTCTGCAGCTTGGCACATCCTGGTAGCATTTTCCCTAAGTCTAAATCTACATCTTCCAGGAGCCTTTCCTTGCAGCTCTGGAACTTTGACGCTGGTCACTATCTGCTCTCCTTTAATGCAGCCTGACAAAGTGCTAGAGCTACACATCTGACTCATTAGTTTAAAATTAATCAACAAAAAGTTCCAAAGGACTCTTCCTCTTTTTCCAGTTATCAGTGAAATCTCTCTTTTTCCAAAGTTTCACTTTTCTTGGGAAGGCAATACTCCCCAAATTTATGACGCTTACCTGTTTGTTCTGGCTTAATTATTTCCAACTAAAACGAACAATGGCTTTAGTATTCCTGCTTTCCAAACCTGGGACAGAGAAAACTGCAATATTTGACCAGGTTCTGATTGGAAGAGGTCGTTCTTTTTAGGGTCACTTCTTTGAAACCAATTTTCCTGGTTTCAGCTGGGATAGAGTTAATTTTCTTTCTAGTAGCTGCTGTGTTTTGGATTTAGTATGAGAATAATGCTGATAACACATATTGTTTTAGTTGTTGCTAAGTGATGTTTACATTAGTCAAGGACTTTTTCAGCTTCCCATAGAAGCTGAGAAGGAGCATAGACAGGACAAGCTGGCCAAAGGAATATTCCGTACCATAGACATCATGCTCAGTATAGAAAGGGGGGTTGGCCGGAGGGTGGGAATCCGCAATCACTGCTTAGGATGGGCTGGGCAATGGGTCATCGGGTGGTGAGAGTGACTTGTGTTGTATCACTTTATTTTGTATATTATTTTACCACTATTATTACTATTATTATTATTATTATTATTATTATTATTATTATTATTATTATTATTATTATTATTATTATTATCCTCCTGTTCCATTACTGTTCTATTAAACTGCCTTTATCTCAACCCACATGGGGGTTTTTTTGGTTTATTTTCCACCTCCTTTTCTCCCTCTTCTCCCTACCTTATGGGGGAGGGTGGGGGGGAGGAGTAAGCAAGCAGCTGTGTGGTCCTAGTTGCTGGCTAGGGTTAAACCATGACACCAGTGCATCTGGAATACCAAAAAAACAGGAAAAAATTAAAATAAAATAATGAAATGCATAAAATGAAATAATGAAATGAAATAAAATATAAATAAAAACAAATCAAAGCTTCATCTCTTAAATTGTCATTTAAAAAGTCATTTTAAAAAGAAAAAAAAGAGAGAAAAAAACCCCAGAAACTAGTTCTCATACAGTCTCTTGATTCCAACTGTTGTGTTGTTAAAAATATCTTCTAAAAATATCTTGTATGACTCATGGTAAAACTGTGCGAGGTGGTGATACTGGTTTTATGGCTTTACTGGGACCTGTGTTTTGCTTAAATATGAAGCCAATTAAACATGGGAAATACCAATTAGTTAAGTAACTGTGCTAAATAATTTCTACATTTGAATATTTATGTAGAGAAAGTTTCCCAGTATATAAGGTCTCATTCTTCGAAGGTAATGCTGTGTGAAGTAATCAAACACAAAGTGCAGAACCGCCTCTTTCAGCCATGTTATATTGTGAACTGTACTGAGCATCGGTTAAGACTCTGGAAAATTGTGACATCAGTTTAGGCTGGCTGACCTTCTTGTATCCAAATTGATAATTCTTGGGTGCAGCTTAAATCTGAACTCTCCTCAAGAATCTAAAAAAGCTGCAAATAATATCATTCCATGCTATTTCCATGCTTTCACTTTCTAACTCCAAAGAAGACACTGTTGTGAAATGAAAATACAAAGAAATAGCACAGGTAAGGACATTTTGAAGGGTTTTGTTTAGTAATTTTGATGCTTTTTTCTTTTTACAATGCTATCTAAGCAGAAGAGTAACTTTGAAATACAAAGCATTGTTTTGATTATCTTAAGAGAAGTATAAGAGGTATTTAAAACATCATTTTAAATACAGAGTGTGATACTAAAAAACCCAAGCATGTTTTTATTGATCAGAAAATCTGTGATTGTGATTAAAGTTAAAGGCAGGTTTTTAAAACAATTACGTTTTTCTAAAAAAATGAATAAGGGCTAAATTGTTTCATTAACATTGAGACACCTTTCTGGGGAAATAAAAAACCAAAACACCACACTAAAATTAAATTTATGTGTGATTACTTCAAACATGTCCTTACTAGTAGCTACCTAGATGGTCACGGTCCTTCATGCATTCTTATTTAGTTCCCAGTTATTCACAGTTTGTTAACTGGTGTGATATGGGATGAATATTGATGGTACAGTCTGTAGATGATTTCCACACCAAGGGAGCAGGCACGTTTACTGTCCATGTACAGAGCAAAAAGCAATGTTCCCAACAGATCTGACTGAAATTTGGCAAACACCCTCGCTGCGTGCTGTATGTTGGCTCAGTACGCAGAGAGCCTCGCAACATGCATGATGCAAAATACAACACAATACATCAAGAACAAACAAACAAATAAATAAATAAGAACAAAGTAAAATGGCTAAGTTCAGTTGTTTAATTTGTATAAACTTCTTGAGAAGCTCTGAACCCAGCAAGTGATTATAATAGGTCTAACAGCGGTGTGACTTGGTGTTTCTAATAGAGGAGGGGCAGTGGGTGGTGTTGGCTGTCCAGATTTACAACTAGACTGAAAGATGAGTGTTTTCTGTAAGGAAAAAAGTCTTAGGAATTCAGATCTGTGTCAGAGTTTTCCCCAAGTTGAGTGTTAACATCCTATTTTGAGCTCCCCTGGGCATCTGTGTTAAATCTGGCATGACCACGAGCCAAAATTATTCAGAAGGGAGGTGAAACATCCTTGAGAACCAGTGAAAAAAAACCCAACCTTCTTCTTCACCTGTTTCAAAGCATTTTTGTTTGTTTGCCTGTTTTTGCCATAGGGTAGAGCATACTTGACCAGAGGGATGAGTTAGTGAGGAACAAAGCAACTCAAGCTGGAGAAGCTGGAGGTGGTGAGAGTCTAATCTATGAGAATATCATCTCGGAGGAGCTGGGAGAGAACTTCAAACATCTCAAGGGAATCCTGAGAGATTATCTCTGAGCCAACACCTTAGTGGGATGGTGCAAACAGACACTTAAAATAGGGATTCGACAGGAAAGTGTGCAAGAAGTAAATGCAAGAGGTGACCAGGATGGAGGATTTCAACATGAGACAATGCATCTAAAGGAGAACAAGACGTAGCATGACACAAAGCTTCATATCCTATCTGCAAGAAAGGATTTTCTCCTAACCAAAGACAAAGTGGAGTTTCCAAAGGATAAGTGCATACCCTACTATGCAACTGGCCAGCAAAATATGGGTTGGCAACAATTGTGTCCCATCTCTTCTTCACCCTGGCCACAGAGCACAGCGTGTAAAATAAACCAATCTATACAAGCATGGGAAGTTCTTAATGGGTTTTATTTTCTTTTGAAATTATTCAACTTATCATTGAAATTTAAAGAAATACAGCTACTCTCTAAATGTTCAGAAAGCCAATGTACAAAAGGAAAAAGCATTAACATTTAACTTGCATTTGAGATGGTCTTCACCTTTGATCAGATAGTATAACATAAAAAAATATTATTGAAATAGTGACATTTCCAATTTTCAGGCAATATAATTTTGCACATAAGATGCAGAATAGTTTGGGGCCAAATTCTTTTCACTAAAAAATTACAGTTTTTGTACAGTCCGGGTAGTTTATAAATTCAGCTCAGCTTGTCTGACTTAATTAAAAGAAAAATTTAAAGACATTATATAAAATAATAAATTATTTTTTACTTGTTCAAAATGATGTGGGGTTTTTTATGAAATAAGTTAACTCAAAACCATACTTTTTCTTCAACCTGAAACAAAACACATTTTAGGTTAGAGAAAGTATTGTGTTCTAAATTAAGTGGGTTTTTTCACATTTTTATTTGCTGCTTTTTTTTTCTCTTTTTTTCCCCAGTCAGTGGTAATGACTGATGACCTGGGGAAAAAGACAGTTAAATTTCCAGTTCTTCATACTGTTATAAGTAATGCAAGGCAATAAAAGATCATTTCTTTTAGGTAATTTTATATGACAGAGAGAGAGAGGTGCTCTGGCTCTATCTATACCAATAAACTGAACAGGGCAGTGTGCAAGACACAAGCACTCACATTTCAAACATCGCCCTTCCTGTTAAATTCTCAGCACAGTCTCTGGCATGATTTTGACCTGGTCCAAATCATGTTCTCCCAGTCAATGCCCCAGCTTGGTACAGGGCTCAGCTTAGGCAGGAATAATTTTTAATAAGCAGCTTGCAAATACCCATCCAGTTGTAGCTAGAAAGAGTAAGTTCAACACCAGAATGCTCCCTGGACCATTTAATTTTCTATTACAGATGTAGCCTCCAAGGCCACCTTTAAGATCAGATTTAGTCTCCATGTAGAAGCCAGGTATGCAAGCTTGGCTCCAGCCACAGCTGAAGGTTGCCTTCCACAGCAGACAGGATCCCATCAGCAACTCAGAAGCATTTAATGAAGAAGAATGTATTAAAAAAGTAAGTGGTTAGTGGCACAAGCAGACAGAGCAGACAGCTGCTCCTGCACACAGACATTAAATGGAAGGATCCCATCTCAAATAATCTGCATTAAGAAGCCTTTGAAAATCCTTTCACACTGGAAGTGACCCAAGTAAAGCAATCTTCCTGACGTTTTCCTATGAGGTAGGTCAGTAATGCTGAGGGGGCAGAAAAATAAAGACATGAAGGAGGCAACAAGCCTAGGACGAGAACATGGCTTAAAAGCAAGGAACAAACCTAAAGCTGCCATAGCATCTTTAGTGACGTTAAAGGAGGGACTTATTCCACCAGAAAATTTGGAGTTAAATCCCGCACTCACTGTAGTCGGCAATAAAATGTCCCCTGACTTCAGAAGGGGTTAAGTTTCACCCTCGGTCTCCTTCTGTAGTTTTCTTTTTTCAGTCATTCCTTCTCACCATCCCCTTTTGCATCTGTCCCCACTTACCATGTGTCCAGGTACCGGAGCAGGCTGCTAACCCCCCTTATCCCTCCACTACGTTTCCCTCATCTCACCCACCAACAGGCAGGAAAGGGAGCACGAAACACTTCTGCATGAGAGACTGAGCTCTCAGCTGCAGAGTCCACAGAGCCTCCTTTACAACAGCCTGTTTCTTTTCGGGTTTATGGCAGAGGTGGGTTTCTTCTCAGTCCTGAAGATCTCCGAAAAGACAAGTAGACTTGCCAAATGTACAGGCACACGCACTTAGGCTCGCGCATCTCGAAGCTATCAAACACGGCACGTTTTATTTCTTTCACCTGCTTCTGGACTGCGGACACCTGTGACTTATTGGCAGCACGTACTGGTTGGGACGGGGAAAGTTTCAGACACAGGGATCAGCTTTGTGCTCCTCTGGCTTCATGAAACCATTTTGGATTCTCTCTCTAACGTTTAGTATCTGTTTGAAGCAGTTCTGTATGTTTAAAATAATAATAATACTTCTAAACAAACAAACAAACAAACAAAAACAAAGCCAAAACAACCTTTCTTTGGAATTCTACAAAAGCCTACACGTAGAAAAGCAAAGAAAACTTAATGAAACCCAAAAACATGTAATTATTTATTTTTTTTTACTACACAATATCTTCACTCGTGGCAAGTAGAATCAGCAGTCGGCAAACTGAGCAGCAGATGCTCTTAGGTAGTAAGAGTTACTAAGCAGAAGGAGCTTTAGTAGCAGTTGCTAGGTAGTGCAGGAACCATTTCTGGTAGCAGATGCTACCAGGTATTCAGGATATTTGTGCTTCTCTGATCATCTGTTGCGTGGGATTTGCTCTTTCCACTGACTCAGAGCTGAAAGCGTTTGGAGTTCAGTGTATTTCTGTTGGATTTAGGTGAAGTTAGTGGGTTTCAGAAGGGCAGCAATCAATAGAAAAGCCAATGCACCTGAAGAGCATGCAGAAACAGAGTTTTCATGCACACATTTTGAAAGAGTTTTTGGTTGCTTTGTCAATAAAACATACATCAATATTGTGAGTTTATATTTCTTTTTTTTGGTGAACAAATACAAAACTTATCCAGAGGCTTGAACGCTTACTACTGAAAATACAGACTGAGTTTTTAAAAGTTAATGGAGATCAAATTTTTTTTGTCAAGTTTTTTCTTTCCAGTAAATTCTATCATCTAATTTGACCAAACGCACTAAGCTAGACTGGCGAAGCTGGTGACTGGTGTATGATGATTCTGCTGTCCAAGGCAGAGTGGCCAGAGCTTTCGGCAGCTGTAGGAGGTATCAACTCCTGATTCTTTTTGTGGGGTTTCAGACCCATATCTCCAGCAGAGTGCAACGTAGCCGTTAACTCTGAGGTACTGGGCATGTACCTGCTGAAGCTGTTCCATTTGCTCTATGAAATCTAAACATTTAATGCAGTAAAAACTGGAACCTTTGTCCCAGCTTCTAGTTCAATGCCCTAATCACCGAACTAGAATCTTATTTTTCACTGTTTAAGGAACTACTTGAAGTTTTTTATGCAGCGCAAAATGGTTCCAATGAGGACAGCTGAGAAAGAAATACAGATCTGGTGCTTCAGGCAATATTCTGAGTGGCAGGAAATGTGATAAATTTTAATCTGAATATTGTTTTCCCTCCTTCTGGACATTTATTTCAAGCACAGACAGATCTATTAGATGAAAAAAAAGACTGACCACCCCTTCCTAGGACTGATTTGTGAACCCAGTTCGAACTCCTACATCCCAGCCAAACCCATGTGGCAAATTCATCATGAATTTGGAAGAAGGGTTTGTGAAAATCAGCTGCATTTTTCACCCAGCAGTATTCATCAGCTCTTCTTTCAGGATCACAGTGCAAGGATCCTAAGACACAGTATCTTTTTGCAGAAATGCAAGTGAGTGTTTTGAGACGTGATTTGACTTTTGTCTCAGATCCGTACATTGGTGATCATTAGCAAAACAGGTTAGAATGTATGTAATCGCTTAACTAAGTGGCAGAGGGCTGGGAATCTCATCTTGTAGATGTAATTACAAAGCCTGTCAATAGCCATTGATTTCCTTAGATGGATCACTTGAAAACATTCAGAAAGCTGGGAATAAAATGGAGGAATTCTACGGAGCTCCAAAAAGAGCAAATACCTTTTTTCCATCTCTTCCTCCAAGTAGTGTACTTGCACGGTGGAGCATCTTACACTTCAGGAGCATTTTCTGTATCTTTGGGAAAAGATGCTCAACATTCCTCGTGTCCTCCTGTCGCTGCTGGTTTTACTGCATATCACTGAACTTCAAATATAAAAAACCTCACTAAATGCTCAAACATGAAATAATTACTAATCAACATTTCTGTTCTCATAGTCCATCTGCCTTCTCTTGAGTGATTATTTTCCCATTAATATCTAATGTTTCTGTGTATTATCAGTTTTTAAATCATCCTATTGTGAACTAAAAATTAACTCTTGTGAAATTGCTCTGCCTCCTTGCAACTTCTTTCCTTGAGCCCCATGTCTGACCTTGTTGATAAGAGGGAAATATGTAAAGACCAAGTCCAGAAACCTTTTTGTGGTTTGTTGGAATTTGCAGCAGGATGTATTAAATGGCACTGAAAATATCAAACAAAGCTGAACTGTAGTTGAGAAGAAAAAGAAATGTAAACTCATTGTGGAAGTCACCTGTCAGGTAATAAAAATGTGAATATCTGGGACTCCAATTCAAACAGTAGCCTGGAGGAAAATTATTATAATTAGTGCCAGTAGATAACAACCTCTTTTCTGTGCAAGAAGTGATAGAGAACCAGCCAAATATTTAACAGCAGGAAACAAAAAATGGGTATCATAGACAATTGCCACTAGGTATATCACATTACTCTTCCATCTTCTTATTTTTGAATGCTTTCTTCATTCCTTTAACAATTGCTGCTGGAAACCTTTCCCATGTTCTTATTTATACGCAAGAATATAAATTCTATTCTGTCCATTTGGAGCTATTGATATATGACAGCATGGCTGAATTTCAGCTGGAAATAACCAGGGGAAAATTACCTTCCAGTAGAAGTGTTGGTTTTTTTATATTGACGTAGAGATCACAGAATCACAGAATCACAGGGGTTGGAAAGGACCTCTGGAGATCATCTAGTCCAACCTCCCCACCAGAGCAGGGTCACCTACAGCAGGTTGCACAGGATGGCGTCCAGGCAGGTTTGGAATGTCTCCAGAGTCAGAGACTCCAGCACCTCTCTGGGCAGTTTCTTCCAGTGCTCTGCCACCCTCAAAGCAAAGAAGTTCCTCCTCATGTCTAGATGGAACTTCCTATGTTCAAGTTTGTGCCCATTACCTCTTGTCCTATCACTGGGCACCACTGCAAAAAGACTGGTGCCATCCTCCTGGCACCCTCCCTTTAAGTATTTATAGGCATTGATGAGATCCCCCCTCAGCCTTCTCTTCTCCAGACTAAAAAGACCCAAGTCCCTCAGCCTTTCCTCATCAGAAAGATGTTCCAGCCCCCTAATCATCTTTGTAGCCCTCTGCTGTACCTCTCCAGCAGTTCCCTGTCCTTCTTGAACCAGGGAGCCCAGAACTGGACACAGGACGCCAGGTGCAGCCTCACCAGGGCAGAATAGAGGGGCAGGGTAACCTCCCTTGACCTGGTTGCCACACTCCTCTTGATGTACCCCAGGATGCCATTGGCCTTCTTGTCCACAAGGGCACATTGCTGGCTCATGGCCATCTGTTGTCCACCAGGACTCCCAGGTCCCTTTCCACAGAGCTGCTTTCCAGCAGGTCAGCCCCTAACCTGTACTGGTGCATGGGGTTATTCCTCCCCAAGTGCAGTACTCTACACTTGCCCTTGTTGAACTTCTCTCTGCCCAAGACACTGTAAGCTGCTCCACTCTCCTGCAGCACAAGAAGTTTGGAGGGCTGGATGAAAGTGTAGACAGTACGGCATAGTCTTCCAGTGCTCCACTGCTTGTCTTCTCAGTGGATGAATTAAAGTATACTTAGGACTGCGATAATTTCTGTTAGGTGAAGATTTAGGGAGAGTTAATAATCCAGTCATACAGCTCAGCTGATGTAGCCTGACCCAGTCCCACCCCTTCTTGAGGACTAATGGCCAGTGCACCTACAATCAAGAACTCAAAACTGCCTAATCCTGAAAAATCAGTGGAATTCCGCTCTCGGATAATTCAGCAATAGGTTCTGAGCTGGGTTTAGAAACCTGCAAGGCTATGGTCTCCTGTGTTCGTGATGGAGCCCATGTTCCTCTGCTCTGAAGAAATTTCTGTTAGCAGCTCAGGCTAGAGGAAGAAAAGGAGAGCAAACACTGAAATTTCAGCCCCTGCCATCAAACAGCAGCTAACACAGGATTTTTAGTATTCAGATTTACAGAGAAAATATGAAGCTGCTTGGATGTCCTTACTAATGTGTGTCAAAATGGAGATTACCACCATATGTTGACTGGTGAACTAAATTTTCTTAAAACCATCTACAGAAGGTCTTGACGGTACAAGTGCTGCAGAAGTGGATATAAGCCAAGTAACCACATGTGGTCAAAAGGAGTGTACGGACATTCTTTTCTTTCAATAACATCTGCAAGATAAAGAATTTGCTGCCTTTGGTGGCTAGGAAATAACGTAGGAAATATCAAGACCCTCCACTGCGTACATAGCTGAGGATGAACACTTCCAGGGTGTCAGATGGCCTGAGAGTCTAGTCCTTTGTGGGCAAGCTCTTTGGAACAGAAATCTTGTCTTTAAGGTTTGTGAAGCCCCTGTATCCTATGCAGCAAAAAACAGGTGTGCAGAAAGCAATAGAAAACAGCAATCTGCTGAACATGCCACCCAGATTTGAGAACAAGACAGACAGCTAGGGGGAAGGAAAAAAAAAAAAAGAGCGATAAAAATAAAAGTTAAGTCACTTTAAAAATCCCTTAAAAACTCTCCAGGGTATTACAAATCCCTGTAGGCATGGAGACTACATAGCTGTGGATTTTTCTGTAGAATTCTGCAGACTTTGCAAACACTTTAGGATGCCGCAGGGAGCGGATGCTTTCTAGCTGTCATTGCTGGAGTATAGCTAGCCAACTATGTTTTTGTTGCTCAGCACCTTTAATATTTTCTATTCACTTTATCATTTTCCCTTAATTTTTATTAAGCTAATCATAGGCTTGCAGTTGCCAGCCTGATGGACCTGGAGAAGCAGTTGTTAAGTAAAGCAAGCTTGTCCCACGAGAGATTCTCTCACAGTCAGATAACAATTCTAATAATAACAATGATATGAGGAGGGGAGGAAAACAATAATTCTGGCAATAGAATGTAGTGTTCATTATGTTAATTTACTCCAAAGCATTTATACAGTGTTACTTGGTACTAAGAAATGAAATTCTGACAGTCCCGTTCATGTAAGGAATACGGTAACGTCACGTGAAGTGTTCAGGGTTTAATTTAGGGCAGGCAGGGAAACAGGGTAATGCTTTAATCCTTCATCCCGTAAAACCTACATTCAAAACCTTGCATGCCACAAGTGAAAATAAGGGGCATTTTTTTTCCATCAAGGAACCCCATTTGGCTATTTACTTGCTATACAAACTACTGGCAAAGATTATCTGTTATGGCTAGCTGTAATCATTCCAGCAAGGCTCAGGGCTAGAAAAAGGTAGGCGGAGAAAGATAGGGCAAGTTAAAACTGAGATGATTTGACAAGGAGGTGTGGAAACACTGCAGTGGGAGTGGTTTGCCCTCTGACTGTTAAGTACTTTGTGTATCTCTTATCTGAGCCTCACTGAGGGAGATTCTGCTCTGTTGATAACCACCAACCTCCAAGTTCCCTGGACGATTTCTGAATAACTCGGGTTTTCTTCTGGGACTATCTCAGAGGGCATAGGGAAACAAGAGTCCACTGTTGGTTTAAAGTTATTTGCAGTATCCACGTTTCTCCACTATATTGGTGCTGACGTGCCATGTAAAGGCTCAACAGCATGAGTAAAGAGAGTCCTCAAAGCAGAGAGTTTGCACAAGGAGGATTGTGCCAGATACGCAGATTAAACGTGGGAGTTACATGAAGGTCACCCGGAGTGAAGAAATCTCATTGAAAGTTGAGTCCACCGGGTCACTGAAAAGGAATAGGTTTACTCCAGGGCTGACCTCACCTCCTTCCTCATCTGATAGTCCCAATAGTGGGACCTTCTGGAATTTCAGGCTTCAAAGTGGAATTCTGTTTGTATGGGGGAAACCAAGGCATGGTGAAGGTGGTGAACATCCACATCTCTCTCTGACGTGGTGCTGGATCCCATTCCACACTGCTACTCTAGTATTTTCAGCATGAGGGCTACCTTGGAAGAGCATTTGTGACTGCTAGCCCTGCCCCATAGTCTTTTAGCTTTTCAGACAGAGGCACATTACTGGAGGAGCAAGGGTTAAATATTCCATCCAAATTCTAGGCAGGTTTTAGACAGGAAAAAGGAAAAAAAAAAAAAAAAGATATTTTTTCTCCATTTCTCTGCTCCCTTCTGTTTCCAAGCAGGAACTGAGCAGAATCCTAATTCCATTGAAATCAGCAGGAATCAGTTGTGCTCCCATTGACTGCAATAGGAATAAGTCCCTGGTGCATAATACATACAGCAATTCTTTTTCCTATTCTCAGAATTTGGAGACGAGGAATAAAAGAATCGAAATGTGGCATAATGCAGGGAAAAAGACCAAACTGCCCACTTCACCAAATAAAACAAATTTTTGACTGCCTAAAAAAACCCTAAAATATAAGCCCATCTGGACCTACATCTGATCATTTTCTGTCTGGCAAAGAGATGATGGGAGAAGAGAAATGCATGTAACTGCACGAGGATGCTGAACTTCTTGAAAGCAATGTTGATTTTAAAATGGAGATTGCTTGTACTGAAATACTGTGGCCATACCAAGTGTGCGTCCAAGCAAATCCACGCTTACTTTAAACTGCCTTACTCATATGCCAGACCCCGGTAGCCTGCAATTCAGAGCACGCAATATCAACTTGGCCATGGCGTTGAGTACGTGCGTGGACATTTGGATTGCTCTGAGCTCTGTAACGACACAGCTCCGCTGTACCTGAGCTGGCTGATCAAAAGCAAAGCCAGGGTTGCCTGCGGGCGCTGCAGTCGTGGCTGCTTCTTGCACAACAGCATCCACTCAAAGGGGAAACGCACGGGAAGCTGAACACCGTGGACAGGCTTGGAGAAGCTCTCCATGATGGTACTTGTTGGGTAGCATGGTGGGAATTCCCGTGCACATCGTGAGGCACAGTCTCAGCCCCAAATTAGCTGTCAGCCTTTTTAAAAGTTCAGCCACCCCCCATTAGGAAAATGGCAGTACAGGAAGCAAAGGCACAGGAACTACCTAACGTGGAAAAAGGGGTTCTTAAAATCAGTTTCTCCACCAAAACTTTGATGAAATCTTCAAGATGTTGAAGGAGACGTAAGCATGAGCAAATCTCAAATCCTATTTTCTTTATAGATTAGACTATATTGTACATATACTGCTAGTGTGAGAACATGCGTGTACATGTAGGTGTGGACTCATATAATTAACACTCATAGACTTAAGCAATGATTCCTCAGATAGTTTCAGTTATATTTCACCATGGAATGTCTTCCATTTGAAAAAAAATCTTTCCTAGAAGCCAAAGCAAAGAATGTTGGGGTATCTGATCTCTTTAATGTCATTTCAATTCTTGAACTTGTTTGGTTTTTTGGTTGGGTTTCTTTTTTTTGTGGGTTTTTTTTTGTTGGTTTTTTTTTTTAGTAGAACATTGCCACTGAAGTTATTTTCAGAACATCATATAGATTTTTCATTGAAACATCTGTGTTAACTTTTATCATCCTTGCTCTGCTTTGTAATTTTGGAAACAGATATAAAGAATGAGCAACCCAGAGCACAGTAATATAGTGGGAAGCATCCTTCATAAGTCAATTGAGGAATTTAATAATCTCTTTAGAAATAAGCTCTGCAGCTATGAGAAAAATGTGTGGGTTAAAGGCCTTCCAATTAAGAAAGGTTTCTCTGTGGATTTATAGGCTGGTGGTTAGCTCTTCCTGTTCGTGTTTCCATGGCAACTGTCAGGTAGATTTTCTGCTACTTGCTAGGAAGTTGGAAATGTTGAGTCTGGTTGAGCCTTTCAATTCACTGAAGCTTAAATGAAATTCTTTGCAAGGAACTGGCATTTAGCCTGGGTCATTTATTCATATCTAGAAGAGAAATCAATTATAGTAATCAAATGTGCAAATTTTTTTTTTTATTGGAATTATTTTGGGTACACAATTTTTTATTATTATTGTGCCACAATCTATTTTTAATGCTAGGGTAGGGAAGGTTTGAAACGCTGCAGCTGGCCTCTTTGCTACTGATGGCTTATGGCTTTAATTACAGCCCAAGACACACACAGGCACGTCTCTTTCTGGTCTGCTTTTACAAGCTATAATCACTCCCGGTGATATTCATGATACCAGCTCGAATCCTGTAGACTCATTAGAGTTGAGACACCTTTATTGCGAGACACACAGCTTAGCACCTTTTCTCCTTTCAATTTTCTTGTCTTGTTGATTTGTTTGAATTAGGCTTGAGGAAAGTAAATAATTTGTATGCTGTTATTCAAACTTTCTGAGTACATCGTGTTTTAATTCCACATCAGAATCTCCGTGTGTTTGCGCACTTCTTTGTGCCTCTTATATTTTCCATCCCACACTGACTGCTGCTTGACAGCTCCATGCAAGCTTCATTCTTTTAATTCTCTAACATCAGATACGTAGGCGTGCACGGTGTGTACCTATACTTTCAGCCTTTCTGTAATGCATAATCTGTACCACCCAACGAGCTGTGTCCTGCAGGCTTTATGTGAATAATACCACGTAGACTTCATTGACTTTTCTTGCAAGAATAAAGCCAGCATGGCTTGGCCCAAAGATCACAGATTATCTAAACAGAGGCAGGGTGGTCTTCTGGGGAGAGCAGTAGTTATGAGCTTGGAAAACCTGGGGGCTTGTTTCCCCGCTCGGCCCCTGGCTTCCAGGGAAAAGGGAGAGTTATTTAGTGGCGGATCTTAAACTCCAGCAAAGTCCTCTCATACCGGAGTTAATGGAGCTGTGACAATTTATGCTAGCTAAGAATCTGCTCCATTACCCGAGCCTCACTCCAGCTGTATAATAGAAATAATGGCAGTGCCCTACCTCGGAGAGGTGTCCTGAGAATAAATAGTTAGACAGGAAAGTGTTATGATACTATGATAATGAAGACCAGAAAAATACCTGCGATAGACAGAAATCAGCATAACTGATCTGACATTTACTTTTATTCTTTCAGGCCTTCTGCCACAGAGAGACAATAATAACTTGACAATG
Source organism: Burhinus oedicnemus (assembly GCA_008921705.1). Taxonomy (NCBI): domain Eukaryota; kingdom Metazoa; phylum Chordata; class Aves; order Charadriiformes; family Burhinidae; genus Burhinus; species Burhinus oedicnemus. The sequence continues at coordinate 1,234,242 of VFFE01007854.1, forward strand.
AAAAGTGATGCTCAGCCCCCATTTCTCCTGTTGCTTTGCTTTGCTTACTTTGCTCTCTTGCCTTTGTCCTTTCTTTCTTAGGATTTCAATTAACTTTCTTTAAAAGCTTTTAAGAACCAGCTAACTAATATTTAATTTTCTTTTCACCCTCACCTTGTCCCAGCATATTTAATTGTTTTTCTCTTTTGCTCTACTCTGCTTACCTTCATTTCCATGGATTAAGCCCAAAAGCTGCGCACGCAGATATCTAAACAGACTAACTTAACTTTAAACACAAAGTTAGTTCCTCTGGCATTGATAAAGCTGCCAGAACCAAGTCTCAGTGCTGTAAGTTTTAGCAGTCACTTCCAGGCCACCTCAGAGACGGAGAACTGATTTGGGTCCAAGGAGACAAAGCACCTTGTGCTAGAATACCCTATCCAAGATATTATAGGTATGTTTAGACTGCAGATTTTGTATATGCAGCTCAATTGGCTGCTAAAAGTTGTGTAGGTAAGGGGAACATGACTGTCCAGTTTTCATGACTGACCTTTTGTCTTAGGCAGATTTGTCACCCCAGGCTAATCTCCTACGTCTTACTTTGCTGTATTACATAGAACACGCAGTTTTCTGTGTGGATATCTTCTTTCCCTGCAAAAGAGCTGGCCTGAGCCTTTTTATGTGTTTCCAGAGAAGGTTGCATCACTCTGAGCATCGGTGTGAATGTATAGGTTGGTTTCATCTGACTTGCACCAAGGAGCTGAGTGACTGGATGGACTCACGGTTGCATAGGTGGGAGGAGGTGCCTCCATAACATCCACTGCACAAGGAAACGACCCAGTTGCCGAGTGAGTGTCTGGTTCTTACAGCCAGGAGGATGTTGTGGTAAACCACTCTGATCTGCTGCGTTAGTTAGGGGTGCATGCTTCACCAGGACATGGAGCTGAGCCTAGTCCATAAATCAGATTTTAAACCATCTCAGTCCTCAAGAGAATTAACTGTTTTGCACCACAAGCAGATAACAGAAAACCAGTGTACTGCCAGTGTCACCAGCACAGTTCTGCTCTGAGGTATGTATCGACTGCCCTTGTTCTCTGGTTTACGACATTAGTTTAACCAGCAAAGGGAGGAGCAGCTGTGGCTGTTCAGAGGACTGCCTCCATGACCATACAGCTCTACAAGGCCTCCAAGGCTCAGACCTTACTCCTTTCCTACAGCAAACACAGCTGGAATAGGCAGGATTGATCTTTCTTCGCCGCTGTAGAAGATGGTGGTGTGACCACGATTCTGAAAAGATTTGAAAATGTTCTCTTGTGGGTGCTACACAAACAGAAGACAGGGTCCCTTTATTACGGTTTGGGAAATTTCACTACCTTGCGGATTACAATTCCAAGAGGCTGAAGGCGTGGGTTATAACTTGAGTTTCCCCAGTCTGTCTCTTCTGTGGCTACTCAAACGCTGGGTTCAGGCGCACACAGTAAAAGAAGCCAAGTGCCTACTTAACCTCAGCCTAGCACAGCACATGGGCGAGAAGAGGCTGGGGAATAACTCCACCTCGCTGCTCGCTGCGTAGCGCAGCTGACCCAGTAGTGACGAGTTGGCAGGCTAAGGGTGGTATGGCTGTGCTGGAAACTTCAGTCTACCTTGCTCTGGTGCAACTAAGCAAATGGGGGGAATTGAGACCGCGAAGCATAATGTGTCTAGGGTGGTTATCTATATGCACCAGTCTTTGCTGACAGCTGTGTGTAATTTTTTCTAATCACCCCTATGAATACCTGCTGAATATCTGGCTCTAAAGCAGTACCGTGTGTAAGCTGCAAGTGTCAAAATGGCAAAGGGCTGGAAAGCACCGATGCTTGTTACACAAAACCCGCAGCGGTACGTTCCTTCACTGCTGTATATAGCCACATCTGTTTTAAATGTAAAGGCTGCTGTTGCAGGTGACCTTATATACTTTCAAGCATTAAAGTACGTTAGCGAGTGTGTTTTGGAAAGGTTAAAAAAGATGTCGTTTCTTTTTTCAGAAGCTATTAGTTGGCTACAAGCAGAGTATTTCAGCCGCATGGTGTTATTGTAGGAAATACGAAGATCACTTCAGATTCAGTAATGGCTTGTTCTTCCTGGCACTAAAGAATTGTGGCATCTAATTAATGACTATACTTCTCCATCACAATCCCAATATAAATTCATATTTCCATTTATGTAGGCACTCACGGGGTTATCCATATACAATTACTCTGTGGCTGTTCTCAATAGTTCTGCTGCAAGGCAAGAAACATTTTTACCGAGTTACTCTCTTTCCTTCTAAGCAAACCAGCAGAATGAAGAAATGAAAACGAGCTTTTCTTTAGGTGCAATGCCTGGACTTCTTCTTTGAGGAATGAGGAGTGCTAGGAAAAGACAGGACTTATTTGATTAGTGAGACAAGAGCATCCCTGCCAAATGGCTTGCCAAACTGCTGGGGGGGCCTAAAACTGGGTATGGGAGGGGATGGTGATAACAACTTTAATTTGCCTGGTAGGGAAATGGGAGACAAACCATGTCAAAAGGGGCCGCCTTGATTGCCTGTACACAGATTAAGGCAGACAGGGAAAGGGGCAGGAGGAATTAGGCTGTAGATGCAGATCCAAGCACTGCTGGAATGACTGGGATATGGTAGGACTGGAGACCTCCCTGGGTCCCTTCCATCCCGAATGAGTCTGTGATCTGTGACCTGAGTGGAGTTGCTCAGTATTTGCATTCCTGTAGAAGGCATTGATCCATGCCTGGTTTCTTGATTCAGCTCATAGTCTTTCCTTTTTAAATTCTTCTTTCTTAGTTGATCAACATTGTCTCTTTCCAGAGAAATAACTTTTACTTTCAATTCTTCTTCTACTTACCGTAGTATAAATCTGAAGTAACTTCATGGAGACCAATGCGGTGATCCAAATTTACATTGCTGTCATTGATGTGTGGTTCAAGAGCTTTACAGCATGAAGACTTTTAAAGGTGGTTGTGAGGATAGATGAAGCTTTAGATACACTGTCTCTTCTCTATATGGATATACCTTCCTTTCCAACCCAAAGAACAGCTCTTGAGTTTTTGAACTTCATTTAAATGCTCTAGAGTATTGACACCGAAGGACTTTTTCTTATTTCTGTCTATGGGATCAGCTGCTCCCTTTCCAGCTCTCCTACTTCACATCAGCAGAAACAGGCCAATGTCATGCAATCCCCCATCTGAGAGATAACAAAAAGGTACGGATCATCCAAGTCACCCAGATGACTGTTCCCTACCTTACACCCTTTCAAACATTAGGAAGCACGTATCGTTAGGAAGATCTTTACATGGCATAATTTAAAACTGAGAAAAAAAATTATTTGAAAATCCTTCAGACACTACTGATTGTTCTTATTATTTAAAAAAAAAAAAAAAAAAAGAGCTAGTCTTAATTGTTGCTATGGTAACTAACACATCTGCCAGGATATGTTGCTGTGGGAAAAGAGTGTGAATTCTGTGAACATTTCCTGTTGTCTTTCCATGGAAAGACTTAGAGCACGGCTCCATAGTGGCAACTTTACAAACTCAACTAGAAGGCACTGTGAAATTGAAAGGCAAGCAGTGTGAAATGAAGGGAAAGAAGCACTCCTGTTTAAATAAACAAGCAGAAAGAGCATGATTGGCCAGTAGAACTCATTGCCTTGTTAGAAACAAAGGATTTTTTTGTCAAGTTTTTTATATAGATGGCAACATATTCACTTGGTAAGAATTCAAATACCTATATTTTCAACAGACTCAACAGAATTACCCTTTATGGTTCAGGCCAACTCATTAATATGGAAGGAAGGAAGGGAGCAAAGGAAGGAGGTCAGGTTCTTTAGAGTTCCCATCATCCGAACGTGGCCTTACACAGGGTGGGTGAGGAATGCTTGTTTGGATGTTTGCCCGTTCTGAGTTCTACAACATAAAAATAAAAAAAGATATTTCCCCAACTTTATCTCTCGTTGCCAACAAGATGACCTGCACCTTCTCTTCCTCACCCTTCCTGCCAACTGTATTTTTGTGTTTTATTCTGAAAGAATTTGATGCACTGCTCCTCTATTTATAGCTCAGACAATTCAACTGCAAGGCGGGTGGTTTCATTGAAAGATAAACAAACTTTTAACAAAACCCCACTGATTCTTAAATGACCAACTCTGCTGACGCTGCAGGCTGCAGGGGACTTAAACTACCCTGGGAAGTTAGCCATTTACTGTACTACAGAGTAAGAGCCCCTGTTGTTTCCTTGGCCAGGGAACAGCTGGTGGGTTTTTTTGTTTTTTCTTTTTCTTTTTTTTTCTTTTCTTTTTTTTTTTTTCCTTACAGAAAAATCAATTTCTGTTTTGTTTTGTAAAAGGATTAATATTTAAGATTTTGTTGCTGGTTTAATGTAATATATAAAACACTGTAACTTCCATTGCATCCTTTGTCTGACACACTTATTGATTTCAAATTGTTTTGGGGGAGATTGTTAGCATCTTTTCTCCTTTTAAAACATGCTTCTGAATCTAATGGTTTATTCCCTCGTGTTTAGGACTTTTGACCTTTAGCACCGGGATTTCTTGTCTTGATCTTGTTCTTGCTGATGCCTCTCTCTCCCTGAATTAAAGCAAGTTTCTATTCTATTGGCACTTTTATTCCATACAAAAGAGGTGGTAAGACGTGATTTTGTGCTCCATCTCCTTTCAAAGTCTGTGGGCTTCTGGGTGATAAATAAAATTGTTTGTCTAATATTTCAAAGGTAAAATACACTTTTGTCAAACACCACAGTTGCATTTTGTTTAGTCTTCTTTTATGGAAATGCCCTAATATTGACGAAATGTAGCCTCTGCATCCCTTAGAGAATCCAAGGAGGAGAGGAGATGACTACGTACATATGCAGCATTTTTAAGCATCAAGACTACTTTGAAGGTAGGTATGTGCATTATCTTGACTCTTCCTCACTCTCAGAGTGGATTTCCTTCCTTTTTTAGACCCACACAAATTAATCATGTTTGTTTGAACTGACGATACCATTGATTCACACAACAAAGACTTTTTGCACCAGCTTCCTCCACTTGAGGCTCCTTGGTTGTAGGGATGACTCAAGTTGTTGTATTGTCAAGAGAAAAGCATCCTTCCTGCATTCTTTGACAGAGGGAAAAGAAAAAGAAATTAAATAAAAGAATGAAGGATTATATAGCAAGTTTGGGCAAGTAAAGCTCAGCCGTTTTTAGGGTGGAGAATTGCACCCGTTAGTGAGCTCAGTTAGATCAGCTACAAAAACCTCCTCCTCCTCCCAGGCTATATCCACATGGCTAGTCCTCTGGTCCTGGGAGCAACTTCTGGCCCTCATCCCAGTGTCACACAGCCACGTGGACCGAGACATCAAGCCTTGTCACATCCAGAACTTTGTTAGTTTGGGTGTCATCTGGGGAAAGCGTGGCTGGTCTGTGGCCTTAAGAGTTATTATTCATCTGTTTGTGAGGGGTTTGGGGTGGGTTTTTTCAGTTCTGAATGGCTGAAATAATGAAACAACCATGTAACAGCGCACCAGAGAGGTGTTTCTGTAAAATGACCCAAGGGGTATACGTTGTATGCCTTGAGTATGGCATGAGAGCCATAAGGGAGGTATAAGCCTGTTGAAGTAGTATTGAAGGACTGTGCAGGGAGAGGAAGCAAAATAAGGTGTGATTTCCTCCATATTTCCTACAGGGCATGATCTGCAGAAAGATCTGTCATCTGAATTATATCCTGGTGTCACCTGGGAGGGAGGCAGCCGGTTCCTTCCAAAGGGGAAACCCAGACATGAATGAATGGATGCGGAATGGTTGGGGGACCAAGACCAGAGACCAATGTGGACTTAAATTCACTCTACCAACCTTTACATCCTTTTTGTTTTGCAATCTCCTGTTGCACAGTTTTGCACGAAAAAATTATTTGAAAAAACAAAAGTAAAGAGGAGGCCGGGCCTGAACATGATATTTTTAGTGGATTTTTGGTCTACTACTTGTTAATGAAGACACATCTCAGAAAAAAGTGTGATTTTTGCACCTTCTTTGACTGTGTGGGAGAACTGCTGAGATCCATCTCTGGACCTACACATACTACGCTTGACTCCATTTAGCAGAATTCTTCAAAATGGAATGGGTAAAAGTAATTTTAAGATTATTTTCTTTTTCTTTTCCATTTTTTTTTACAATATCTGAAGTGCATGTGTTTTGTTAAAAATAGTTAACACAAATCAGATTCTTTAAATTAAAAAAACTGGTATTTAATTCAAAAGGAAATAATTTTAGCATATTTTCCTTGTCATGAAAATAAAAATGCAGCAACAAAGCAGCCCAATTTTTTAAAAACTGCTGGATAAAACTGTCATTTACACTTGCTTAAATTTTTGGCCGAGTTATCAAGTCTCCTAGTCTACATCTTTTCCTGAAGCGGTCCAAATTATGTCAGCTGATTTGTTTTACATACCTTTTAAACTACACATTTGTTTTAAAAAGCCAAAAAACCAGGATAGACTGAAAGGAGGGAATTGTCTTTAAATTACTGGGTTTCGTATTCAACATCCCACTGTGTGCATGACAGAACCACAGAAACTAGCAATGTCAAAGATATTAGATCATCCAGTCTTTCTTTCCTAAAATGCAGAATTCTATTTGCTTTGATATCAAATCAAAAGAAACTGAAATGGAACTGTGTGTAAGAAATTAAGGCAAATGGTCCTGGCCTTAGAATACAAGTTACTTGACTATTTTATATTTCATGTCTCTAAGGGAGGATTTTCTGAAAATACAAATGGGAGTTGGGTGCCTGAGTCGATGGAAATCGGACACCTGACTCCCATTTGTGCCTTTGAAAATCTTCCTTTTATAAATCATTGTGGAATTCCTATACTATGATAGAATGTAGAAAGGGAGAAAGGGCTTAGAAGTAATGCTTGAAGTTCTCCAAGGACTATAAGGATACCCTTTCTACTTTCTTGCCTTTGAAACCAATGTTCTTGGTTAAGTCACTGTATTTAAATATAGCTGTTCTTTTGCAAGGAGTTATGGTTTGCAAATTATGATAACCAGCTTTCCTGCTGCTGGTCATTCAGAATTCTGCTGTATGATCTTTTCAAAAAAACTGCATTATTGTTTGCACCCATCTTTTACGAATAGTCTGAAGTAGTGAATCTCTGAAAAACATGGGGAGATGAAAGTGTTCTGTAGCTCATTGGGCCACTGATTGCTGTAATTATTGCAACACTTTTAAGTTACTTTTGTTGCTTTCATTTTTTTTTTCTGTTTTGAGGCTTTCTGACCAGCTATTACGTTATCTTAACAAGAATGTACAGAAAATCAATGACCTGAAAAGTTCAACGCGCTGTAATATGACTTAACTTGGAAATATTGTGCAATATGGTATTACTCATGGGCTAATCCTACCTCAGTTTCTTTTGTTGTAACAATCTTCTTAATGCTTTATAGATCTGATACAGTGTAAGTCTTCCTTTAAAGTAAAATCATTTCTGTAAAGTATAGGATAACAACAAGTGATATTCTAATTTCCCGTCATTATTTTTTTCATCACATGGAAGCCCAAGAGAAATGCCATTCCCTCTCAGTTGTGAGAACGTTTTGAAGGTTTGTTTGGATTCTCCCCCAGGACAAAGTTTTTGAGGTCTTAAAACCAGACTGGAATTCATTCAGAAGAACAAGCAGTTGTTTAGGGAAATTAAATATATTATGACGGAATACGAGATTCAGTGTGAGGAAGATGAAACATTTTTTAATTTACTAATAATTGAAGAGTTCATAAAATAACATCTAACAGATATGCTACTTTTTATAGCAACAGGCTCGGACAACTTACATGTTACAGTTCTTTAAGATTTATTCAATGAAATATGACTCAGTTACTAAGATATTCTTAATAGATCTCGGAATTGCAAGAAAAATTCTGAAGACCGAAAAAAATACTGTGACAATATTCAGAAACCATGCGTGGAATCATCTGGTAAGCTTCAGGGCTGTCAGAGTGACATGAAGTTATGGAAAATATGTAAAAAAGAAATGGGAATTAAGTTGATGGAAATTCAAAGAATGAAATATCAGCCAGTACTAATTAATGCAAAAAATATCTTTTACAAATTTTAATGTCATCTTTGATGAGATTATGAATTTGGTAGGGATAATTAAGAGCTGAAACATATTACTTTGGGTATGCAAATTAGGTATTACAATGCCTGAAATGACCTCACATGGAGATTTACAATACCTGCCTAATATAACACTTCAGATGGGCTTAGGCAGTGTGTAAATACTCGGTCCGAGAGAGCTGTGTGAGTGTGCTATTGGAGGCTGCAGCAGACGGGATCTCTCCGTCAGTCTCACAGCTTTCTGTTGCCTGAAGAGGCAGTACGGACCCTCCCTCCCCTCTCTTCTCCTCTTCCCACCTTCTTCTGTCTCAAGCCATTCCCTTCTGCTGCCCCTGCGGCTTCTCCGACCCTTTGGTGAGCTACTTCAACTTGCGAACTCTACTTGAATTTATTCACTGTTTTGCTGGTCTAATTTTCTTCTTCTTTAATGGGTGGAATTGACTCGTGAAGAACTCGGACAAATGTCAGAGCCTGCGTATGGAGAACAGCTGGAGCACACGGCCAGGAGCTGGCTATGGGAGGTGGAAAGATGAGAAAAGTCAGGATGCCTTCTTTTGGCAGAAGAGAGCTGCTGAGTCGGCCCTGGCCATCCACTTGGAGCAGAGGGTTCATTTGGTGCATAAACTGAAACATCTCCAGAGCAGCACCGTAGCTGAAGTGGATTTGGTGCTCCAACTGAAGCACCTCCAAAGCAGTGCCTCAGTTTGAGGAGATCAGTTCTCCATCATGACTGAGAGAAACGGAAGAGGGGTCAAAATCCACACTGTATTTCAGAAAAGAAAAAAAATTCCCAGAGGAGAGAAAGGAAGGTGCTGGTTTGTGATCCCACAGTCTTGAATAACAGGCTGAGTAGCTTTTTAGCACTTACGTAACTAAACTCTGACAGAGTCCATAACAGGTATTCAAATGGGCATATAAATACACTTACTCTTTTGAAAAGTACCGCGTAACACTGTAATAAAAGACTAGCTTCACAGAAAATCAGTTAAATGACAAAGATTAAACTGGACATCAGGAAAAATACTTACAGGAAACATTTCACTCTGTGAAAGTATTTCTAGCAGGATTCTGCAGCAATCTATACTAGGGCTGAGAAAATTCAGTGTTTCCATAGTGATGTAGAAGTAAACATGATACAGCTGCCAAAAAATGGGCAATTATTGGCAGAATGATAGATAACGATAGTGACAAGGAAATCCTGCAGAACAATCTGACAAGCAGGGTCCGTTCAAAGAAAAACGCCTACAGATATTTGCATCTGTAGAGCTAGTTGCACACGTTAAAGTGAGGAACATTACAGAATTGGGTATTGCATCCTGGTAAACCACTAACCCTAAAATTATATAGCATTGTAGTGTAACAGGAACTCAATATAAGACATAGTAAGTTATCTAAAGTGTACCTAAAACTTCATCTATCCCCACAAGCAAAACATTGATACTAATTGTTTATGTGGCATCAATAACCAAAAAATCTTGCTTGGTCTTGTTGGTTTTATTATTATTATTCATTTATTTTTCTTTTAAAGAAAATAGTTGGTAACAATTGGACAGGGTACAGGCAAAGCTACAAAAATTATTTAAATGCTAGAAGAAAACCCAGTTCTCATTTCCATTAAAGAGCTTAGAGTGTTTCTTTTGTCTAAGTCCACACATACATGCATCCTGTAAAAGTTTGCTTGCCCTGAGAAAAAGGTTGTGACTGCAGGACACAGCTCATGGAACCATAGGAAATCCGCTCCCACCAAGAAAATATTACTTTGTTTCCAGTTGAAGGTAATTTCTTCCAGAGGTGAGATAGCTTTTTTTCCTAGGACAGCTTCCCAGGTTAATTTGTGCACGGCTGTCCTATCTCGATTAACTCCACGCTCTTCCCTTGGAGCAGCTCCGCATGCACAGCCATGGCTTGAAGGAAGGTTGAGAGGTGACTTGATAAGTACCTCCAGGAGCTGAAAATCAGAGGTTTTAAATGGCTCTTTAATCTAGCAGAGAGCTGCAACAGCGTTGCCGAACCAAGCCAAATTCAACCTGGAAAATAGGTACCTGCTGTAGACAGTGAAAGGAATTAATCACTGGAACAAATTACCAGTGGAAGTGTTGGTTCCTCTGTCTCTTGATGTCTTTGTGTCAAGCATAGATGTCTTTCTGGTAGTCCAACAACTGCAGTTTGGTTCAATTGAGGCAAAATTAAATGGCTTCTGACGTACAGAGGGTCAGAGTCCATGAGCTGAAGATTTTATCTGCCTCCATCTGCATGGCTGTCTGAGCAAAAGAACAACACTAAGGAACTATTACATGGGTAATTTTAACATTATTTTTTTAGTACGCATTATTCCAGAGCTGATTAATGTAAAAGCCAGATTTTTTTTACTTGAAGGTCCACTCAGTGAGATTTGTTTTCTCCACTGAAGCTAATGAAGACATGGGCATCTCAGCATTTTACAGGACTAAATGAGTTTTTCTGCTCTTTATGATGCATGTGGTACGTAAGTAAATGCCAACTTCAATAGTTTTTCTAATATAAACAAAATATTAACACCTGCTCTCATAAAATCAGCAACAAAACTAATATTTGCATCCTCTGAGATTATAATCCAACTTAAGAAGAGAGAGAACTATTTAAAGAAAATCCAGATGTGTGGCTAGTCACCTAATTCATATGAGAATTTCCTAAAATGTTTTTGCAAATGGGGTGAATGAATAGTAAATAATAAATTAGAGAATAGCAAATACATATCCGTTCCAACATTTATGCTTGATACTTTCCAGATTCATAAGCATTTTTGCAAAACATCTGGCTCACTGAATACTCAAATAACATGACCCCTCTAGAAGCAGTGTGTTGATTAACTGTGTTTATTTAGGAAAATGTTCTTGACTAAGGTTTTCATTTTTTTTTAACTCAAGCAGCTCTAATGGCAAGAATGTAAAGCAAGGTCTTAATTAAAACATGATGGTAAGATCAAATGGTTTTAATTAGAGAAGGGTAATATTCCATGTGTAATGCAAGTGATTTACAATGTGGTTAGTTTGATGTAGATGTCTATCAATTTGAACCTTGTGACTCTTTTTCCTCTAAAAATTACCCAAATCCTGATGAAATTTTGTAGGATTTGAGAGTCTTGACATTCTCTGAAAAATGTTAGTCCGAGTCCTTTAAGGTTGCGGTAATCTGTGTGAGTACATCTGTATGCTTAACAAAATGCTTAAATGTGACTTTCAGAAGAAATTTTTTTAGGGTTTGCCAATTAAATGTCCCTTTTTCAGATATCTAGTAAAGCAACAGTTTTTGTGAAAACACCTTTTTGCTGCTTCAAGTAAGCTGTAGATTTGATATTCAAAACCACAGAGAAACATTACCTATACAGACCTTTCCAAGAACTCATGGAGAGGTTTCGGTTAGGTTTTTTCATACTTGCCTCAGCCATTTTAAAAGATGGATAATTTGATCCTGGAACTTTTTAATTATAATGTGTAATTGAAACACTTACATTTCAATTAAAACAAAGGAGCCTAAAACCATAGGGTGTTAGAAGCTTATAAGCAGAGTATAATTTATTGTCATTTTGATGATCTGTAAGACTTCAACTTAAATCAATTATAAATAACCCATTTGAAAAAGGATACAAGTGAAATTAACTAAATTGATACCAGTTTCTTTTTGTGATCTGAAAATATATGCATAAATGGCAAGAAAATGTTAATTGACCTTAACCTTTTCTGTGATAAGTCTCTTCAGTAACGTAGTAATACTTGGCACTTATATAGCATAGTACCTCTTATCTAAAGATCTCAAAGAGCTTTACAAAAATTAATTAAATCTCACAGCACTTTGACGTAGGCATATGAAGTATTAAATAGGTGATTAAACAGAAAATGAGAGGCTAAAGCCAACATTTTCAAAACAGGGTGCCTAATGTTAGGAATGAGACCCTAAATCTGCTTATTGTGGTACCTTATTTTCATTAAAACCACACTTCCTATTGCTCTTAGAGCTCTAATGACTCATAAGCACAGAGGTTTTGACTCACAAGGTCTTTGATGCAAGAATTTGATTACTTCGGCCTTTATAATGCCAAGCAAATCACAGGTCAGACAGTGCAGAGACTCCTGCTTGGTGGAAAGAAAGAGACATCCTCTCATCGTTAACACCTCCTGATTCTGCTAGCCCTCCACACAGAGAACTTAGCTTCCATACGAGACATGGCTTTGAAACATATCGCCATCCAGGACATTGGAATGAACTGCCTGCTGGAGGTACCTCTCTCCATCAACAGTAGAGATAAACAAGAAACTAGCTAACAGAGATGTCTAATTTTTAGACAGCCAATATCACATAAGATGAATTTCGCCCTAATTAGGGGAAATTCTACTTCTGTGGACCCGATTAGCATAGTAATGCTAATTTCAGTATTAAGAAAGCACAACAAATAGGTAATACTAACAGATATCTTTTAAATAGAGCACTTTGAATCACATATTTTTTTGTCATTTTGAAACTAAAGACATAAAGGCAGAATAAACTTTATAATTATTACCCAATTTTCTTGTTAACATATGTTGCAATCTGGATAACCATAAAAACTTCCTGCCTCAACAAGGTTTACGCTCACAAAGCTTGGAAATGCAAGGTGTTGTCAAGCAAGGTGTAACTACATATTTGTGAAGATGAATGTGATGGTGCATGCATATATTGCACCTTACTTCCAAGATTTCCTGCCCGAGGACACAGTTCAGTGTAAATTTAAATAGAGGTACACGTACAGGATGGGTACTCTCTCTTGTGTGTCATTCATCCATGATGAATTTGAGGAGGAAGACTTATTCTCACCAACAGCCAAGCATTTCCCCTTGGAATTAATTAGTATTATAAGCAGGGGTGACAATTTATGTTAGCACAGAGCTCAGAAGTCCACCAAAAATCTCCTAGCAGAGACTGGACACCCATTGGTACTCCCACAACTAAGACGAGGCAGGCAGTAATTTATTTTCAGCATCTCAGTTCCCAGTTCTGAGGTGTCTTCTTAGGTGATGTAAGAAAAATTTTGAATTCTGGGTTCTAAGTGCCCTCAGTTGGATATCTCCAAAACTGAGAACACAGAACCTTACTGGAGAAAAAAAAAAAAGAAAAAAAAAAAAAGAACAGAAGTGTTTAGAGGTGTATGGACACCCTATTTTCACAGGAGTCATTATCTATAGATTCATGGTGCTACAGTCCATGGAAAATCTCAAGCTTATACACTTTTATCTCCTATATCTCCACTACCTGTCTCTCTTGTTGGTTTTGTTTGTTTTTTTTCCTCCCTAGTTTAATCTTGAGCGCAAGTCATTCACGCTAAAGCAAAAGCAGATAATTCATATCTGGAAACCACCAACCAAAAATCTATAATCAGTTGACATCCAGTCTCATAACCACTTTGCAGGACTGGGCCACCTTTATTGCCATCATAGTGCATCAGCAAGAAACAGCAATTGATAAGAGCATGGCCCAGCTTCCCTCGCAAGCAATGGAGATATTTTATTTTGTTTGGTGGGGCTCTAGAACTACTGCATGAATTTGTAGACAATAAAAAATGAAACTATCAAATTTTAAAAAGTTTCATATGTTTGTGGGTGAAGATCACTGAAGTGAAAATGTTTTCAAAGAATCAAATATATTTCTGGATAATTTATTAAAATAACAAAAGACGAGTTCAGAAAACATATCTTGTGTTCCTGCCACTGTGAAATCCTTGAAGTGGAGTATTCCTGGCAGAACAGAACCAGCTGGAGCTATTGAGCATAATTCTGGTAGTAGCTTACATTTTTATAGCTCCAGGGGCCAGTAGCGTACAATGCATATTTGGCACCACAAAAGACAAGAGTAAGTTTTGATGCCAATCTTGGGGTTTTTTTTGAAAATAAATTATTTCTGTTCAGCATGTAGGCCGCAGATGTTTTTTCTAGGAGTCTCCAGGTACACAGACAGGATGAATACATTCCACATTATTCAATTACACAGCTGACATATTTTCTAAAATGGTATGTTGATTATTTCCATACGAGCTTGGACCCTGTCCCTGAAATAGCTTAAAAAAACCCACAGACCCAAATCAGGTATAGCCTTCTTTCCTTAGATTAATTTGTCTTTTCTTGTTCTAGTAGCAATAGAGTTTGGCTGGATCAGCAAATTGTGGAATTAAACCATTGCATTATCTATCAGTCCTCCTTGAAGAGTGCTTTTAAAGTTATCCAGCTCCTCAAACAGATTAAAGCAACCTTAAACAGCATGAAAGAACACCCTAGTGCACCCAAAAGATCATTCTCAATTGAACTTTGCATTCTCTTTGAAAAAAAGATCTTATGCAATGCCATCAGCTGTATGGATGCCAATTAATAATTGGGAAGACAGCTGCTGGTTCAGTTATTTGAAAAGGTTTATTTACCAGCATGACCACTGAGAAAGTCAAAACCCTAGGTGTAGGTTATGTTTTCAGCTAGATTTTGCATTGTCCATGCTGTTATTTTACAAATAGTTCCTATATCATTATCTGTGCTGAAACAACATAAGATACACGTCTGAGTATTTAAAATTCAGAAAACGCCGCGGATTGAAGCTGAACTTTGCCCTCCTGCAAACGAGCGCTGTGATTCCAGGGTAAAGTCTCCTCTAGCGGCTGTTGGCAAACCACGCAAAGTCTCCGTGTTCGGCACCCGTCTGCGGCAGCGGCCGCCTTGGCTCGGCGAGGGGCTCTATTTCGGGTTGACTCCAAAGACCTGCACCACTCATCTATTTGTCCTACTTGTGTGGGCCTGATTAGCATAGCAGCAGAGCGGCTTGCAAACCACATCTGTTACCTAATGATACTGCCTGCTGACACATTCATATGTCTTTCAGGGAGTCTTTTCTACCTCTGCTCGCAGCTGCTTCCAGTTCCTTTCTGGTCCCATTCAACTTGAGTTTTGCATAGCTGCGCGAGTCTCGCTGTGGCTTGGATCCTAATTCTCACTTCAGTGCCTCTCTGTGGGCATCGTACTTGCTGGGGATTGACTTTGCCTGAGCTAACTGCCTCTAGGTTTCGATGAGAAGGAGCTAATTGTAGGGGATTTTTAACGCAACTCAGATAAGGAACTTTTTTGGTTTTTTTTTTTTCCTCCTGCCTAGCGAAGCAGTTTGCTGCTCACGTGGGACCGACGCTCAGCCGACAGAAATAACCCCATTGACATCAGTGCAGCTCGGCAGACTTATACCAGCTAAGGAACTGGCTTTCCAGGGGATGCCGAAGGCCTATCTTCTCACACAGGCTTCTGCTTCTCAGATTGTCAGAAAGACACTGGACTTAACCTTCGCTGTTGACTTGACCTTTAAAGCCTAGTCCCAAGTGCTGCTCTTCCCCACCTGAAACGAAGAGCCTGCTCAAGCTCCTTCAGCCTGGGAAGGGTTGGCAGGACACCTCCCTTGGTGCCTGAGCTCTGGCACGCACCCCAGGCCAGGGATAACTGAGGCAGCTGCAGAGCTCATCTATGTCCAAGGCATCCACGGAGGGGGATTTGGCTTGAAACACAGTTTATAAGGTTGGATTATTTTTTTTTTCCTCTTCTTGTTGCCATTAAGAGTTTGTCACGGCTAGTTTTATTTGCTGGACTGGATGTGTCTCTTAAGTAATTGTAAGGACACCTGCAGCTCCAGGGAAGACTACAAATATGAACATTCATTTTTGATTGCTCAGTCTTAATTGTCCAGCCCTGGAGGGATTTTGTGATAACAAATATTTTCCCTTAGTAAATCAAGCTGGACACACAAAACTGAGATACAACACAACAACAAGTAACCAACAGCACTAATAATTTTTAAGTAGCTTGCCTGGTGCCATTTTTTAAATCTACTTTATATATCATAATTGATGACTTTGTATCTTGTTACTTGTTTAATGTGTCCCTTTTGATTGTTCTAGTGCTCAGACATTTGAGTGATGCTTGAAACCAAATGAATAGGAGCCTTATTCTGTGCACGGCTTGCTAGGCTGTCCTTGCCGTAACAGAAAGAGAACAGTAAACTGCATCATTGACAATGATCCCTTATGGGTTTAGGTGAGTCTGTCAAATAATCCCATTCATAAATCTATTAAACTCCATCTTCAAACCAGTTAAGTTTCTTACTCCACCTCTTGTTTATATACCGAGCCAGGCTGCTCTGATAGTTACAACTTTGCATCTCTTTCTAGTTTAAATGTATTTGTTCTTATATTATGTTCGCACATAATTTGTAATGTCCAATATTGCCAAGTAATAGCAACAAGCATCTTTTGACCTGCATCATAAATTTTGTAATTAAAGATAAGAGACACAAATCACATTTTGTAGCAAGGTGGCCTTGCCACGTGCCTTTAGAGCATGCAAGGAAAGATCTTACTGTTTAGACAGCACGATGGATGAAAAGAGTCTACATTCATATCCATCGCGGAGAGAAATTCGCTAAAGTATATGGCATTGAACACAATTACAGAATGCAAGAAAGCTTTGTGTAATTTCTGTTTCTAAATAGTGTGGTCTGACTATTTTCCATATTGTCAGCTCAAACATCAGTGAAGAAGTACGAACAGGTTCCTAAATTCTAGCAAAGAATTACACCTAGAGCCCCTGGTTGAGCTCTCTGAAGCATGCCTAAAACTGTAGTCAGGTAAAATTTCCTACTGATCCATGAAATGCTGAAGCTTAAACAGTACCATTTAGCTGCAACCACCTGTTTCAATTAATTCTCTTACATGTTTCATGCCTTGAAAGCTTTCTTCTTTCTCTTTAAGTTGCTCTGTCAAAGACCACAGATGTTTTATTTTTGCTAGAGCCCTATTATGCTCTCAGTAATAACAAGAGGTGAATTAAACAAATCTACAAAACACAGCATACAGGGGCATCCATCACCACTTGCGAAATATGTAGGCATAGTTGTCAGATAAGAGAAACAATCCTAAAGGACTTGGCAAGACAACAACCAGCCTTGCGCTGTCCTTGCTGGATATCGCATTCAGTTACAAGCTTAGGGAAAGAAATACGGTCTCGCAAGCGGGGCGCTAGACGGGGAACTGCACTGCTGGCTATAATCCTTGCTCTCCCGCTGGCCTGGCAGGCAGTATTTTACCTGCCACTCCATCTTGTGGATTTATGCTGAGATCTTTCTTTGCTTAATGTGTGGGGCATCACCTTTGGCAAGAGCCTTTCAGTATAATGCTGATACGGGTGGTCATCTAACACCAAAAAAAAGTCATACGCCATTTTTCACATTCTTGATAAAACTAGAGGCAATATACTGAGCATTGTGTGGCTAGCAACACACAACATAAAAGTAAGATGATACCTAGCTGCAATACAATGCAAGATTGCCTCAAATATTTTCAAAATCCTCAGTTAGCCTTTATTTCCCATCTCTGGCTGTCATATGATGTGAAAGTATCCTGTTTCTGCCACCTAACCCCCATTCTCCCTGTGCTGTAGGTTCTGCCACACATGACCTGTGCTTCTCTAAGGAGACCTGCAGTTCCTTGAATCCTTCTCTCCACAATACAGACCCTTACATTTCTAAGCAAGCACAGAAAAAGGCAATTTTGTGACATTATAAGTGAAGGTTAACAAAATAATTTATCTTGCTTTACATTGTTTTGCAGGAGGACCACAGTGGTACACTGAAGACCTGGTTCTCCCTGTTTACATTATCTACAGGATGCCTTTGGATCATCCTTTGTGTTGTTCTAAGGGGCTCTCAAATGACATCTGGAAGATGGTGCCTCCAGCTCACCCAAACCTGATGTCCTCCGTAGACAACCTATAGGCTATTCATCCAGGAGCACTTTTCCATGGAGCATTCTGAATCTATCAGTACATACCTTACAAGGTTGCAAAGTACCATCTGTGGCACTGTGGCCTTCTATCCTAACACCTGCATCACCACAACCATCTGACCTCTCCCAGAATTTCAGCTGGTATCAGTTGTACATCCTGCCTTCACATTTGCAATAATTTATCTTCAAAATGCCTGTCCTTCCATTCCAGCAGGAAGAAGCTGGAAAGAAGTCTCCTGCATCTCCCCTTACATGAGCAGCATGCATGAAATCCTAATTTCCACCAACATCACCTAAACACAGCACCTGTGTGAGAAGATCTTAGTCTGGTTTTGCCTGCTTGAGTATATGTGACTGTTAACTGGTGCCAGTTCACAGCACAGAGGTAGGAAGGAGCTCCATTGCAGGTTGACCGCCACGGCCAACATGCTGCAGAGGGGATAAGGACGTCTGAAACAAGAGGTATGAGGAAAGAGGATTCCAGAGTCTGGGGCCAGCCATGAACAAGTTCATGTGTTCTGAGATATGGAAGGAGAGTTCACCTCCAGCAGGTGACCTTGGTTCCTTGCTCTTCTGGGGTGCCCTGTCCCATTTTGGACTTGCCAATGGACAGTCAGAACAGTGACTTTGATGTATTATGGTGTCTGGAAGGGAAGGTAATAAAAATCAGGAAATGAGTTTTCAATTTCAAGTAAAACAGTGGTTTTCTTTAGTCTAATCAAATTCAAAGTAGTTCAATTGGTTGTAAAATATTTTATTACACTGCTTTCAAACTGCTGTGGAAAAGAAAAATTTAGCTCTGTGACATTCAGAGAGAAAAGTGTCTGCAGAACAGTTTTTCAAAATGGTTCCAACTAGAATAGATTTTCCCCATCCACAATGACAAGGTGTATAGGGGAGATCTTAGTTAAGACTCTGATGTGTGTGTGTGTGGTTGTTTGGATTTTTCTTTGTGCTGAGAGCTTTTGTGGGACAGTTCAAAACAAATATTTTGTGATTGAATGTCTTACTCAATTCCAATAATAGTCCTTTTTCTAAATACCTACCCGTGAGTAACAAAATTATGTTCAATTTGGGGAATGTATATGTAAGTATTATAAATTAATTTTTTGTCAGTAATTTCACCTTCAAATTGTCCTTTTTGTTGTGGAAAAAAAACAACTGTCAAAACTTCTAAATCTGTTTCCACCATGTTGGCCACTATGCAAACACATGGCTTCTACATCAGACTTTGGAGAGAAAGACGTGCTTTGTTAGGATGGTTGCTTGCTCAATGGGCAAAGTTGGAGGCATAAGTGAAAGTGCTACAAAAAACTGAGAATTATTTCAAAATATGGACAGGACAATATTCAAAATATGTAAAATGTTATTTTGCAAAAATGACAGGGATGAATCAAGTGTGTTGTACCCTGAGACACGGATATTCTCCAGACAAGTTTTTTAATTTAAGAACTTTGTGTGCAGAAAACATTATCTGGAACTGCCCATTGACAGGCCAAGGCTTTCATTAGTCTTCTTGTCATTCTGTATCAAGGTGCTGGAATTATACTGTATATATTTCTACATTTTTAATTCAGCATGAGATTGTTTCAGTATTCTTGGTCAAGCTCAGCTCGAGTTCAAATACAAGGAATCTTTAGTGTTGATTTTCCTGGGAACAGATAGACCAATGCCTCTTAACACCTTGCTCCAAATGGACAATCACGGGATAAATCACCAAGTCTGAAAGACTCTTGGCTTTAGCATGAAACTGGATTGAAACTGAGCGTTAGGTCTATGTGAACGTTATTAACCTTTCCCTGTGTTGCTAAAATCTGGGGGCTGTGGGAGAAGGTTTCAGCCTTGTTTGAAATTGCAAAGCTCTAGGAAAACACTTTGCACATGCCAAAAATTACTTTCTTTAAAATATGCTCAGACGCCAGTGAAGTGATGAGATTTGCCTAGAAAACACTAATGGGGCATCCAAAGATTTAGATCAAGACTTAGCTTTTTGTATTGAAAGCAGGCTGAAAATGCTGGTTTAACGGCTCCTAATATGACTGCAGAAGTTAGCAAGTAAACAAGATCAAGGAAATAAACCTTTTTTTCTTTTCTTTTCACTTCCATTTCAGGGAAATAGGTCATGCAGCTCAAGGGGGAAGTATCACAATGCTACAGGGACCACCACTGATATCACGAGAGCAATTAGCACTGCTTTCTTCTCAACAAAATTATACACAGCTGTGAAGTTTACGGCATACAACAAAACTAAAAGTCAGTTTACTTCTTGGAAAGCTTAGATGTAGATTTCAGTTACTCACTTTAAACACTGGTCTTCTTTCATTACTGTTACACTTCTTTTTCCACAGACATCTCTCTGGCTTCAGCCAACCATAACAGCAGCTGTCCTTGTAGAAATAGGTAATAGGAACTTAATACAGGGAGAAACCAACAGGTATCCAAGGAAATAAGTCTCACTGTCTTTTGATGTACGTGTTTCTGTCTACATTGCAATCTGGAGACAGGTGGCTATCCTGAGTAGATATACCCAAATTAATATCATTCTAGCCGGGTCTCCATGGTAGCAAGGACTTCTAGTGAGATGCACAATCCTGCGAGACGTGGAGTGTGTATGCGGAAAAGCTGTGTCTCCTGAGTTCCACAGCTGTCAGATAAAAGCTCACTTGGAGATGCCCATGTAAGACGCCATCACACAAGAGTTTGGGGTGTATACTTCTGTTGTTGAACATGACTGAAAGACAGCTAGGTCACTTTTGAGATGATGATTCAAATCTTTACAGCTTGAAGAGGGAATGAAATCTGAGGTGCTTACCCTTCGGGGGCAAAAAAACAGAGAGCTTTTATCAGTTCTGGTTTTCAAACATGGTCACTGTGGAGACACAGTCACATATCTGTAGCCCTGATTAAGAAACCTAATTTCTAAAGAGATCATTCTAATGTTCAATATTTTCCTGTAGACTGGTCTGCTCAATTTTGAGCATTGCTCTTCGAAGTTGGTTATCTCATCAAATTCATTGCATGGCAAACCTGTGTATCTAACTCCAAATTTGGGGGTTTACTTTGCAAACGCACTACATCAAAACAGAGATGATGCACAGACACCGAGATTTTATTCTACCTGGTCCTCAGACCCTAAAATTTCCCCATGCTGCTCACCCTCAAAGACAGATAGATGTATTTCATTGTATTCCATGGGATTTCTCTCCTCTATTCTGAACTTGGACAGGATTAATTCATATTCTGACCTTTAACTAGCTGCAACCTGACTAGAAAAAGTGAGATTAGCTCTCGGAAAACTTTCCAGGCTGAGGATAATACAGATATTTCATGTGTCACTCTTATCCTTATCACAGACATCTATATAAATGAGTTTCTGGCATTCCCCTACTTATCTGTTACGCAGCATTACAGATTTGTAAGATTATGCTTTCTGTGGGCTCCGAGATTCCCTCTTGAATCCAGACATTCAGCATTGTTTTCTTCACACTTGGACTTTGTTCCACTTTTAGTAGCAGCATGATGTCAGTCACATTTAAATCAGATGAAAACCTGAATTTTTCATATTAATTAAAGTTCAATAGATTCCTTATAAAGAATAGATGAAAGGAGCAGCAGTGACAGGGGAGTCATGTAGGCCGGATTTTCTGCAGATTAGCTAAAGCTGGTATGAACTTCCTCCCTGGCTTTCTGGAATGTTTCCTGATTTTTTGAAGAGATTGACAAATAAGGTTTTGCATAATAGCACCGGAGCAATTTCCTCATCATTTCTACAATGTAAAGAGGAGACAGGAATAAAAAAATGAAAAAACCCAGGGCTGTCTCTCCAAAGTGTTGTTTCTTGAGTTGCTGTTAAATGCACAGAAGCCAAATTAATCTCCAGTATAATTCTCCCAGTGACACTGGGTTACTCCAGTGATGCATGTCTTTGGTGTGTTTAGCTGTAGCTTCCTGGAAAAAGTCTTAAGTATCTTAAAACTGCTGATTTTTGGAGACTGGTCATAATTGTTATTTCCAAAGGAAAACCCCCACATTACATTAAGACCCTTAGTTTTGATGCAAGGGGCTATATTTACAGCATGTTATGCTGGTGGGTATCTAGATGACCTTACCTTCCCCTTAGGACAGTGGGTTCAAAGCCACCTCTGAGGAAGCTGGAGAGCCACATAAGCACAGTGAAGCAACCAAACTGGAAAGCCCTGCTGAGAGGGGTGTAATCCCTCCCATATGCTGTTATATTAATGAGCTTGGAGGGCTACTGATCCCATGGGCATGGTGAAAGTACACAAGCACTTGTTCCCAATAACCCTCCCATACATATGTTTACACACTATATTATTCCTGGGATGAGGAACCGAGAAAACAAAGAGCCACCAGTGAAACACAGCCCTAATGTGAGCTACGTGAAGAAACCCTCTTCAAACCATACATACTTCAACTTATACATACCGTGGCTGAATCTTCTGTCACCGCACATTCGTATCCATCCTATGTATCTATACAAATATCACTCAGTATATTACAGACAAAGTTTTCTTAGAGTTAACCAGCTACAGACAGGAAAGGTATAACCGGAAGCCGTACCTCAGGTCTCCTGACCTATTGACCGACACCAACTCTAGCAGTGAGGTGAAAAAAGAGGACACATGACCATTTTTGCCGGCATCATCCAGGCTACTCTTACCACAAGTGCTTCAGATCCATTTATTTCTTCTTGCTACAGGGTGAAGAACTTCTTCCTAAAATATTATGTCTCATTTGTGCTCGGTTTCCTTAAGTCTTCAGAAGAGTCTGCTAGTTGTACATCCAGAAATAGGTAATAGGTAATAGGTTTAGGAAATAGGTAAATTAATAAATAGTTAAATAGGTGTACCAGTGACAGAGTGCCCAGAGCAGCCCTTATTCTAATAAATTCTGGTTTAAGCAAACCACTCACTGTTGTTACTTAAGGAGATTCTGCCTGTACATTTTGCTACCTTTTCTTTAATTAATATTTGTAGAACTATATGTAAAATAGTGATTCTGTATTTTTCACAGACAAGTCAATCAATGCTAGTGTTAGTTAACCTTGCAGGGGTTTTTTTGTTGTTGTTTCTTTCTTTTTCCTTTCTACAAAATCTTTAAGCTACCAGTGTAAGGCTTGGCTTGACTTCGTTTTGGATGACAGTCTCCAAAAGGGGCAATCCAAGCCAAGCACACCCTAGAAGCCTTTGATTCGGAGTTCACTTGCAGCCAGGGAGATCGCAAGAGGGTCCAGTACGAGAGATGCGCTAGGGAAATCCCTCTTGCCTTTCTCTGTTGAGAAAGAGGAGAGGTGGGATTTGGGAGGTAAGTCTGTTCCCAGCAGGAGAAAAGATATGCATCATTACGTACCACATACAGTATTTCTGACACGTATAAGAAAGCATTTCCATTTTCTAGGAGGAGAACCATTTCTCCCCTTGCGAACAGAGGCTGTGAATAGTGAACTTGCTCTCTCCTCAGCTAGCCCCTCAGAGGACAATAACTCAGCACTTACGGCCTTGGGTCACCTAGAAGCCTCCCAAGGCTCCCTTAGCAGCGAGAACAGCTCCTCGCCTATCCAGGATGACTCCGAAGCTGGCAACCATGGAAACCCAAGTCTGGGCTATAGTTCTCAACTACTCTCGGTAGCTTAACGGGCAGCTGCCTCACAGGTCCATCAAGTCAAGCCAGCGAGCATTGGTGTAACTGCACGAGACAGGAGAAGCAGCCTCTCCTGCCACAGCCTCTACAGTCATGTAGAGACTCTACCCTATTTCTTTAATCTGTACAGCTACAAGATATACATCCCAACGTGACAATTTTTAGCATATTAAAAAGCAATCTGGAGTATTACCCAAGCAGTCAGTAAGGCAGGGATGTTCCTAAGTAGATTAACTGCTTCCTCCATCTCTGCCAAAGCCACCTGCACTCTGACTTATTACAAATAGCAAGACTGGAGTGAAGTTGCTGCTACAGTGATTCTTAACTGGTATTCCTACAAAAGAACCAGTGAGACAACAACCGTTAGACAGTGGGTTTAACATTTTATATCACCTTTCCACTAAAGCTGTTCCTGAGTCAGCAGCAAGGTCCAACTGGTCTAGTATTATGGGGAGCATGAAGCGAAATTCTCAGCAGGAGGCTAATGCCATGCTTTGTTAACCCTCCCTCGTTCCCAACTAGATCCCCCAAAATTGCCTTCTAGATCAAAGCTCTGTTTTGAGAAGGCAATTTCTTGTTTCACACAGGCTTAAACACCTTAAAAAGGTTAAACTAGACTAGGCTGTGGTCAAGACTGAGGCTATCCTAGGGGTTTGTCATCCTCTCCATGCATGAAACCTGACCATTTCAGCCCAAGATAATACAGACAGCTTCGGACTGTTTCTGAAGTATGTTTCTGCATGGGAGGAGAAAGCATGGGTTAAAAGGACCCCTAAGCCATTTCACCTTGCTGCAGTATCCTGATAGTGCAATATGAGGGTGTGCTGAAAATAAAAAGATCTCTGGAAAGCTGGAAGACAACCCTCAGCAGCAGCAAAAAGCCTCCAGAAAATACTGATTTGATCTAGATCTGTATGTAATCCACCTTGCCTGGGATTTGTCTCTGGCATAAGGGAAAAGCACATACATCCTTGGTCCTGCTGCATGGGTATCTCCACACTTCCCAAAATGGAGGAGTTGGGCCTCCTGTTCATTTCTGGGGATACACAGACCCAGAAGGGCACAGGACCACTGTACAGACCTGTAGGAAATATTGGGAATCCATAGCAGATCCAAGCAGCAGCTCTCTCAGGTATATGATCTTCAAAATTGCCTGAAACGATACATTACAGTGCGCCATATGTCAAGTACTCCCTACACGCCTCACTCGCTCTATTGTCAGGATAATCAAGACATTGCCATGGGCAGCCAAAGGGCGATATAACAGGGACCGTTGGGAATTTGCTTGCTCTGCATCCTGGAGGAAAGCTCAGATCCTCAAGAAGCATTCGGCAACTCCCTTCTTATTTAAGTTCTTCCAAAGATGGAAGTTCAGGCACTACCATAACTCACTCTACAACAGAAAAACACAAATGAGCCTTCAGCTAAGGGAAAACACCAGCTTTCCATATTGTTATCTACTGAAATTGTATTTACAGATATTGTAAATAAGCAGTAGTATAACACATTTCAGAACAATTTGATAAGAACTCAGATAATGTTCATTTTCCAGCCAGAAACAGGATTACTGCTTAGAATTTCTTTAAAGAGCCAAAGCGATAGATATGCTAGTGATCCATGCAAAGGGAAAGTCTAGCGACTATTTTATTAGGTTTTGAGGGGGTTTAGTTTTACTCACCATTGTTTATAATAGATATTCTAAGGTTGAAGAAACATCTTTTTATTGTCACTCGCATCGAAAGCTGTCTAGAGGATTCTAAATGATGGGTAATGAAAAACAAAGTTGAAAGTTGCTGGGAGGTATCTAGCAGGTACTGCAGGAGTCAGGTCAGGCCTTAATGTCTTCATTTTGGTCCAGGGGAAAAGAGTAAACAGAATACTAATGAAAGTTGCAGATGGTACCAAAATCAGTAAAGGTTATCAACCCCGGTGAAATAATGCAAGAGGACCTGAATAGGTTAGGAATGTGGGCTTAAAGCAAAATTATGTTTAGCCTGGAAAATTGCAAGCTAATCCCACTAGAGAAAAAATAATTAATGTTGAGTAGCAAAGGCAGAAAGGTAAAAAGAGCCTGAAATGCTGGGTTATTGAAAGACATCTGGGGTGAAAGAAAACTTAGAGATAAATTTGCAGTGTGAAGCAGAAACAAAAAGTATTGTTGAGTTAAAGACTTAGGCAAAATTCACGTCTGTCATAAAACAAGATGAAACATCGTAGCTTTGTGCGTGGCAATATCTGGCAGACCGTCTGTAAATGAAAGCATCTCAGTACCAGAGGGCATAGTACAAGGAGTGGAGACATTTTTCTGTTCCCTTCAGGGACAATTGTTTTGTAAGGACACAATAAAGAAGTTCTTGAATAAGTCATGTAAAAGTGGGCTTGAATAAGCGATGTGAAAGTGGGCATGTCCCTCTGGAAATAAGTATTTTCCTTCTACTAATGCTTTCATTGTAGGTGGCCAAAGAGAATGAGATGAATTTAAAAAGATCAAAATCAAGATCTAGTAGCCAGCGGAACAGCCACATACAGAGAAGACATCAGCTTTAGCACTTCAGGCATCTGAAGAAAGGAGCAGGCAATTTTAGAGCTGCTGTGGAATGATAAACTTAGGTAAAATTGGAAAGTAAACTAAATAGCACAGCAGATCTTTCGCACTCGTAACCTGTGCTACTTCCTACTGATTTAACCTTTCCTGTCAGATAAAATGTGATTTCTAGGAAAGCGGGTTTCAGACTCACCTGGTCTCCTGAAGGAGCTTGCTTTAGTGTTTTCACGTACAATACAAAATTTTTTTATGGTCAGGTCACAGTAGTCTAATTAATATGATAGATCACTAGATATTACTGAAGATCAGCCCCAGGACTTAGTTATTTACTGCTTCATAGGGACAGCTTTGGCAATGAAACAATAGTAGTGCGTCCCAGGGGAATGTGTTCTGTGTTCAGAGATCTGTCCTTTTTCCTGTCCCTGGCTTTCTTTATCTCTGTAGGGAAGTTATTTAATATCTTTTAGACTTTCCTTACATATTGATAACGTGGAGATGGTAGTACACATTTTCATAAACTGTTGCCAACGTACAGAACTCTCTGTATCAGAGAGATATGTTATATGATGAAATATTATATATATATAATGATATTTCATTCTAAACTAAATATAACGGGTTTTTTCAGTAAAACTACTGACATTTGTTTCCAAAAGCTCTTAATTCAGAATTGAGATTTTTTTTTATTAAATATTTTATAGTCCAGAAGACTTTCCTCAGTACATAGCAATTTTCAGATCGATAAGATTTTAAGCCTAATTTATGTGTTGGACTTTTTTTTTCCCCTCTGACATATCCAGTTTCCATCATTTCAGTGAGAAGTTCCTGTTTTATGTGCAATACTTAAGAATGATTAATAAGTTTCATTGTTAAGGCCACAACTTTAACAAAATCTATCCTAAGTGCTGTAATAACTAATAATTAATTCCATTGAATTATCTAAAGTCAACTGAATTGAAACAAATATAGTTTAAAAAAAAAATCACTTGCTGCTTCATTACTTAGGCTAAGTGCAGCATGCAAATTCCTAATTTTGCACAGGCAACATAAATGATTTGCTGTGGAGCAGTAGTGCTGTTATACCTGGAAATGTCTGTGCTTAAGGTCATTGCTTTTTCTACTTCATGGCAAACGGTCATTTAACGTCGTAGAAAAGGAGTAGGGATTTGTGATGAGACAGACACGAGACAGGCCGATTGCTGTTTCTCACGCTTGTCCTCAAGAAAATCCAGTTCTGTTCCAGCCTCATTAGACAACGGAGGGATCCGGGAAGGGAGTTAGGCTGAAATCTTGTGAGGATTAAAAAGGAAGGTCTTTCAGGGAGGCAGTAGGGTGTTAGCACATATTTTGACCCCTGTGTATCTCTCCAGCTCTCTACAGGGGACCGTCGCAACGCCGCTGGAGGACAGTTCTTCCACTGAGCCACGCGCGTAAGCTCTGGCCTGGGGAAGGTGCCTGCGGCACAGGGTACGGCAGCGGAGCGGAGATGCACTGCAGCCTGTGAAGTGACAGCTAGGGTGCACTGATACATAAGTGCCTGGCAACTGCGCTAATTTATTGCAGTAGCTGTTATGGCTCTCTGTGAAGCCTCAAATAATCTATGAGCATTTCACATTTTAATAGTATTCATGTTGAGGGCCTCTGTGTGACTGCAGCTATATGATAACATGTGCCCCAATCGGATCTGCCCTTTGTGTACAAGATGACACAATTTGTGCATAGTTAGCCATGAGGGAGACAGAGATTACCCATTTCCAGTGAAGGCAACGCCGGGTCCTCTAGCCTCTCATATATACCAAAGAGGCGAATACTGTCTTTTTCAAGAGCGTTTACACCCTCAGAGCTCAACAGATGGGATGTTCTTGCCCTTCAAGGCAAAGCTCTGCTGTTAGAAGAGACACAGAGGAGAAAAATAAGTACCAGGCACAGAAACTAGTTAAGAGTTTAATGGGATTTGCCTGATTATTACATTTTCTTTCATTATTATTAACTCATCTTTTCAATAACACCCAGGACCTCAAGCAAGGACCATTAAGAGTCTGTACAGTTCCTAGCAAAGAAAAATGCTGTCCAAGAGCAGTACCACTTATAGAAGCCAAACACTTCAAAAAGTTAGGAAAAACTACGGTTAAGATCACTAGCAATATTCATTCCTTCCTCCCAAGTCTGTGTTGTACAATGCTACACAATCGTGTGTTCTTCACTACACAATTTCTCGTTCCAACAGCGTTATCTCCGGTCTCCATGTCTGAACCAATCCCTCTGACCGCTTGCTCCCACCTTCCTTCCAGGCAAAAAGTCCTGCATAACCAACCTGTTCTTGTCTCCAGCAGCATCTCAGTTTTAGTTCTCTTCTTCCAGGCATTTCCAGTCTCCTTTCTTTCTCTGCCTTCCTGAATACATGTCCAGATTTGCCCTGCTAACACATTGCCTCCTGTCCACTCTTGCTTCTCGCGTCTTTACTATCAGAGCATCGCTACCAACAGCTGAAGTGCTCAGCGCTTACTGTAACGACCATACCTACACTGGTAAGTGAAGTGGGTTACAACCTTGAGAGCAAGGGGCACTGCACAAATCTATATGCCTAAGCCTTCCTCCCTGCACTTTCTTCCCCCAAGTTAGGATGGTGGCATCCTGCCATCCCAGTCATGCTGCACTGTCCTCTAAACCATGCAGGCTAGAGCTTGTGCGTCCTATGTTTTTTACTAGCTTCTCCAGAAGTACCCTCGTTTGTATAATTTTCTTTTTGCTGTCCCTGCCATAAATGTCACCTTTATGGACAAATTTCAAGTCCCTGCTGGAATCCTGGCAGAAATAAAATGGCCGCAGACTTTTTGAAAGAAAAGACTACTGCCATCTTCAGATGCTTTTCCCCCAGCCTGGCTCTCAGGCTCAGGGTTGATTTGGCTGAAGTTTCCCAACAATCAAAGGCAGACCCCTAGCACAGAAAATTTAATCCCAAAGTATAGTGTGATAAAAAGCCATAAGCAACTGGAAACACGGTTATATAAAAGGAAACATCGTGAAACTTTGACAAGTACTGCTCCTAGCCCTGCTAATAATACCTTTTTGACTGGTCTGGTATTCCTTGATCCTCCTGTAAAGATTGCAAAAGATAAAGAAGATTTTATAGGCAGGCTCAATAAATACCAAATCATGTCTTTGTCTGTATATTTGCATACTTCTCACCTGTTAAGTTTCAAGCTCAAAGACAAAAAAAGGTGTTGGTTCAGGAGCTGCCAACCTGCGCTTTCTGAATTCATGTTGGAAACCTCCCAGATCCACGCAATAAGGTGCGAACGCGAAAGTCAGATGTCGGGGTCAGTGCTGCATACGCGGATGTCTTTTTGCCGAGGAGCCCACAGAGCGCACTCCTATGGTACATGTCAGGATTTGCTGAGCACATTCAGGGAAGCTGCCAAAGTGTTTGGAGTGCTTTGGCAGCAGAAGAAACAGCTGGTCCCATCGAAGTGATCACATTCTTGGGCATTAATTTAGAGTCTGAGAGGATGGAGTGATGCTTGCCAGGGGATAGGCTTCATCATCCTAAAGGGTTACTGACTCAGAAATTACAGGCTGGTAAAGGTGTGGTTAAAGCAGTTGCAACTGCTTTGTTAACTGGTCGCTTGAACCTTGGAGAAAAGTGTATTTAGGCAACATGCAGTCTCCAAAATGACAAGTTCTTTCAATGGCAGGAGCTACAGATGGACTAACGTTGTAAAGCATCAGACTCTGAGCACTGGGAGCCATTTTATGGAGTCTCAGTAAATAACAGTAAGTCGGTGCTGGTGCAAGAATGAATTATTCATCAGTGTGTATTGCGAAAATACACTCGAATGTGTTTGAAGGTTTTCTTCTGGGGAGGACACGCTGGAGGTGTGTGGAGATATGTATCAGAAAAAAATAAGAGATGTGTTTGTGATGACCTCAATTAAAATATATAAGGCCTGTCTGACTTATTGTGGCATTTCCTAAACACCAGATAAGTAGCTCATATCAAGTTTTGGTGATGACCTTCTCATAATGGCCATAGTAGATGTCTTTTTTGGTTTTTTACCCTTCCAGTCTATAGCCATGAGAAATGTCCAACTACTTCCTGAGCTAATTAATAAACCCCTTTCTGCTCTGAGGCTGTTAAGAAGAAAATTTCATAGGAGCCTGTTATGAACACCTGAACCTGATGTTGGTAAGGAGAGTTTGGTTATCTTCTTTCCTTCTCCTATTTACAGCAGCATGGAAAACATCCCCTTTCACCTCAGAGCCAAGGTTGCTATTGCAACATTACAAAATTGCTGAGAAATTTTCTTTCTCTGCTTAACTATGGCCAGTTTCAGCATCTGGAAGTTTCCATCAAATCATCAATTAACATCCTATTGAATGCAACCAAAGCCCAAAAACCATTATGAATAGAGTTGGCACCCTTATCTTCCACATTATTTTTCCTGTGAAAAAAGTGGGAACTTACACACAGCATCTACCTCTCTCATCTTATAGCTTTACTTTCACCCGACAAACTATTCTTAAGACATGAACATTTAGAAGGCTAACACACAAGGATGGATTAATTTATCAAAGCATCAAATTCCGTAGGGATTTTTTTTTTAAATTAGCCCCCTTTGATTATAGAATTATAGACTCATAGAATAGCCTAAATTGGAAGGGACCTTCAAGATCATTGAGTCCAACCTTATACTAACACTGCCAAGTCCACCACTAAACTGTATTCCTCAGCACCATGTCTACCCATCTTTTAAGTACCTCCAGCGATGACAATTCCACCACTTCCCTGGGCAGCCTGATCCAATGCTTGATAACACTTTCAGTGAAAAAATTTTTCCTCATATCCAATCTAAACCTCCCCTGGTGCAACTTGAGGCCATTTCCTCTCGTCCTATTGCTTGTTACTTGGGAGAAGAGATTGACCCCCCCCACCTCCCTACAGTCTCCTTTCAGGTAGTTGTAGAGAGTGATAAGGT
Source organism: Burhinus oedicnemus (assembly GCA_008921705.1). Classification (NCBI taxonomy): domain Eukaryota; kingdom Metazoa; phylum Chordata; class Aves; order Charadriiformes; family Burhinidae; genus Burhinus; species Burhinus oedicnemus. The sequence continues at coordinate 1,265,360 of VFFE01007854.1, forward strand.
CTCCCGTGAGGCTCCTTTTCTCCAGGCTAAACAACCCCAGTTCCCTCAGCCACTCCTTATATGACATGTTCTCTCGACCCCTCACCAGCTTTGTTGCCCTTCTCTGGACACGCTCCACCACCTCAATGTCTTTCTTGTAGTGAGGGGCCCAAAACTGAACACGGTATTCAAGATGGGGCCTCACCAGTGCTTATGGTCACTAATTCTCTTATTTGCAGGAGATAATATCATTCTTCAAGTGCTAGATAAGAAATTTTGGTTAGCGAAACTACACCTTATAAAATGACAATCTTTTAACTGAAATTGTAAAGAGACAATTTTTTTTCAGCTGGAGAAAAAAAAAAAAAATTAAATGATTGTTACCCACAAGGCAATCAGAAGTTTACAACCTTACTTTTCACTTTACCAAACCATTTTTATGGGCTGGATTTTGCTGGGGGAAGGGGAGGTCTCCTGGTGGGGTTTTTTTTCAGCATAGAGTAATTAACATATATAGGTCACCACATCAGACGTAGAAATCCTCCAACAGCACGCTACTTCAGAAATAATGCACTGCATTCAAAGACTACACAGAACTGTACACAAAGTACTCCATTAACAGCAGGTGCTGTACAAAAAAACCCTCTTTAAAAGACCTTTTAATTACTGTATATCTTTGTTTAGAAGCCACCTTCAACTACCTTTTCCTTGTGAGCTGCAGGGAAAAGCAATTAGATGTATGAGAAAGCCACCCTCAATTTAAAGCTGCAGGAGGAAACAATTAGCATAACAGAAGTCTTACCTTGTACACAAAGAAATACGGTACCTGAAGTCACCATCAGAGGCTGGGCATTACTTTGACATAATTAATATATATCGTAAATCTTAAAATGCGTGACTACTGAAAGTCAAAGTTGTAGCTGGCTGTATGGCCCACGGTTATTCCCAAGTCTCCCTAGAACAACGGAGTTGGCTGGTTACACAAGGTCACATTTATATCTCTCAGCTGTATAATTCACACCACCTCTAAATTCCCTTTACACGGGTGAAGGGTCTCAATATAGTTGAGCGAACCCCTTTGCTTCTAAGGGGCAGGAAGGCGCAAGGCTTTATTTATTTGAAGTAAGGCCATTTAGATAGACCTGGCTACAAAGAACGACTTTACAAGAGGAGGAAAAGGGATCTTTCTCGTCTCGTTTGGTATTTGACAAGTTTACAAGTCTTGATTTTAATACTGGGGCTAATCTCATACTAGGCTAAAATCCCTTCTTCAACCCTTTTCCCATTAGAGTATAGCAGGGTCTATTTAGACATAGTGCAAAAAAGGATTTTGAGGGTTTGGTGTGTTGGGTTGTTTGTTTTTTTTTCAAAGGCATGGAAATTTAGCAAATGGTTTCAGTGTTTTTAGGAGCTAATCCTTGATGGTCAGTGACGTGAAAGGTAGTGAAAAAAAACAAAACCCAAAACAGTCAATATGAGCTCCACTGAATTTAAAGGCAAAAATATTCCTGACTAAAACAAGACCAGAAAATACTTCACTTGATGGGGTTTTGTAAAGGATACAAAGGTTAATTAGATACTTTCTGTTGCATTATACAGTAAGAAACCTCCATTAATTACTGCTTCTTTAATTTAACTGATTCATTAGGAACTGACTATGGAATCACAAAGAAAGTGTCATCTTTCCCGTAGTACCTAACTTCTACAGCCCAAAGCCTATGACCCTTAATCAAAATTAGATTTTAAGAGACGCTGAATGGTTAATAGTAACATACAGTGTCACTAAAACCCTAAAATGAATGAAGCTTCCAGTGAAGCCAATCAGACCCTGCTCTTCTAAACACCTCCATGTTTGTTCTTGCATTTTTTAGTGTCCTACATTACAGGAGAAAAGGTCGATATTAACAGCTTACTTTACCACTATTTTTATTTCAAGTTAATAACACAAGTAAGGTGATTCTATAAATGTTTGATTTTATGAGCTCTTGTGCATTTTCTCAACCAATTAGTCAAATTGCCTTCTTGACTGTATCTCCTTGATAAATCTAGCTTTTTTAGTTTTTGTTATTTAGTGCACTACCCTATTCCATTAAAGGCAAAGTTCAATTATTTGTCTTTTGAAGGTCTGAGTGCCTTGCTTAAAATGCCAAGTGCATTAAAAACAGACCACCCTTGACTTTTGCAAGGAGATATAGAAAGATAATGTTAGTTGGATTTACCGGAATTTTGAAGTTGAGCATGTGTGTGTATGTGTGCATGAAGACACCAAAATAAGGATTAAATGCTGTCAAATTGTCAAGAATATTTTTTTTTTTTTTTGCCTTTTACCCTTTTTTTGTCTTAAAAGTAGCAAAACCAAGGAAAGTCTTGGAGTTAAAACAAAGGACAGGGAGCCAGGAAACACTGAACTTGGATGAAAACACATACTAAAACATTTTACTAGCATAAAAATAGGGCTTTAAAGCCACATAAGTGTAGATGAAAGCAAATTCTAGTGGAAAATATGCTGCATTTTTGCTGTGGCTACTTGGGGAATCTGCCATTCCACCTCTTCAAAATTATGTTCGTTGTCTTTATGTATTTGTATTTCCATCTTGAAGACAAGTCTCTACGCTGTCTTTTCCCTCTGTACTGAGACTGAACCCACAGGGGATAGCAAAAATTCTCGTAGGCAGCATGAATCTACTAAGAGATCTTGGTGAACTTTGCAAAGAGATGGTTCTTGGCCATGCTGGTTTAAACCTCAGCTCTGGAACGGGGGGAGATTTCTTCCGTCTGTAGAAACGGCTTCAGGTGGTCACCTCTTAAAAGGGTCTGGAGGCTTTAAAAGAGAAGAAGAGCAACTTTAAAGTTGAATGTTGTAGCAAATTAACACGGCTGGCTGTTCACGAACAGGAGCCTTGGGAGGGCTGTAGGGCAGACCCTACACCTCCAGCCCTGTTGGGCAAGCCTTGGTGGTAGGGGTCATCCCGTCAGAGACACTTCAGTGAGTAAAGGCTGCAGAAGGGATGCAGGCGTCGTAGCAATTAGTTTCTGCAGAGTTTTTAAAAACCTATTTAGAAGGCAATTGTCTATGGCAGGCATGTTCAGCATGTATGTGTCTCTTCCTGGGTAAATGGCAAACTTTGAGTAAAACAGAGATTAATTTAATTAAGTTTAAACATTTCAGCTTTTTATTTTATGGCTACACACATAAGTAGAGCAATAACTGAATACAAATGTTGCATATTTACTGTGGCATGATCCAAGCAATTACTACTAAAGTATTAAGGAAAAGCATCATTTCACTCTTTTAATTTTATTTTATAATTAGGTGGCAACCATATTTCTGTGAATATATTTATAGTTAGAAGTTATAGATTATGCTTCTCTTTGTTTTGGAAGGATGATTTTAGCCCTGTTGCTAAAAGCCTGTTAGCAACAATTAAAATAGCTATAAAAAGGAGTTTATAGCTTTTGTACTTGTTTTTCTTGTTAGCTTTCATCAAATATTTCACACTCGTATGATGTATGCAGTCTGCTAATAGTCGCTTGCACAGACCTTCAAAAATGGTTTTAAACATCTGGTTAAAAACATAGCTTTTTATGTACTGTGATTGCTAGTTCATCCTTTTTACATGAGTGTTATGCCAGTTGTTCGTTATGCCTCTGACTTCTGTTACTTTTTGTTCTCAAAAATAATTTGAAAAAGTTTAGGAGGAAAACTTAAAAACAGAGGAAAAACAATACTGGTGACTTTTTTGAGCGCCAGAGTTTTCACTGCCTACTGCCCAAATGCTTTCCTGACTTTCCATTGGAACAAACGTTTTTGTACACAGCATTACAGGAAGGGCTGAACGCACGCCTGCAAAGTGCAACATGGTAATGTCTGTGTATATCCTGCATATACCATACCGTTAGAATTAATCTGTTCAGGTTAGTTTCCGTTCTGAGCAGAGCTGAGAAACACAACCACCAGTTTCTGTCACGTGCTGCCTCGTATCAATTAAAAATAAATTAAATTTCATGCAAAGCACCCAACTTAAAAATCCCAGCAAACAACAACAGAACCTTTCCACTAATGATTTTCAGTCATCAGAAGTGGAGAGAGACTCAGACAGCAGACAGCATGGTCCCAGCATGCTTTTTGCCTTTTTTTTTGTTTGCACAGTAGCTGTCAGTTGCAGCCCTGCAGGTAGTAGAACCCAGTGGGAAGAGGGGCGGGACAGAGCGATGCTGCCTGAACTGACAGCAAATTTAAATTACTGAGCTTTCTTTTTCTTTTTTTTTTTTTTCTTTCTTTGCGTGCCTTTTT